>OZ026622.1:91533644-92133644 GCA_964020975.1 Hermodice carunculata
AAGATTTCATATGCCATAAGGTTCATCTGCTTAAGCAACAAAGAAATTGTGCTTCTGCAAACTTGCTCCAAAAGCAGGGTGCTCAAATAAGAAGAGGGCTGACTTCTGTCCCCGGAGTCTGTCCATGAGTGAAAGGTATGTGAAGGGAGGGTAAAACCCTTGAAGGCCATAGAAGAATCTAAAGCCACTTGGTTCTTTGCAATGAAGCCCAAGTGAAGCCTCACAGTGCAAGGCAGAAAGGCGCTGAACAGGAGATGAAGTCTCTCCAACCTGTCTTCTGAAGGGCAACATGTAGGAAACCAGCTCATACTGGATGCCAGGAAAGACGACTGCTCCACAGGAAGGCTGGACCTGCTTAGGTTCACAATCAGGCCCAAGCGTTGGCAAAGTTCAAGAATGGTTTGTGTGTGACACTGTGAATCCCGGTGAGGAAGCAATCGGACAAGCTGATTGTCCAAACACACATGAATGCAAACGACTGACTGGTGAAGGTAAGCAGCCACTGTCTGCGCAAACCTGGTAAACACCAGCAGTGCCATGGCAAGGCTAAACAGAAGCGCCATGAACTGGTAAACCTGCCCGCCAATGCAAACGGCTGATACGTCCGTGAAGTTGGCGCAATTGGCCATTGGCACATGGAAGAACACTTTATTGAGACCCAGGAATGCCATCCATTCCATGGACAGCAAGGCCTCTGCCGCCGACTGGGGGGGTCTCCATCCGAACGGATGGGACTTCCAGGAAGGTGTTCAGCATCAAAAGGTCTATGACCAGGCACCATCCTCCTTCCCTCTTGGGGACCAGAGAAAGTAGGTTGTAAAAGCCAGGAGAACCTTGATCCTCTACTGGCTCTATGGGGCACTTGCTCCGAAGCGTCTGAACCACCTCTAGGAATGCCAATGCTTTGAGTTCTGCTCTAGGCAGTTCAAATCACAAGGGTTCTTGGCTTAATGGAGGCCTGTCTTCACCGAAAGGCAACATGTAGCCGTGTCTAAGGATGCTTGCCCTTCCTGGATCGCTGTCTGCTCTTTAAAGGGGTCATGGACTGGAGACAGCATGAGCCAAGGGGCAAATGCTCACACTCTGGGACTTGCCATGCTGGGGGACTGCAGTGGCCATGGTACACAACGATCAAACAGAGTTGGTTAGTGCATTGGTGCGGGTCTGATGAGCCCAGCGGGCCCGAAGGTGCTGTGCCCAGCGACCAACCTCCACCATCTCTTCTTCAAACAAAGTTCCTGAGAACAGTGGCCCTGTTTGAGCTCTGAGAAACAGTGGGTCAGGATACTTTTAACCCCAGAGGTAGATATCCCTCAGCCACAAACGAAGGTTCGCCTCCAGTGTGCAAACGGTCTGCACATGGTGATCAACAGCTCACGACAAAGAAGTTGTGACGAGTGTCTCCTTGTCTAACCAATCTTGCACAGCTTCCAGGATGTGCACAGGGCCCCAGAGGTCATCCAGGAAGGACCTCAGAGCGGCTAAAGAGAAGTACGATTAGGACACCATAAGGAAGGATCCCCTGGCATCTTCCTCTAGTTGCCCGAAAGCCTCTGCAGACACAGTGACAGACTTCCGCTGCCAATCATCAAACTCCTCCCAGTTTATTAGTCCACCGGCAGTAAGTCTGATGGAAAGATCTGCTAAGGCACAGAATACCATCTCCCCTGGACTTCTGGCTTAGGGAGGAGTCACTCTTGCCTCAGGTAACCAGACGTCGATGGCTCTATGGGAACCTGTGTGAAGACAGTCTTGGTCAAGAGCTGGTCACAAAACTCACCACTAATGGGGAAAAAGGCATAGGGGTACGTTGCCACGTGTCCTCCAGAGACACGCCCCGGAAGGACAGCACCACGCCTCTCCTCCTCTGGCTTGAACACAGCTTGGTCAACAACCGGGCTCTTAATGACAGCTTTGACATGATCAAAGCCCATCAGCAGAGCAGGTTCCCTGTCCTAGGGTGCGGAAGGCGGTTCCATGGACCCAAAGGTCACTGAAGTGCTCGGCCGTTCAAAGCATTAAAGGTGTTTCCATCGAACCTTCATCCTCGGCTGGGATCATCTTCTGCCTTGGTGTTGAGGTTCGTAGACTGAGGACTCGCGAGGGGAGTGGGGAGACCCAAAACCTCATCAAACAAAGCATAGTCCATGGGGAATGGAGCGGCTGCCTGTAACAGCAGGAGATCTGTCACCACACCAGACATTGGGGTAGTAAGGACTCCCACGGATGTCTTCTAAAATGCCCCCTACCTCTGCTCATGCAGCCAATGTGGGGCTGGAGAGTGGGGCTTCCAAAAGACTGTGTGTAGTGGTCTCAGTGGCTCCTGACAAGGATGTCTGCTGGCCGGAGGGATCCTGCTGGGTCCCTGGAAGAGTCGTAGCAGGGACCACAGCTGCTGATGACTCAGAAGTTTTATGGCTGGGGGGACCTGAGAGAGTTCTGGGAACTCTGCAGTCTCAGTGCAGAGAGAGCTGACTCAATTCAGAAACAAGCTACTCAGACAATAGTTTGTTTGGACTCGGCTACAGTGATGGCGGCAGCAGAATACAAAGACTTTGACCACAATCACTATTCCTCATGGGTTTAGAGTTCTGCTTGCCTCTCAAGAGTGGGAGGCGGTGTACCCGGCTAAAACGTGGGGGCCAACGGAATCCCCAACTGCTTGCTCTTGAGCATAGCCACCAAAGCTGCAGAACGGACTGCCAACACTGCTAGTAGGGGTAATGAAAGTGCCACTTGGGCCATCGTACGTGCCAACATTGCTGAGGCCGAAGCCCCACATCTCCCACCTGCCTAGTCTTAAGAACTGAGCTCTTAGAGCCAGGAGCTTGGAAAGTTTGCCAAGGCACCGGTGGTTTTCCGGACTTCCCGGACTTACAATACAAGCTCTTAGACTGCCCGAGGTTTCCAGAATACCTGAACAGGAACCCAAAGGTTTCCATTCCGCATGTACCAGTTTGCGTGGTTGTGCTCCGAGTGCTTGGACCCAGAGGACCGAAATATTGAGCTACAGCCGACGCTTGGCTGACTTCTTCAAACGAGACTTCAAAGAAGGAACAATCTGTAGCTGAGAGGGGGCGATGTACGCATGCAACATTTCAGCTTGCATCTGCATGCTCTTTGTCATAGACTCCAAAGCAAGGGTAAGCTTCGGGCCAGAGACTAGAGGAACAGTGGTGTCTTTTGGGTTACAGACTGGCGCTCATGATCTCCCGAAGGTGATCTCTTACTGCCCAATTCTGACTACGACATCTCTTTGCCTTAATCTCCTGTGGGGTTTTTGGTGTGGAAACAACTGCCATATGAGACTGCGGACAAACCACGTTGGTAAGTCTATGCTTTTTAATCAAGTGGAGTCAGTGGCGAAGACTCAACAGAGTTGGTCTCTCCAGCTCAGCGTTTGGCAGCTATGGCCTGCCACTTACACCTCACATGGACTGACTTTCTATGTGCCTGCTCGAAGAGAAGCCATTTCTCCTCTGCCCAATCCTTACAGTACTTGCAAGTTCAATTGGGAAAGCAAACTTGACCCAACAGGAGGCGACAACCATAACAATGCTGATGATCGTCCCAGGCAGCCATGTAGTGGTTCTGTGAGTCCAACTTGTGCGCACTACCGTACTGGATGCCATAATCGTCGCAGCTGGAGGGGTAAAATAATTTTTCCAAAGCCATACCTGCGACTATTATGCCGACTACAGTCTAAACTTCCCGGGGACTTAGCCTGGGAGGAAGTTTTCTTGACGATGGAAAAGACTGGTGGCCATGTTTGTTTACATTGCCGGTGTACATACATTGTGATCGTCCTCAAAAAGTCTCAATAATGCAATAAAATGTATAACTATAGGCTTACCCTTACTATAATCTGCGTATTCTTGTTCATAGTTTAATATGCAGACAAAAAACGGGGGAAATACGCTCGATCAGTGTTCATAAGACAAGCATGCATGTTTGCCATGTGTTAGTCACATGACACAGTTGTGTTTATGCAATCTCGCGAGAGTCTCGAAAACGAGATTAGTCATGGCGGCACCCTAATGGAAACGCATGTGGATCATCTACGATGTTTTTGCAGCGAGATTTAAGAAATTTAAATGACAAAATTTTAAAACAAATACCAAAGTTTGATAACTCATAATGTTTTTAAGTAGCTGTATGATAGCATTTACCCGCTGATAGCGAGAATCTGACACAAAACGACAGTTTCAACATGAAAGTGAGGAGCGAGATTCCAGTTCACTTTTCACATACCGAGACAAAATAAAAAGGCAACACAGGTGGATGTTTTTAAGTTTTTTTTTTTTTCATTTTAACTTTATTCACCAGCTTTAAATCACAGATTTTTGTTCATTCCTTGTCATGAGCAGCCTGGTTATACTTCTTCATGGTGATATCCGGAGACCGTTTTTTTTTTTTTTTTTTTTGGGGTGCGACTATTGTGCCGCACATACCTTGAGGTGTCTTATTCCCCCTCCACAGTTGGGGGTGCGACTTTTGTGCGGGTGAGACTATTATGGCGTCCAGTACGGTATCTAAGAGTAGTCACTGGATCAACATATATGGCTTGTCTCCGAAAGGAGGCAATTAACTGGTGTGCACTGTCTTCCCGCTCTCTGCGATGTTTGTCAAGAGGCCATCTTGAAAATCTAGGTTTCTAGCCAATGTACCAGTTCTACTCCCAATTATTTCAGACGTAACTGCTGTACAGAAATCAGATATCTAGGTCTCCCTGAACGCTGAGAAATGATTTTCCGCAGAAGGGAACCTGCGTAAAGGACTAAAACACTGAGAGTAAACAAAAGTTCTGGGAGCTTTAACTCAAAAGAGAAAGCCATTAGTGGCGCCCAAAAGAGGAAGGATTATACGGGAAGCATGGACACCAGGAGTCACCACCAAGAGATGGTGCCATGGGACCATCAGGTTTTCCGGAATCAAACGAGTGAACTAAACTTGATTTCATGGGCATTTGACCCAGACACAGAATTCTAGGCAAATGGTGGTCGAGAGGTAATGTTACGTAACTAATATACATGTACATATATTTACATGTGAAATTAAGTCAATATGTACCAAATATACCAACATTCTGGTGGGTTGCAGGTGTTTGAATGGTTGTAATATATTATTAATCACCTGGCTACTTTCGCAGTTTAAGTAGGTCTTCAATAATTTGTACAAGTAATTCAGCTATACACCTAACTTATACAGATATTCAAAAGGCACTGTTTTCCAGTTATTTAATGGACTTTGCAATCAATAGATAAGGAAATGTATTGAGAATCACAGTTCTCTGGCCCTGGAGACAAGAAAACTGGTGTTGCAAAGTAAGTAGAATACTGGTCACAATAGCCTTGATCAAATACAGCATACATACATGCATACATACATACACACACATGCATGTGTATACACATATACATGTACTAAATTAAACATACACACATATAACCCTGAACTAGCCAGTTCCTATTTTTTCCCATGAAAATACTGTAGTGCCTGTTTTGAAAGAACCCTATTTTGGAGACCACCTGCTTTATGTGACCACTTTCAATGTGCAAAAGCACTTTCTAATAATAATTTACCTCTTTTGGGAGACCACCTGCACAACCGGACTAGTGACCACCCAAAATAACCCCAAAAGACCTCTTACACATCCAGCAATTCACAAGCTATTTTGTATAAGATTGGAAAATTATTTGTCAAACCCAATTTACAATTTCCCAAATCTGTTTATTATACCAATAAATGAGTGAACACATAACTGCAAGGCAGAGCAGGGTGTCATAAAAGTACATGTATTAATCATGTTTCAATCCAAATTATGGATGGGACTTATACAAACTGTCATGAGCAGTGTTTCTGATTGGAAAGAAATGATTCTGGCCAGGAAACCATGAGCCAGGAAGCAGCGAGTGGTTTCCTTGCACAGAATCAATGAGTCCCAACCAGAAGCACACATGAAAGATGGTTTGTATTTTATCCCATCATGTCTCTATGGAATATTCTGTTTGAGTAGACAACAAACTATAGTTTTTAAGCAATGCCAGAAATAGAGAGATAAGCATAACCACCCAACACTGCCATGACCGGATGAATCAGCCTCTTTTTCTAGAAATGCAATGCAATCCAATTTCAAATGGCATAGCAAGCTGATAACCAGCCACACAGGCATGGCAGTGCATGATGGGGAATGAGAAACAGTGGCAATTGAAAATATATCAAATGATGACTCTATTTGCAAACCAAACAGCAGCCTGAAGAGGAAGTGGCAATTTACTTCAAATTACATAAATCAGCCACAGGTCGCACCGGAGAGTCCAAGAACAAGGCGCTCCTTACCAAATATGGTACTGTACTATGTGATATGGAACAGCAGACATGACAGGCATAACACATACTTTTATTTCCCTCCCAAGGGTCCCATTATGGGATAATTCAAGGTAACAGTTAGTTGTAAGGCAGGCTGTGCAAGAGTCGAGCCTCCTTGGGGAGACCACCTGCTTTATGTGACCACTTCTTGGATGGCACTAGGAGTGGTTTCTCAAAGGAAGGACCACTATTCTTTATACCATGGCCAGTGGCACAAAAACAAAGTTACAGGAAAAATTCTGCAACTGTTGTGCTCAACCAGATCTCCTTTGGTGGACAAGTTATTTCACAACTTTAATTATCGGTTACTTCAACCATGCATTTCATTGTGTACTAGATTATCTCATAAGGTACGGTGCTGGCAGTTTGTGTGGAATCACACTCCTATTCACTTTAAAGAATCGTATCTGGCTTTCACACCCCATGGGATCTACTGGTGAAAATGGTGGCCAGGCTGTGACCTGAGGTGGATTGATGTCCCCAAAGTGGTGTCTGTGCGCACACATTAATCCGGGAGTATATGTTGCTAAAAATAAAGTTTTTCAACAAAAAAGTATTATTAAGAAACAGTACTCACCATAGGTCACCTTAGCTGGTTTTCACGCGCTTCAGATGCTTTGACAGAGCCCCCATAAAAATTCCATGGATCCAGTGCTATCACCGTGTTGCTACATTGAGCCCCAGGCACTGTGGTGTGGCACAGTGCTCCTGGTGGCGATGTGTACAAGTATACAAGCAAGCATGCACAAATCAGTCTTTTACACTGTGTAGGAGGAACCAAAAGGCAGGGATGGTCAGGTGAGAATTCTAATGACCTGCGGAGAGTACTGTTTCGTAATAGTTTTAGGTTGAAAAACTTCATACAAGGACACAGTACAGCATAGGTCACTTACGCTGATGTACCATCTGACTGGAGGAGAGAGGAGCCTCCACAGATTCTAGACCAAAAACTCCACACTTGACAGCCTTGGACTAGAAAACCATCCTGGATCCCTGGTGCACCCTCTTTAATTCTGCTGAATCAGAAGGGCTAGGTGAGGCACACTTTAAGACCAGTTAAAAGCAGCTGTCTGGAGCCAATTGAGGGCCACAGTCACGCCTCCACTTCTACCAAGTCCCTTAGGTAGAAGGATGTAAAGGTATTATCAGAGCCCCATCTATGGGCGGCCATAATATCCCCTGCTGATGTGTTGCATAACGTATCCCAGCAGGCAGAGAAAGCTTTAGTCTCATAAGCCCAGAGAGAATGAAGACATGTCAGCTCTTCATCCCTTTCTGGCCACCTGGTAGGCCAAGGAAATTGTTTTCCTTATCCATCCCGACATGGCGTTAGGTGGCAAAATCCTGGTTTCCACCCTGCTTAATGAGGTTTAATCCTATTCAAATAGAACTGCAGCACTCTAATGGGACGAAAGGCCCGATCTTGCTGCAACCGGAACATTGTCACCATGAGTGACTTGACCCAAAAACCCATCGAGACAGTTCAGGGGTCGCACATCACTTAT
This sequence comes from Hermodice carunculata, assembly GCA_964020975.1. NCBI lineage: Eukaryota > Metazoa > Annelida > Polychaeta > Eunicida > Amphinomidae > Hermodice > Hermodice carunculata. Next base: position 91,541,519 of record OZ026622.1, read on the forward strand.
GTCTTGGACACAGAAAAACATCCTTCCCATCAAGAGACCACCTGATGAGGGACTTATCTTAGGCCTGTATCTCCCTGTGCCTGGCACCTGTGGCCAGCACTAACAGGAAGACCATCTTGAAGGTAAGAAACTTAAGATTGATCACAACCATTCTTTAGGCTCAAACGGAGGCTCAGTGAGCGCCTCAAGCACCACAGAGATATCCCAGCAAGGTACAAGATTGTGCTCCACCAGACGATCCACCTAGAAACTATAAACAAATCCATAAAGAAAAAGGGATCTGTCCCTAGACCCTGAATTAAAGGTAGTCCTAACAGCCAAATTGTAACCCTGTATGGTGCAAATTTTCAAGTGCCCTTCCTCAAACAGACTTAAAAAGAAAGTCTGCAATCTGTTGGACCAACATCTCCAAAGGAGAAAAGTCCTTAGATGTGCACCAGGAAGCAAACCTGTTCCTCCTAGAGTCATGCATTGTCAAAGTAGACTGTCAAATTGTTCCCTGGGCAACTCTTTCAGCCACTTCCTGACAATGGTTGGCTGAGAGACACTCGTGGTGATCGACGCCAGACATGCAGCCTGAGAAACTAAGGGTTGGAGTGGAACCTATTTGAACTTGGCTGCTTGAGCAGATGAGGGAGAAGAGGCAATGACAGAGGAGGCTCTACATTCAACTCCAGGAGGTCCAAAGACCATTCCCTCTTGGGGCCATCAAGGGGCCACCAGAAGGACTTTGCACTGCTCCCCCTGGATCTTGCACAAAACTTTCAGCAAGAGCAGGTTTGGAGGAAAAGCAAACGCCCACATCCCTTGCCATGAAATCAACATGGCAACTGTCGGCTATGCAAACTTGTCCCGGAATGGGGACACAAAGGTATCGATCGTACAATTGTCCCTGGTGGCAAAAGGATCCACATGTGGTCAACCCCAAAGGTTCCAGATCATTTTCACCAACCTGAGATTCAAAGACCACTTGGTCTGAATCACCTGTGATCTGTCCAATAGGGTCAGCCTTGACGTTGAGGCAACCTGCAATGTGCTAACAGGGGAGCCTGATGATACGCGAACTCCCTCGCAGGAGTCAAGATGGACTTTAGGAGATTCACAGTAAGGCCTAAACCCAAGCACAAATTCAAAACGAAGTGCATGTCTTTGAGAAGGCCTTTGTCCTGAGACCACAGGAACCAATCGTCCAGATAAGTGTGCAGCCAGATCCCTTGCCAGTGCACAAAAGCTGTCATCTTGCCCATGACCTAAGTCATAACCAACGGTGCCAGTGCCAGGCCCAACAGAAGAGCACAAACCTGAAAAACTCTGCTGTAGGCCACAAAGTGCAGAAGCATCTCTGCTTACCGCTGTCATCAGGGAGGTTGCTGAAAAGAGCGCATTACAGCACATCAACTTCATATTGGCATCAAGCATAATCTCTCTACTGGGTATGTGACTCACAGCATGGCCTCGCGAGTGCCGGACGCCCAGCAGGGCCTCCACCAATCCCTTGGTACAGGCTGGCACTGATGGGTCATCATGCGACGCCTCGAAGAGACACATGGCAGAACACCACTAAACAGTCGAGGAAAGGGCCTACTATTGTCATCACCTGTGTATCCTGTTCAAAAGACAGAGGCAGGGAGACAAACTCTGCCTGCTTGACGTCACAGTCCTGTAAGGGAGCATGGACCGTCGTGGGAGCGAAGTTGTACACAGACTTGCTAGTTCTGTACAACTCCAACCTAGCCTTCAGCTTTGCCAGCAGCTGTCCTGGGCATAGGTAATCCCCAGAGAATCCGCCATCCAGCGTGTCGCCCAACCCTGCCAGCTGGGCAGAAAGTTCTGAAAACTTTCCCGCCACAAAGTTGGAAAATGGCACATCCAACTTGGGGGCTGTCTCAACACCTCAAACTCAGCCACCAGGTGGCAAGCTGCAAGCTCAGCCAAGGAGTGGCTCTAGAACTTAGTTTTATTTCAAGGGTAAAATCACAATAATCTGTACAGATGATACACTGGCATACTTATGAACAGTCAAAGACCTAGTGGGGGAATTATGTAAGCCTAAATACCTGGATTTCATGAGCAATTTGGAAGTTTTCACTTCAACAGTAGACCATGTGCTCATGCAGCATCCAAGATGGCTACCTTCTGCAACTTCAGAATGGACTGATACTGATGTAAGTTAGATATGTATATATGCTCTTTTCTTCTAAGTATGCTGATGGTGAAAAGTTACTCTGGGAGGAAAAGTTGATATTATTTAAAGCCTCATATCAAAACCTGGATTCTACAAGTAGTTTGGAAGTCTTAATTCTCTTCATCAAAGGAGCATGTGCTCATGCAGCATCCAAGATGGCTACCCACTTGAACTCCAGCACATTGGACTGACTTTTAAGCCAAGTATTTATATGCTGCTGGTGAAAAGTGACTCTGGGAGACAAGTCATTAATCTGGATCAAATGCAAACACAGTGAAAGTATACCTTCAAGTGATCTTTTGCTGTGACTGTGCTGATTATTCCTGTGGGGTAAGAGTAAACATTACCTGTGCTCATATGTATCTATAGGATAGGTATGAATACTACATTTGTGAAGAAGTCCCTGGACATAATGGACTCAGTTGGGTTGACTTTATTAGGCAGCCTGTTTGGAACAAGTGATCATGACTCCAAATCATTATTCAGTGATATATGTGTTACACTAAAGTAAGGGAGTACATTTGTAATAACTGATGTAAGTGAAGTGAACACATCAGACCAAAATGCCTTCCCAGGATACTGTAATCCACAGACACCTCCACCAAGATGGCCCACTTTTACTGTCAGTGATGTTAGTGAAGTTAACTCTACAGATGTTGAGTTATCAACTAGAAGTATCATCAGCCAAAGTTCTGTGGAGGCTGACCAAGGTACAGGGTCACCAAAACCAAAGGAAAAGCTGACTGCGTGTGACCTACATTCTGAGCCCAGCCCCAGCAGTAGTAACCAACCCAAGAGCATGTTGTTGACACCTCCAGGTGACCCACATCATCAGTCTACACCCCTCTCTGGGAGCCAGGCCCAGGCAGCTCAACAGGCTGACTACAGAGTAGAAATCAGGGCGTTGAGGGAGGATCTGGCCAAAGACCAGGAGGCAGTTGCAAGGATACTGCTGAGACTGGAGGCACTGGAGCAGAACCAGCCTCCCTGTGAGGATATAGCTTATACCAGTGATTGTGAGGAGGTCAAGGCTCTCACTAAAATACTGACCCATGTGAGCTCAGTCAAGCCTGACCAAGAATCAGATGCTGTAGCACAGGATCCCTGCACTCTTACCGAGGACAACAATCATGAAGGCAGGACTGCAGAAAATATAAGCCATGTGGAACTCCCAGCCTCATCTGTCAACCATGACAATGGAAAGCAGTTCATTCCCTCTAACTAAGTGAGTTCCTATGAGAGCATCAATAACACTATGAATAGTGAGGGCTCCCTTCCTCCACCAGCTTTCCATCCATCAGACCAGGCAGCTACCACCATTCTGCTTATTGGAGACTCTGAGCTCAAACATGTGAGTGAAAAAAACATTGGTAGTCAAGTGGATGTCCGCTGTATTCCAGGTGCCACGACATACAAGCTGCAGTCATTTTTCAAGACAGCAAATCTTAGTCAATATAGATCTATAGTGATTCATGTTGGCACAACCCTGGCCCACCTCCGACAGGACTTGCAGCAGTTCAGTAGGGTGTACAAAGAAATGCTGGAGACTTTTCAGGGCGATGTTTACATATCTGCAGTATGCCCAAGAGCTGACAAATATGCTGCCAAAGTGATCAATGTCAACAGAGAACTGCAAAGACTAGCAGAACAAAGACTGAGGTGCCATTTTGTTGACAACAGTGAAATTCTCAGTGCAGAAGGAGTAGCTCTTGAATTTTATTTATACCCAGACCAATATCACCTCAACAGAGCTGGCCCTAGTGCTCTGCTGTTTTGTCTCAACCAGCATCTACCCATACTAGATTGTGATGACAACAGATATCCTTGCTCACCAAGAGATGACACACTGCCAAAAACTGGACACATCCCTGTGGTGACTGGATATAGACCAAGTGTAAACCCCAAAAATGGAATAAGTCATGCCTCCTCTCCAAGACCAACCCATCAACAAAGGAAAGCTTGTTTCTTCTGTGGCGAGACCAACCACATGAGGGCGCGATGCTACCATGGCCAACCCCTTGTCTGTAACCGCTGTAATGCTGTAGGCCACAAAAGCAAGCTATGTCACAAGTATAAAACCAATAAATAGGACAGTGGCAAAGAAGTAAATGCCTGACTCAGTGTGTGTAAAAACAAGTTTCAACCTTTAGCTACCTCATTTAGTGAGCTTTGTGAGCCACTACAGGATGCAAGTGTTAATAGGAGTAGTGTCACTACTACTGAGGATATTAAGCATTCTGTGAAAGTTGACAGTGCTTTCACACTGAACAAGATAAGAAATTCGGTGGACCCAATGGCTGACTCTGAAAGTGTATTAAATGCAGGCAATGAAAGTGGCGAGAATAGTAGATTAATTGGAACAAATGATACACAATCCTTGTTTGACAAAAAATGCAAAGGGTTTAAGATTGCTCATCTAAATATTTGCCACTTATTACCAAAGCTGGACCAGATTAAAATGATGCTCCAAGACAAAAGTAAGAGTGAGCAAGTGAATGTTATGGGTTTTACTGAAACATTCCTGGATAAAAGAACAGAGAACACTGAATTGAACATTGAAGGATTTTCAATTTTATGCAAGGACAGAAAAAGTGGTAAAGGTGGTGGGATAATATCATACATTTCTAGTGGTATTCCTTTTGTACGTAGATTGGACATTGAAGAGGAAAATATTGAAAGTATGTGGATAGAAATCAAGCTACCAATGTCCAAACCAATGTTACTGTGCTTTGTTTACAGACCTCCTAATGCAAAAGCTGATTGGGTTGACTGCTTTGAAAAACAACTGGAAAAAGTGTATTCTTTAAATTTGAATTTCTTTGTCCTGGGTGATGTTTACTTTGATTTACTGAAGAATGTAAATTCTAAATGGCTTGACTGCATATCATCCTTTCAGCTGAGTCAACTGATCAAGGAGCCTACCAGGGTGAATAAGTCCACGTCAACATTAATTGACCACATTTATGCTTCAAGCACAACCTCTGTTAAGAAAGTGATTGTCCCAAAAATTGGTATAAGTGATCATTTTCCCATATGTGTAGTATTGAAAGTCTCTGGGAAGATTCATGACAACCCAGGCCACACTGAGGTCATATATCGTAGCATGAAATTTTTCTGTGAAGATGATTTTAAGAGAGATGTAAATTTGATAAATTGGGATGACATATAGACATGTAGTGACCCAGATGCTGCCTTGTTGGTTTTTAAACAAAAATACTTGGATGTTCTGAACAAACATGCTCCTTTGAGAACTCACAGGGTACGACACTTAAAACAGCCAGACTGGTTGAATGAAGGTATTGTTGAAGCCATGAAACAAAGAGATAAATGTAAAGCTCTAAATGACCATGCTGAATACAAGCTGATGAGAAATAAGGTAGTTTCACTGATTAGACAAGCTAAGAAAAGCTATTATTCATCTATAATTCAATCAAATGCACGCAACCCTGAAAAGTTATGGCAAGAACTAAGAATCTTAAATTGTGATAAAAAAGGTTATAGTCCCACACTACTGACTCAAGGTAAGACCATGCTCACAGATTCAAAAGTGATTGCAGATCAACTCAATGAGCACTTTACTTCCATAGTAGAGAAACTACTTACACAGCAGGAACCTAGCATTCCTGAGTTAAATGACAATCACGTTAAGCTGAAAAATTATATTGAAACAAAGGTGCCATGTAATGTAAAATTTGAAATACCCAACATAACAAAATGGGATGTGATATCTATTCTAAAAGCTATGAACCCCAAAAAAGCACAAGGCTTGGATGGCATTGATGTCAAGTTCCTGAGAATGGTGTCACAAAGTATTGCTGATCCACTTACTAGGATTTTAAATAATAGTTTACAGACAGGTATTTTCCCAACAGAGTGGAAAACTGCCAGGATTACTGCAATACCAAAAGAGGGCAGTAGTAATGATGTAAATAATTATAGACCTATTTCAGTACTTAGCAATATGTCGAAAGTCTTGGAGAGACATGTACATACCCATTTATATGATTTCTTTGATAGGTACAACATGTTTTGTAAGTGTCAGTCCGGTTTCCGAAAATGTCACTCCTGCGAGACAGGACTTACAAAATTGATAGACGAATGGACTAAAGCTCTGGACGATGGTGAATTAGTTGGTACAGTGATGTTGGACTTGAAAAAGGCCTTTGATGTAATTGATCACCCTAGGTTGCTGGAAAAGTTGGCTCTATATCACTGTGCCCCAAGTACAGTACAATGGTTCACATCATACTTAACTGATGGGTGTCAACAAGTGTGTGTAAATAAACAGTTATCTAATGTACTTTCGGTAAAATATGGTGTCCCTCAAGGATCAATATTAGGTCCATTACTTTTTCTCATATATGTGAATGATTTTCCGTTGTATGTACAAGACATATTTATGTACGCTGATGACACCACATCTCATGTAATTGGGAAATCTGTTAAGTCAATAGAAAAAGAGTTACAAAGAAAAGTTAATAACTCCAAAACTTGGTGCTCACAAAACAAAATGTTTTTGAGCGAAAAGAAATGTAAAGTAATGTTGGTTTCTTCTAAAAGAAAATGTATGGATTTAAAGAATGCAAATATTGAAGTTGAAATTAATGGAGAAACTTTAGAAAATGTACCCAATCACAAAATATTAGGGCTACATACAGATCAATGTTTGACATGGGAGAAACAAATATCTACTGTTTGTCAGAAAATTGCTGGCAAAATAAGTATATTAAGGAAACTTAAACATTTTCTCCCTTTTCATGTTAGGAAAATTTATTTCAATGCTTACATTCTTCCACATTTTGATTTCTGTAGCACTATATGGGGAGGATGAAAAAAGGCCATGCTAGCAAAATTAAGAAAGTTACACAAATTTGCAGCGTATCAAGTCTTGAATGTCCCAGGTAGACATAGTTATATGCACCTTATTACAAAATTAAATTGGCTGGCAATTGAAGAAAGAATTGACTATGAAAGAGGAGTAGAGATGTATAAAATACTTAACAATATGGCACCCGCTTATCTAAGAGACATGTTTGTTTTTGTAAAAGATGTAAGTCAGAGAAAACTAAGATCATCAACAGATGATAAACTGTATTTGCTGAAGCCCAAGACAGAATATCGCAAGTCATCTTTTGCCTACTGTGGAGCTGTGTTTTGGAATACATTGAATAACTGTCCAAGAAAGGCTCCATCTCTTAAGCAATTTAAAGATGAATGTATAAAGCACATAATGACTAAAAGGAATGCTGCAATGTTTACATGAAGTTCAACAACCAAGTAATTTTTATGTACCTACTATGTTTCTGTGTCGAATGGTATTACAGTAGTCTCACTAGTGTGTACTTAGTGAAATTTACCATCTGTGTATTGTTTTGTAAATTTTCACTCTGTATGTATTTCAATTTTGAGGGCCTTGGGGAAGATTAGGAATATACCTATGTATTTTCCTAACCAAGTCGTACCCTTGTTAAATAAAGTTTATATATATATATACCTTCAGCTGACATGGGCACAACCCTGGGCTGTGCTACCACAAGCTGGGGTACTGCCTCTCTCTCTCAAGGGCTTCCCGCATAAAGGGGACATTCCCCTGGAACAGCGATACCGGCTTCTCTTGAGGTTCCTACATGGCGGTTACCGTAGGCAACAAAATCACAGGAGTCGGAGACTCGGAATCGTACCGAGTCTGCAGCTCCTCCCATGCACTGAGTCTCCACAGGCAAGATGCATGAAAGGACCTCACTCGCAGGGGGAAGCAACACCAGCCTGAAGAACGCACGAGGCAAATTGGCCTAGGCCACGGACAGAACTGGAACAGTGACAACTGTTACTGCCTCCTGAGCCGCCAGAGCAGCCGACAAACCTGACTGACCAATGACCTCAGCAGGGGTATGCTGAAGCACCGAAGCACCCCAGCCCACCACCACATCGGCATAGATCACCAGAGAGGCAACCTCCCCACTGGAAGGCCGATTGGCCACAGGATAGACCTCAATTGGGGAAGGAACAGACCCTGGAGATACCATCTCCATGGGAACTGTTGCACGGATGGGGCTAGCAGCGCAGAGGACCTCTCCATGCCTGTCCCCTCCACCTTTCAGAAGTGTGGCGGCTGAGGTAGACACAGAGCTAGCGTCAGAAGGTGAAGCACCTGAACCTCTGTTCTGGAGTTGCACCTTTCCTCTTGGAGAAGACCAGTGGCGGCACCTCCTCTTCCTCCTCTTCTTCTCCTTCCCATGGCAAATGCTCACAACTGAGGGAAGGAGGCAGAGGAGAGAGTGGCTGCAAGGCTGACTCATCCCCTCCCTTTTATGTCACTGTGACGGCTGAGTCCTCCCCTCTGAGAACTACCATCAGTTGGAACATTGTTCACTACTCAAGTAATTACCAAGGTGCTATCCTGTCGTCGGAACCAAGACACGGCTGGTAGCAGGACAAGGTAAGGGGGGCACTCATCACACATCCACTGAACTGAGCTGATGTGGAGGGGACCCAGGAACGCCCAACCACCATCCAGGGAGAATCTGTGGAAGGCCTCTCCTAACCCAGTGGGGCCTCAAGTCAAGGCCCAGTCTAAGCCTGACCAGGACGCCTTGCTTGACTGGTCACACCCCCACCCTCCATTGGCCGTCTTGATGCCAGGACCAGTTTGCACATGGCTGTGGGGCCTGTGAGGCCTGGAAAAACTAGCAGAGGCATGGGCCTCCACTTTGAGAGGCAAAGTGCCTTGAATTGAGGACCAGTGCCCCCCCCCCCCCCCCCCCCCCCAGGTTCACTGACGTCCCGCTCACAGCGTGGCTCTATCTAGCAGGCCACATGTCTGCACGACAGACTTTCTAACACTCCTATGCATGACATGCCACACGGTCATCCCAGCAGGCTATCCTGTGGTAGTTGGCATTGGAACAGACATCCAACTCCACGTCAAGTTCCATTACTCGTCAAACCTGAATGGACTAAGTCAGTGACAAGACCATGCAGCAAGAAACCTAACAACTATCACACAATGTGAAAGGAGACCATAAGAAGACCAAAAAAAGTAACAGAAAAGCAGGAGCTTCCAACAACATGCATCCACTACAAACGGACACCAGAGTAGGAAACGGATTTGCGCATGCTTGCTTGTAAACTAGAATACGTCGCCACTAGCCACACGGTACCACGCCACAGTCCCTGGGGCTCAATATAGCAGCATGGCGACGGCACTGGATCCATGGAATTTTATGGAGGCTCTGGCACAGCACCTTAAGTGTGTGGAAACCAGCCAAAGTGACCTATGGTGTTGTACTGTGTCCTGAATACATCACACAATGAGGTCTGTTTGATACATGTGTCAGAACTGATCAACCAGTATAACCACCTACACTTTCTTGCCAGCACCGTTTTCACCTTTAAGGTCAAGCACATATTTGTATTTGTGTCTTCATGTCCAAAACCACTTTCCCAAGGCACTCTCTTGAAAAGGGATCAATAGGCCACTAAGTAGGGAACGATAAATGGAAAAAACGGTAAAAGTCGCTAGGATTTAATGAGAGCTGCTGGATGGCAGGCTATTCCCTCAAACAAGACTGACATGTGACTTACACGAACTGGTCTGTAAGAGTTCTTCTTAGAATGGATTTTCACACATACATGTAAATCTAATTGAGCTACCGTGAGGACCTATATTTGAGTGTGCACGCACTCACCTGAATGTTATTCTTCATGACTTCCCATTGGTGTGTCACTGTCACTGAAATATAAAGGAAAAGTTGACTTTTGGATCTTCTGATGCATGTGCAAACTTTTCTTTAATCAAATAAGTGTATATTATTCTCACAGACTTCATCATTGCCTCTTTTTCAATTGATTAATATTTGAATAATCGTACACTTTTTGCTCATAAAAACTCACTCTAATTGAAACTGAATTTTTGAATTGCCATACAAGTGTTTCCATAATAAAAATAATAATAATAACAAGAAGCCGCTGACGCTAGCCATATCCCCCGCCCACAGTAATCATGGTGGTAAATACACATGATGTACATTGGTATATTATAGTTGGTAAAATGTGAAAGGTTTCTGTTGGTGGCAATATGGAAATGCCTATGCACACCTACTACCTAAGGTCTACCCACCATAAAAAATTCGAAGAGGTAGCATTAATAATGTAGAAGATATGGGCCAGACAAAATTTGTTTCGGACGGACGGACGGACACACAGACGGTGCCCATTACCACATCCACCTCCTACCTCTGGTCTACCAACACTGAAAATCTTAAAGGGTTACCACTTTTAGTTGCAAAGTTATGCTTCACACAAAATTGTATTATATCTTGAGCTTGTTTAATGAACTTTATTAATTAACTAATCAATGAAAGTAATTAGCCACGCAAAACAGTGCCTATGCACACCTACTACCTAAGGTCTGTTAGCCATAAAAATTTCAAAGGGTTGGTTTTAATAGTTTAGAAAATATGGCCCAGACAAATCTTGAGCTTGCTTAACGAACTTTGTTAATTAATCAATTGATGAAAGTAATTAGCCACACAAAACAATGCCTATGCACACCTACTACCTAAGGTCTAGCAACCATAAAAAATTCAAAGGGATAGGATTAATAGTTTAGAAGATATGGCCCGGACAAAATTTGTATTGTAGCTTGAGCTTGTTTAATGAACTTTGTTAACTAATTAATTAATGGAAGTAATTAGCCACAGAAAACAATGCCTATGCACACCTACTACCTAAGGTCTACCCACCATAAAAAATTCAAATGGCTGGCATTAATAGTTTAGAAGATATGGCCCAGACAAAATTTGTCTTGCTTAACGAACTTTGTTAATTAATGCAAGTAATTAGCCACACAAAACAATGCCTATGCACACCTACTACCTAAGGTCTACCCACCATAAAAAATTTGAAGAGGTAGCATTAATAATGTAGAAGATATGGGCCGGACAAAATTTGTTTCGGACGGACGGAAGGACGGACAGACACACGGACGGTGCCCATTATCATATCCCCTCCCCCACTTCGTGGGCAGGGGATAATAATGATGATATTAATAATAATAATAATAATGATAATCTTATTATTGTATAATAGGTAGCACATAATGAAATAAATAGATCACCAGTTTAATCAATTGTGAACTTTTTTTTTAAAGTTAATGCTGATCAGCTCTGTGTTTCACAAAAGGCACACAAAAATCCAAGCATCCAGATATTCAGTTTCAATCTCTCATACTCCCAAGCAAAACTCAACACCATAAATTGTCAATACAGTAACTAAGTTTAATAAGCCACCAACAAACCTGTGCAAATATAAGCATAATTTAGATGAAACTGCAATACAGTATTTTACGTTTTACACTTGTATGCGACACGCAGGTCATAATTTACTACCAATGTATTCATAATTATACAGTTACGCCTGTGCAAAATGGTACAAACGCATCCGCACTAGAACGGTCACAGAACTGACTTTGAACAGACCCCGAACACGTTTTGGATGCTCTTGAGTATAATGGCATGGAACGGGAATGCTTTTTGGACGAAAGCGTAATAAAACGAACGCGTTCCTTTTCTAGTATAGGCGCTTAATAGCTTGGACTGGACAGGGAATGCATTCCTGCTTCTCCTCCACCTCCTCCTTCTTCACTTGGGTATAGGCAAGGGATGCATTTTTTCATCATTGTTTCATGAGAATGTGTAGCTTATTGAGAGAAACTTTATTAACATTTACAAATTACGCCATATGGTCACAAATGTATCAACCGTTTCTACCAACATGATTTTTACCACAGTTTAACACTACATGAAATTTGTCCATGATAGCTCCTGCTACACACAATAAACCATTTCTCAACTCAATATGTGTCTGGGGGTTTTCTTATTTCCTTTTCATTTTGTAGCCATTTGTCTATTGTTCAGTTTACTGAATGAGCTGAAACCCTGTTGTGGAAGAAGAGTCGCTGGGCATATCATAACAACTGTGAAATGGAAAATAGATTTGCGTCTTTGATACCTTGTCCAAGACTGTGGTATTAATAAATGAAATGGCCATGACAAAATCTTAATAATCTTTTCAGCACAAGATTTATATCACTTCTGTATTTTGGGAGAATTATATGATAACTATCAAATATCTGACATGATAGGTCCAGTGCGTTTTCATCTGTGTGTGTCAATGTGTGTAAATTCATAGCAGATACATTTCGATGAAACATTGAAAAGTTTACCGTATACACTTGTGTTAAACATGCTTAACACGATCGTCATTCAGGTAGGCTATTGTTTAGAAATCTAAATGCCTAAAGTCTCAATCCGATGAAAATGACACGCATAAAAGAAACAAAGACAGATTTTTTAAAAAACGTGTGTTTTACACTACCACCTCACATTCAGCAATTTTCTGCCTTTCTTGTTATCCTCCGTAACTTTTTTGTTTTCAAAATGTATATTCCAGTTGTTTTACACACCAATGTGGTCCCCCTTCACAAAATGAGCCTTTACTTTACATATTTAAGTTCCCAGTGCAGGTAACAAGTTGCGCCATTGCAGGATAGGGGTGCAAGCTAGCTATATAGCTGCAGTGCAGAGTCGCCTTTTTTCACAACTTCTTTAATTCTACTTTGGTGTCTGCACATATAAATTGAACATTTTTCTTTGGCTTCATGTTTGTGAACATGGTGTTTTACTTCATTATCAAAGACTATATGGATCTACGATTTGCGGCAAAAGTTCTTTGATTTTTCTATTGTTTCAGTAGGCCTATTTGGATTGAGACTCGAAAAGTGTTATTCTGTATGTGCCTGTTACTAAGAACTAGATCTTAATAAATGCAATTAACAGGAGATAAAGTTATGATAAGTTTAGGAATCATGTAGTTATGTAGTTTTGTCATACAGACACGGAACTGCCATTTCTTGCATCTTTACAAAGTATGTTTATATATGGGTTACTGGCCTGCAATACAAAATAGGAGTTGAATCAAGCTCTTTTGTTGCCAATACTGTACCGTACTGAGTCTGTCAGACAAATGACGGATATGTTACTGGCCGCTATGTCTCTCTTTCAGGTCAACAGGCATGCCTCGCTTGTGCTGTTAGATAGGCCTATGTGGCCGTCTGCCTGACAAATAACTCAACTAACTTTTATAAGTTGTCAAACATATCAAATGCAACTAATTTCGATATATATGTCTGCGAGCTCTAACATGATACTGATGCCCTGGTGGATTGATGCCACACTGACCCAGGCCTCATTTGACCAACTTTGTCAACCTGAACTATGTGTTATAGGATCACTTCATTCTTATGATGAGCGCTGAAGTAGTTTGCGAGACTTGAAATACATGAAAAAAAAAAATTTAAGCCAAATTTGACAAAATAGGAAAAGAAGTATTTTTTTAAATGTACATTTATGAAGTTCAACTCAAGAACATGCAAAGGTTGTCAGGATTTGAATCATAGTTGTGTAGTTCTAAATATTTCGTTTCTGGTAAAATTATTATTGGCCAAGTAGATCAAGACAAGCGTGTGTGTCAGCCCCAGAACAGGCATAAGGTAATCCTTTCAAAAGCCATCCAAAGGTTTATGTCGACGAATGTTGTCTCCTCGTGTCAACCTGAAAGCTCTGTGTCCGATAGACTACCATAAAAAGTGCATAAAAACAAAAATAATTGTCAGTTTTGCCTCAAAATGCTTTCTTTCTAATCAATTTTGAGATCTCCTAAATGGGAGAAATTGTGTAGGGCTCATTTGACTTGTTGGCCGGGCAGAAGTTCGGAATCCACATGGCTCATTAATATTAAATGAGCATCACCCAAGGCATACTAATTTTAATTCAGGGTGGTCATACAAGGATTGTATCATGTGATCAGTCCTATAATGAAAGTGTCTCAAGAAAAGGAGTTGCTACATGTACATGCAGACTTCACATTTGCTAAGTACGTATTGCTACAGCATGATAAAACAACTGGGGAGCAATTAACCCATGCATGTGGGTAAAACACGGCCAAACCACTCTGATTTGCATGATTTTTTTTTTTTTTGAGAGAGAAAGAGAGACCCAAACGAAAAGCTGCTTGTATCGTTCATTTTCTTTCCATTTTTTCAGTTACATTAGGCCTAAATCACTGAAATATCACGGAACTTTTTTTAAAAATTCATTTATTTTTTCCCTGCGACCTTTCGTATAATCTGACTTCTATAGGGAGACAGACAGACAGGGGACGTCTAATTGAATTCACTATTGGGTACATCATTTTTTTGCTCATCCATTTATTTTCTTTCGTTTAAAGTTACATTACTGAAAGATATTAATTTCTTTCGTTTGGCTTCAGTTGAGAGTTTTTTCAGTGTGTGTGTACTGAGAGAGCATGAATGATTTAAAGTTAAATTTAATTTTAGCAGCGGAAATTTGAACCAAGCACATACAGCGGAAAGAGGAGTGGAAGAACACAGGTGACATCACATCAGGTATGAAGTGGAATGTTTTGGGGTTTTTTTGGCAAATTTACTGACAGCGCCAAATCAACTCATTTGGCAGGAACTGTTGACCCTGAAAATGGCCTTGGGGTTAAGCCCTATCATTTGAGGTTAAATGGTGCTGCTATGCTGTGACCTTGTTGAAGTGGATAGAAGCACCATTCCCACTTTTCACCTGGCCTGCATGTGTGTGATCTGGTCATAGCCGACGACCCAAGAACCACCACCTGTTTGCAGTGTAAGCATGCAACAAGCATTTACAAAAGATTGCAGGCCTACTTGATTTTGAGGTGCATGTGTGCTTTTGAGGTACATATATGTGTATGGGGAGTATCTGAGGGGTATCCTTCATAACCTGGGTATTGCTGTATGCTGAGAATCACCAGTATATTAAAGACAGAGAGATTGTATTTCATTATGCATGATATGCCAGGCCCTTCTTCCCACCCACCCCACCCCCATTTTTCCTCTTGTGGGATGACCTCTCATAATCTGTGCAAACTCTGGCAAATGTGCATTGCCGCCATAACTATTTTGATGCTATTTTAATTTTTTTTTTCTCATTATACTAGAAACATTACAAAAATAAAATAAATATTTGCCGACTGATTGATGTTTTTCACACCAATATTTTTATTTTCCGAGGAAAATTTTTTTTCAGGTCCTTTGCAAATGTACTGATGATAGTTAATGTTCATAGCACAGGCTGTGGCCTAAAGCAACTTAGGCTGGTACACAAGTTTTGTAGAACTAAAGCATTTAGGTGTGCTGCCACAAATGATAATAGATCCAGATGTTTTAAGTGGGAATACATGAAGAAAAAGGCAATTTCAATTTTGTGCTCTGTGAGTGTGGCAGAAAATGCACTTGAAACTACAGGAAGTCTGTGCACAACGCAGGTCCTGTCTGTTCCATGTCGGGTCAGAAATTTAAGATGATAAAGATCACTTTGGGCAATTTGATACCCAATCCCTTTTTACTGTACTTCTGAGTCACTGTGATGAAATGGTGTTAGTATACAAAGCAAAAGTTAAGAAAAGGAAGGAAGGAAGGAAGGAAGGAAGGAAGGAAGGAAGGAAGGAAGGAAGGAAGGAAGGAAGGAAGGAAGGAAGGAAGGAAGGAAGGTAGGAAGGAAGGAAGGAAAGAAAGTCTACATAATTATGTGGAAGTGGAAGAAATATTCCACTTTGACTTTGCTTTCACAAATTCTTCATTGCCTAAAAATGCCATTCAGTTCACTATTCACTAGCATTGTTATCTACTGCAATGAAATAAATTTTTAACCCTAAATACAAATAATCAATGTTTTCAATCTGTTTTTACTAGATGCAAGGCTTGTCAAAGTCATCCTGGTGGTGTTCTCTGTCAAAATATTAATGAAATAAAATGTATGCCTAACACGTTCATGATGCAATAAACTGTTATTATAACAACTTTCATTGCGGCATTGGGAGGTGATATTCGGATAAAAATTCTGAAAACACGAGAAAAATGATTAAGTGACAATAATTTGATAATAAAAAACAACCTCTTGAAAGTACACTTGAACATACATGTACATGTACATATATACAATGACTTTATTTATTAGCTATATCATTGCCTGTTAACTATCACTCGTATGTTTGAGATGGAAAAAAAGTGTAAGATGTCACACGATCCAACCTACGTAACATGACCCATCCAGCGACATCAAACTTTAAAGTTCGGCCCCCATTCCTTCAACAGTTGCGACTCGCATTCAGGCTACCGACATAAAACTAATATCTTTCTTAATGATAAACAATTCATATTAGGCCTTTCTATTGAAATTCGTATAACTCATTCCACCCTGATAGAAGACTGAGTCAACAGCTTTCCTTAGCGCTCTGTGGTTGCATTGTGCTCAAGGCGCACCAAGGAAAGCTGCTGAGCACGAGCAAATAATTTGGAATGATCTTCCATGCAAGTTTCATCCAAAAGTAATCCCTAAATTAGTAAAATACAAATAGCAGACGACATTAAGATACTAGCACGACAAAGCGTCATTAGGGTGGAATGAGTTGAATAACGTAGAAAGTGTCAGTGAGAAGGTAATTGCAGAAAACCATTACCTTCAATATCAGGCACTGTAAGATTTAAATACGTTGACCACCATTTTGACCATGGGCAAGGTCGCGTGATCTCTACATGGGCCATGTGACCCCTTTCCAGGAATTTTGAACGTGGCACACAAGGGTTTTAATTTTACTTTGACTGTTGTGGAAACATGGAAACTTACAAAACTGAAATTGATAAAGACTTAAAACAAATCTCTAAAGTTTGTTGAATGACATTATTGGTTTGGTTAGTATAAACAAATAAACAGAAACACATGGGAAAAAAGCAAATGCTATAATTGCTGTGGAAAATTGCAAAATGAGATGGTTGTACAAAGTGGTTGTGGCTTGTGGGTGCCAGAGATTCAGGCAGGTTTGAACACCGGCCATTTCATGATGAGACTGACACAGCAAACGATAAGATTATCATTCCTAGCTGGAGACAAGACTGCTTCAGGTGGCAGCTGCAGCTGGTGCTGTGTCTCATGGGCCGTTCCATCCGAAACTGGTCATTTGTCTTTGTCAAACTAGTTTATGAGATGGGCGATCAAAATGATGTGGCCCACAAATTCTTCTGCCCTCTTCATATTGCATGTAAGTACATGTAGATTACATGAACAAATAATTTTTTCCACCTACAAATAAAGCTTTATTTCTGCATGTTCGTGTTGGGATAAAGTAACAGAATGTATAACTTGTTGGGAGTGGGTACATTTTGCCAGCATCAAACATTTGGCAAATGTTTTGTAACCGCTATGCAATAAATAAAATGTTGTTGACGTGTTTGAAATGCATTTGTGAAAGTGTTGAAATGCATTTGGTGAAGTGTTGGAAACGTTTTTATTGTCCACGCGTTTCAAACGTATTTGCAAGAAAGTGTTTGAAACACATTTGCAATGCATTTGTTTCAAGTTTTGAGTTTTTGTGTTTGTGTTTGCGGATCGTTTAGGAAGTGTTTGGCGATTGTCAACTTGAACATAGGCAGCACTGTTGTTCTACTTTGCTGGAGAACCCGCTGTATTATCCATGTGTTGACTACCTGGGCAATCCAGGATAAATATACATCTTTAAATCAAATATTCATTTTGATATTCAGTTGTTTGAGAACTTTGCCCAAAACCCCATATTTGTTGGGATCGTGCATCTGACTAGCAAGCATACTTTACATGTCACGTATCACAGCATGCATGAGTGCAGTACTAAGTACCTCATATGGAGCTAGTTCTGATGTAGCAGGAATGCAACCACACACGTTCTGTGATTACATGGTGTGTTTGTGACATATGATGGGACGCGCTCCAATGGGAACGAGAATGTGATAGAATGCAATCCGAGGGAACGGTCTAGAACGCAAAGGGTGCCTTTACCCTGCAAAAATGTGACGGGATGTGAACGGGGCGCAATCGGGATGCGAACAGACCATGAAGACGTTTACGGTCTGTTCTCTGTAACGTTTTGCTCGGGCGTAACTGTAATTCTAAAGGACCTTGCTGCATTGTTATATTCTTAAAAAGTTGTAGCTACTGTGAAACCTCATTACAGCAACAATCAGACATCCGACATATTCAATATAATCACACAAATTTTCCTGGGAAAAGGTTTATTTTCTTTGTTATTTGACTCATTTATCTCACATACTCAATTATCTGACACCTTTAGTCAGTCACAGATGGTGTCATTATAACGAATTTTCACTGCACTAAAATGTTGCATTCTTTTCAATGGTTTTAACTCATACATGTAAATCAAAACTGCTACTGCACAATTAAAGGTTACATGTTTACACGATGACCACATTCTGTTACAAACATTCTTCCTGGCAGTAATAATCTGGAAAAATACAATACATGTATGCTGCAAGCTTAGGTTTTAAACATCTACAACTGCTACATGCCATGTTCATAGGCTGTTGCTAAGGATCTAAACTTCTGTTGTATTTGAATCACCACCAGCCTACTGATCTCTTGAGATATTTTCAGAAAATTCTTGCTAAATATAAATTTGAAGTTCTAACAAGCAGATCACTCAGAACAGACTGCTCTTGGAGCAGAACTAGACATACCTTGAATGCAAGCGTTGACTGAAGGGTCCACCATTTCCTCAAATTAAGTCATGGTGACACCAAAATCTAATCAGTTCACCTTGGCATGCTAGATAAGCATGCTGCCAAATATGAGCAAATTACATTAAAGCATTCTGGAGATACTGTGGTAACAAGCCCTAACGAGCATGTAATTAGGCTGCCATTTGCTCAAATTAGGTCATGGTGACACAAAATCTAATCAGTTCATCTTGCCAGGCAAGATAAGCATATTGTCAAATTTGAGCAACATACGCGGAGGCATTCTGTAGATATCGTGGTAACGAGAAAGCACACATCCAGACAGACGGACAAGCCGAAAATAGAACAGGTCCCCCCATGGGGCTGACCCTTAAAAATGAATGTAATAAGTATTGTTATGATCACCTTTGCCTTCACCGTCACCTTCCCCACTAAAATTCCAGCCAAACTTCTTGGCATCTTCCACATATTCTCCTGCAAAAGACAGTAGACAGATTTACTGAAGTCTAAAGGATAAATTAAATAAATAAAACTGGTCCCTGTTATAGCTCTCACCTCTGTTGATTCAGTTTCTAAGTTAGTACTCAAAGCATTTATCTGGTTTTATACTGTTTGAAAGCCTCCAAGAGGGTCTTCCTAGGTGTTTGATACACACACACACACACATATATATATATATATATATATATATATATATATACATGTATGTATACATATACAGTATTACCTTGGTCATACTTACACATGGCATAGGTCAAGATACAATCAGTAAATAGAAAAAGATCAAGAGAATATTAACATTTTATACTACATGGTACCTTTGCTAGGTAAGTGTTACTGAATTTGATCTCTGGAATCATCCTTTTTCAACTGCTACATTATGGCCATTTACTCTCAACTTAGTGAGCATTTTTCTCTGGTCTCTTTTGTCAACTGTGTTTAAATAATATTCAGATATGTGAAATTGCCCTAAGTTATGTCTCTCTGTGTAATTACCTTCAGAGGCGAGGCCTCTCCCTATATCTTACTTTCCCAGTCTTTGACATATAGCTTCTTCAGTTTGTTTTTATTATTCTGCAGATCTACCTGTCATGAAGCCAGTTTGTTTTTTATAACTAAATCATTGTGAAACAAAACTCTTCCACAAATTTAAACCACACCATATATCCTTGGTCATACAATTCGACAGACTATCTCTCATTCCCCTTTAGCAGTTCATTGTCTGAATCATTCAAGTGTTGGACACCTCTTGTGTAAATCCTGGGAAACCAAGGCCCAACTGCTTCATAACAGTATGTACACCAAGGACTGCTGTTGATCTTTATAGGGACTTTGAACAGGTAAACTGAAAGTGTGAAATGAACTATCTGCTGAATTGCCGATTCCCCTCGAGTTTGTGAAAATATTATTAAGTCCAAATGAAATAATTAGTGACCGTATATTTTCTGAAATCACCATTGATAGAATAGTCAGCAGCGCAATGGTTATTAAATAAAAATAGCCTGAAAGTCCTTCCCAAATACCAGTTTCTTCAAAACATGTTTAACATTTTCAAAGAGTCTGGGTTTGATTTTAAATCCATGCATGTGTAAACCTGTAAGAAAATCTGTGATTTATACATGTTTTAAATTTAAACTTTTGGCCATCATTGACAGATTTGTATAAATTTACCCAAACCCCCACAAAATTGAGAAAATGTTCCTAGGTTTTTCACTAAGTCTTCAGGATTTCAATGTGCTGCAGTATGTTAACATAATAAAACTAGAAAAGAAGACTTGCTTCAAAGCAAATATGTCTGTGCACTTTTAAAAGTTGTAAAAATTAAATGCTACAACTTTTGTCCTTTGGTACTTCACATTATATTAAGCTAATGGCTGGATGAAAATTTCACATTCCAAATTTACGAGAGAGAGAGAGAGAGAGAGAAGAGAGAGAGAGAGAGAGAGAGAGAGAGAGAGAGAGAGAGAGAGAGAGAGAGAGAGAGAGAGAGAGAGAGAGAGAGAGAGAGAGAGATGAGAGAGAGAGAGAGAGAGAGAGAGAGAGAATAGAGAGAGAGAGAATATGTCTGTGTTGGCACACAGCCATAATGATAACTAGGGTCTTATATGCAGATCTTTACATAGCAGTATAGTGTTGCATTGCAAGATTGTAATAAAAAAAATTGTCATAAGAGTTTATGAATTGTGCTTACCTAACAATGCTGCCTGGTGCATCAACTTCTTTGGAATACATCCCACATTGACACAGGTCCCACCCAAGCCTGCAAGATATAATGTACATACATACAATGTAGGGTCTCAGCTGAGGGAGTGAAAAAAAAGAGTGAAATACATAGTTTTTCTGTCACTCAAGAGGCACATTTATGGGTAACATTGCTGAATCACCTGGATCACTCATGAATGTTACTGACAAATGTGTGCTTGAGCAACAGGAAACACTGTATTTCACTCCTACCCATATGAGATTGATATAGGAATTGGACGTCCTGTCAATTATAGTCATTCACAGGTGATTGCAACTCCATGACGGGCATTTTTAATGACTTTGTATTAGCAATGTCATGTAAAAATGCCTATCATCAAGTTGAACATGACAAATGTAGGACAAATTCATTTACAAAAGAAAAACAATTAGCTGTCACTTGTTAAAGAGTGAGAGTAGTACAACTATTCTGATCTCAGTAGTTTGGATGTTTTTAACTCACATGCTAGCTTGTGCAAGGATGAAGGTTTTCCTTGTAACAATATATTCTACAGATCTGAAGGGTTTATTCTTTAATGAACAGAAACATGAAAAAGTTAAGACCTAGTAATAATAAATTTTTGTTAGTAGTTGTACATGTTGGGGGAATGTATGTCATGCAGCATATTTCATTGTCCTTCTGCTACAAGTGGGCTTCTTACTAGCAGCTGCATGCTTGGATGACCAAGCTCTTATCGACATGTTTAGTCATGCAAGCTTGGCAAAGGTCACCTTGAATACCTCTTGACCTGATCCAGGCAGGAATCCCCAGTGACAGCCAATCAAAATGGGGGGTTTATAAATAATTGGACTGGAAGTACCAGAAGTTATTTACCAGCTTTTCTTATGCAGCCACAGGTCAAAAGAAAATCATACATCACAATAATCGTGACAAAAACAAGACTTTTACCATTCAACAATATAAGTTTTATTAGGAGCAATTACTGGTACATACACTCCAGGTAATTTGAACTGGCTGTTTCGTATTGGACTTTGTATTTCGTTTCACTTTTAAGTGCATGGGAAATTTTGCGTATCAGGAGCTGTATAAGTGAATCTGACACAGGCCCTGGAGTGGCATAACACATTTGTAAAAAGTGAAAGCATATCGGAGCCAGTATACAATAACACTTTGCAGAAAATCCTGTAGTATTTGCATTCTGGTTTAAGAGAAGGACCGCACTGCATCACTTACCCCACACTGTGCCCTGTGTACTGGGTGTCACATAATCCAAACATGCTACCTTCTTTCCAAATAATGCTGCTTTCTGCAACAGAAAAAAAAAAAAACATGAAATACACATGTACATTCATAATGTTATATTACCTATATCTACATTTAAGTTAATTAAAGCTTCTTTCTATAACAAAGCAAAATAAAATGCTTTTTTACAAGCTTAGTAGACAGCTATGAAACTTATGCTCATATTCAAAGGAATCGTGAGTTAAAATAATGAAAGGAGAGGTTACATATCCGAATACACTACCCAATACACAAATTTTTTGTTGGCTGCAGGTGTGTACATGGGACAGTATGTTATATACCCATGAATACATGCTACTGTAAATTGCTTTAATTTTTCTGTATTTTTATTTCTGCTTGAGTCACAGATGGAACAAAACCGTGAAAATAAATACATGTACGCTGGGAAATAGTATCTTAACTAGAAGAGTGGCATCTATCGCATGGATGGTAAAACCCTCAAAGGCCTTAGCCGGATCTCGAGTCACTTGGTTGTTTGCAAGGAAGCCCAAGTGAGGTCTCAGGGTCACCTGGGAGTGGTCAGGTGACCATTGGGGATGGTCATGAGCTAGAGCATGGATCTTGCTTCTCCTAGCCCCCGAAGCAAGTGTTATTAGAAAACAAGTTTTCCACGTCCAGTACATGAGGGAATCCCACTTGGGGTCCCCAAGGCACTCAAAGGGCCACTTCTTCAGCATGACAAAAACCAGCAGTAGGTCCCACCTGGGCAGCACCTGTCGCGTTGCTGGCCTGTCGGTGTGGAAAGACACAATGAGCATAGACAGGTAAGGATCGCTACTGATGTGCACATCTAAGATGTTCAAATGGGTTGTGGAGATAGCGGATTGAAACCCCTCCACTGTTCTCGAGCTCTTGCCAAAGATTTCCCACTGATATAACAGGAAGTCGGCTATGTCCGCGATATGTGGAGCCCAAAGGTGAATTCACCTACTGGCGCAACATGGAAAACACCTGCCATCAAGCCAAGTAAACAACTAGAGAGAAAGATTGAGGCCCCCCCTCTGGCAATTCTATCTGAGACTGACTCTGAGAAGCCTCTGTGGCGGATGTGCTGTGAGATAACCCCCAAGCATGGAGGTTGAGCACTTGAGGGTTCCAATGGAACAAGCTTGTCTGCGGCTGAACCAGAAATTTCGGCCATGCCACTAATCATAGTGGAGGCATGATGCTCAGTTCTAGTAGGTCTACTTAGCAATTGCTCGGGGGACGCTTGGGGGAAACCAGGGTCAGATTATAATCGTGAGTCCGAGCCTTGCGCAGTGCCCTCGGAAGGATCTGAAAAGGCGGAAAGGTGTACGCCCACAGGTTGCTCCAGTTCATGCCTAGAGCATTCACTGCAAGGGCTTGGGAGTCTGGGACAGGCGAGATGTAAACCAGCAGTTTTGCATTCTTGCGAGTCGCAAATAGATCCACATGTGGAGTCCCCCAACGCGCCCACATAGCCTGAATGACCCTGGGGTGGAGCGACCACTCCGTCCCTACCAGCTGACCTCTCCTCAAGAGTTGATCAGCCAGGGCATTTGCATGTCCCAGGACATCCTTCGCGTGCGTGCAGACGTGGTGGTTGTAATAACATCTGATGATGCATCCAGCCATCTCCATTAGCTTACGGGACCCTGTCCTGCCTTGCCTGTTGAGGTAGGCTACCGCAGTCTTGTTGCACATTATGGGGACATGTTTGTGGTCCACCAGGTCTCTGAAGTGGGGGAGTGCCAAGCGTATCGCCTCCAGTTCCAACCAGTTGATGTGGCGAGCTGCAATGACACTAGCCAAGGGCCCGACGGCGTCAGACTCGATGGGAACCCGTGTGCCACGAGTCTTGCCCATGAGCTGGTCATAGAAGTCAGCCACAAAGGGTGAAAAAGTTATGGGTATACATTGACCTGTGTCCTCCACAGACAATCCCCAGCACGACAGCGCCAACCTCTCCTCCGCTGACGTGACCACAGCTTGGTCACCAACCAGGCACGGAATAAGAGCTCCGGTCTCCCGTCCATCTGCCCCACAGCGCGAGTTGCAAGGGAAGGTGTTGGAGCCGGCCTAACGGGACCTGGGAGTCCATCGAGGACAGGGAGCCTAGCAGGGCCAGACATTGTTGCGTCGAGTGTACCTTGCTAGTCAGAAAGGGCCCGAGCAGGCACTGCAGTCTGTCCCACCTGTCCTCCGAAAGGGCAACACATGTGGGCTGCCAGATCGAAATGGATGCCAGTGAAGACGAAGATCTTCTCTGGCTGAAGACTGGACTTTGGTTGGTTCACTATCAGGCCCAAGCGTTGGCAAAGTTCTAGAACAGGCAGTGTGTGACGCTGCAAATCTAGGCGCCGAAGGGCGCGGATAAGCCAATCATCCAGGTACACATGAATGCGAACGGTTGAGCGGTGAAGGTTAGCAAGAACTGTCTCTGCGAACCTGGTCAACCCTAGCGGTGCCGTGGCCAGACCCAACAGAAGCGTCCTGAATTTGTATATTTGGCCTGCAAATGGGAGCTGCAGATACTTCTGTGAGATGTCCGCAATTGGCATGTGGAAGAAAGTGTCTTGAGATCCAGGGATGTCTTTCACTCCAGGGGCCGTAAGGCTGCTGCCACTAACTGAATTGTCTCCATCTGAAAGGACGGGACTTTCAGATAGGTGTTCAGCGTTGACAGGTATATGACTGGGCGCCATGCTCTGTCTCACTTGAGGACCAGGAAGAGTAGGTTGTAGAAGCCGGGAGAACCTTGGTCCTCTACGGGCTCTATGGCGCGCTTGCTCTGAAGCATCTGATCCACCTCCAGGAATGCCAATGCTTTGAAGACCAAGGTGGGTGGAGCATACTACTATGGTTCTCGGCTTAACAGAGGGCTGTCTTCAGTGAAATGCATGATGTTTAGGACAAAGGAATTGTCTGTGATAGACTCCCATTGCGGGCGATATGCGTTGAAGCAGCAGCTGACCGGGCACTGCGGGGAGTCTAACAATGTGGCAGTTGGCAATCCCGAGATATCTTTCAGGAACTGAGAGCCAGGAACGCCGAGGCTTTCCTTACTTCTTCCTTCTACCAGAAGGTTTGCCCCTCCTGGATCGCTCTCTGCCCTTCCCAGGTCGTGACACACACACACACACACACACACACACACACACACACATGCACCGAGGGAGCAGGAGTCGAATGACCGGATAGAGGTCTGAGAAGTACTGCGCTTTGGGACCAAGGCAGCCAAGGACAACAAGGACCGAACAGTCATTCAGCACATTGGAGCATGCCTGGTCTGCTCAGCAGGCCAGAATATCCTGCGCCTGGGGGACCATTTCCCCCATCTCTCTTCTGAACAGAGTTCCTGAGAAGAGGGGTCCTGTGGGGGCTCTCCGAAAGATCGGGTCAGGCAGCTTTTGACCCTGGAGGTAGGCGTCCCTCCGTAACAAACGAAGCTTTGCCTCCAGTGCGCAAGCAGTCAGCACCTGGTGATCAACACCTCGCAACAAGGAAGTCGCCAGGAGTGTCGCCTGGTCTAACCAGTCTCGCACGGCCTCCTCGATCTGAACGGAGCCCCTGAGGTACTCAAGGAGAGACCCCAAAGTCGCCAATGACACCTCGGAGCAGGACGCCGCGAGGACAGAGCTTCTAGCATCGTCCTCCAATCACTTGAAGGCCTCTGCAAAAGCCGAAATGGTTCTCAGCTGCCGCGCTTCAAACTCCTGCCAGTGTACGTCCACTGGCAGTGAACCCGACTGGAAGATCTGCTCTGATACAGATTCACCTCTGCCTCAGATAGCCCGACATCGGCGGCTCAACAGGAATCCATTGCCACAAGTCTTGGGCATGAGCAGGTCATAGAACTCAGCTACAAAGGGTGAAAAAGTTTTGGGTATACATGGACACATGACCTTCAGAGACAATCCCCGGCATGACAGCACAACAGTGCCAACCTCTCCTCCACTGGCGGGAACAAAGCTTGGTCACCAACTAGGCTCTGAATAAGGGCTTTAACATGGTCAAAGCCCTAGCAGGTGCAGGTGCCGTGTCCATGGGAGCAGGAGTCAAAGCCTCTGCAGATCCCCCAGTCGCCGGCTCTGTGCTCCTGTCACAGCATGAACAGCGTGAATGACGAGCTTTCCCATGGGTCGAGATCTGGTATTGTACAAATCCGACATCAGCTGCTCATCCTCTGCCTCAGTGTCCAGGTCCCAAGACTCCGGACTCACGAGTGGAGTGCGGATGCCCAAGGCCTCGTCGAACAATGTATTGTGAGAGGGCAAAGGAGCAGCCACCTGTGACAGCAGGGGATCTACACCAGGCATAGGGGTAGTGAGTACCTCCACAGAAGGAGCACAGACACGGCCTCCACTTACTCCTTGCACGAGGGGAGAGAGACGGAAGGCAAGGCAGAGTCATACAGCAAGATCTCCGAGGCTGCAGGACGGGGGGGATCTGGTTGAGACTCCACCAGGCCACTATCCTGGACCTCAGCTGCTGCCAACTGAGCAATCTGCAGGCAGGAGGGGTTCAGGGGGAGTTCAGAGAACTCCCGGCCCTGAGATCCGAGACAGGGCTGACTCAAAGGACTCGGTGACAGTAGCAGTGGCCAATGCAGAAGAACACTGAGCTTCCTAACCCAACCAATGGTCCTCACAGACCTCATGATCCGCCTGCCACTTGGGAGAGTAAGGCAGGGTACCTGGCTTAAACATAGAGACCAGCAGAATCACCAAATGCTCACTTTGGAGCAAAGCCGCCGGAGGTGCAGGAGGGACTGCTGGTGCTACTTTTGGGGGGAAAGGGGATTCGGCCTGGAAGGGGGGGAGGGGGGTGACGCCACCAGAGTCAAAGAGCCACCAACAGTGAAAGGCTCCCTCACTGGTATGGGTGTCTTCCTCCTTTGTCCCCTTTGCCTGTGTTAACCACCTGAGCTGTCAGATCCGGGAGCTCGGGGAGCCAATGGAGGCACTGGTGCCTTTGCTGGCACTCCGGGCTTACGGCCAGAGTGCTGGCTTTCCATAATGCCCGGACTTATGATCCAAGCACTCAGACTGGCCTGGGTTCAGGAATACAGGGGTGGGCTCCTGTAGGTTTCTACTCCAGATGCACCGGTTTGCAAAGTTGCTGTCTGTCTGAGCGCTTGGACCCGCAGGATCGAGATCTCGACAGCTGCAGCTGTCGCTTGGCAGACCTCTTCACAGCGGACTCAAAAGAAACAGCCTGCTGAGAGGGGGCAAACAATGCACGCAACATCTCAGAGGAGATCTCTTGCTACTGGACTTTCGACTCTGACGTCTCTTAACCTTCTCCCAAGGGGTATCTGGAGAAGAAACGTCTATCTTTGGGGACTGAGGACAAGCTGGAGAAAGTCTATGCTTTTTCTCATGGGGAGTCATTGGTGAGGACTCAATGGAGTCAGACATCTCAGCTTCACTTTTGGCGGCTCTTGTGACCTGCCGTCTATGCCTGGCACGATCCGACTTCCTCCATACCTGCTCACACAGTAGCCATTTGCCCTTTCCCCATACCTGAAAGTATTTGCAAGTTCACTCACAAGAGCAAGCTTGGCCCAACTCCAAGCGACAACCATAGCAGTGTGGATGGCCGTCCCAAGCTGCCACATAGTGGTTCCTGGAATCCAACTTTTGTCTGCGATCCAACAAAGACAAGGGTGCACATAAAGTGGTATCCGGATCAACACCTATGGACTGCCTCTAAAACGAAGCAATAGCCAATAGCCGGTGTGCACTGCTTTCCCTCTCTCAGCGTTCTGTTTGCCGGGACGCCATCTTGAAAAATCTAAATACAAGTCAAACGAAAAACTTTGCACTTTCTATTTCAGTGATATCCGATCACAGAAATCAGCTATCGAGGTATCCGACGATTCCCTGACCACTGAGAAATGATTTTCCACACATTAGAGCATGTGTAAGCACAAAAAACAGTGAGCATGAACGAAAGTTCACGGAGCTTCAACTTGCAAGGCAAGCCAGTAACACACAAAAGAGGAAGGATGATATGGGGCACATGTGCAGATCACGTCACCATCAGTTCCACATGGACGGACAGATGGCGCAACAGGACCATCAGGTTTCAGGACCAAATGAGTAAACAACTCAACTCGATTTCATGGGTGTCATGCCCAGACACAGAGGTGTTGGCAATGGAGGTTGAGAGGTAACATAAAGTAACTAATCCTTCCTTTTTCTGTTGTATAGTTGAAAGTACCATCACGACTCATGCTCTTAGCACATGTATCCAGTGTTTTTGAAATCCCCAAAACCATGGACCCAGTCCAGACCTCACATGCAACCAGGCCACATCTCCTAAGCAATGTCTGTGTAGAATGATAGTTGAACCAACAATTTTCAGCCAATCATACTTGAGAATTACCAGTCAGTGCACTTAAGTGTACCTTGCTCACATGGCACAGGAAGAAAAAATCACAGACACGACAGATGAAAATGACAACACTGATCATTTTGCAAGCATTTTAGATGAGGAAATCAAAAGATGGAACATGCAAAAGTGCACAGTTTCATGACAAAACAGACCTATGGCCTTAGTACTCACTTTCTATGGGCCTATGGGTCTGTTCACTTGTAACGAATCACATGCTGGTCTTTGGCCTTGGTGTATACTGGTATGGACATGTTTAACAGCAGCCATGAACCAATGATCCACATCATCAAGACACAAATTAGTATGTCAATTTGACATTTTAAGGCCACTCGAGATCAAAATTAATGCTAGAGCTATGCCCCCCCCCCCACCAGCTCTGTAACCTTGGAATTTCAGACAAGGTGATTCATCTTTGAGCGTGTCTCAGACCTTATGTAGGATTAAAACCATGTGAAATAAGTAAGGTCTACATTAAAAACTTTTCAACTTATCTTGTGAAAACCAAATTCACTAAAATGGCTCTGTGGCCCTGGGAATTAGGTCAAGGTCACCCATCTTCATACTCATCTGAGACCTCATGCAGGACTATAAGCATGTGCAATATGAAACCCCTATGCACAAAACTTTTTAAGTTACCGCGTGAAAGCCAAATTCACAAATATGGTTCAGTGACCTTGGAAATTGGGCATAATTAACAACACCAAAAGTAATCCTGCAGTTTAATGGTCAATAGTACGGGTCCCATGGTCCTATAATGATCCACCATTACCAAGATAAGCCAATATGTCAGTTTCTCCTGTTGCTAAGATGTATATATCCCATTGCCAACCCGAAAAAAAATCAGAAAAATAAAAAACCCACTGGCCACCGAAATTTGAAATTATGCATCACTCAGGTCTATTGAGGTTGAGACAACCGTAAAAGCCTGGGGACCAATCTTCCAACACTGGTTTGATGGCCTGTTTGTCCACAAGCTTTTGCATGGCCTTGCGGAAGAGTTCCCGGTCCGCCTCTATACAAAACAGGAAGGAGACCAGAACTCAAGAGGGGAGAATTGCCTGCGGCAACCTCCAATGAATAACCGTGCTGGGGGGGGGGGGGGGGGGGGGGGGAGGCCCGCACCAGAAGAGCCTGACTTAGAAGGCCAGCTTCTTCCTCTGCCTCTTCAGCTCCTGCTGTTGCTGCCGGCCACGAGCAGCCTTGGCATGCTGACGGGCAGAAGACCCTCTTGGTTGACTTCGCGCTCCACAGCAAAGCCTCATCCAGATACTTCTGCTACTTTTCCATGGCCATATTGTAAGCTGTCTCGAGGACAACAAACCCCTGCATGAACAGTTCAGGACCAACTGGATCCAAGGGGCAGCTGGTATGCAGCTTTGCTTGTAACGCTGTCGGCAGGGAGGCCGGCAAGAGGAGTGCGGTACGACATAAGAACTTGACATTGGTGTGTACCCTGAACATGTGACCTATAGCATGGCCCAAAGACTGCTCCAGGCCTGGCAGGGTCTCCAACAAGTATTTGGTGGTGACTGGCACCAAAGGGTCATCACAAGTCTCTTCAAGGAGACGTGGTGGAACACTGGGAACAGTTGAGGAAGGAGCCAATGATTGATATCAATCGTGCGCCCTGTTCAGAATGCCAAAGCATTGATACAGGGGCAGGAATAGGAGCTCCACTTTCTTGACGCCGCTGTCCCATATGGGAGCATCAGCCACAGTGGGAGCAAAGTTCTACATGGACCTACTAATCCGGTACAGCTTCATTACTTCCCCTTAGCCAGCAACCATCCCGAGTCTAGGCCTACCCACCCGATCTCCTGTCCAGCGTGTCACCTAACGCTGCCAGTTCAGTGCAAAGCTTTGAGAACTTTCCAGCCACGAAGGTGGAGAACAGCACCAACTTGGGGGCTGCCTCCACACCATCAACTAACATGGGCACAGCCCTGGGCTGTGCCACCACAGTCTACAATACCGCCTCTCCGGGGAGGGTTTCCCGCTTGAAGGTGACATTATTCTGAAACAGGAGATCTCAGCTTCTCCGCCTTAGAGGGAGACTAGTCGTTTCAGTCTGCAAATCTCCTTGGCTGAAGCGGATGACTGGAGAGCCTTCGCCCATTTGGCAGCAACCAGAAGTGGCCAAAACTTGGCCTCCTTCCGCTCTGCTGCCAGACTGGAAAAGCAAGCCCTGCCCTCTTCCACCTTCAAGGGAGACCGGTTGCCCCACTCTGCAACCTCCTCGGCTGAAGCCAACATCTGGAGAGCCTTTGCCATCCAGCAAGGGTGAGCAGAATCCTCACTCGGAAAATCTGAACAGTTGAGGTCAAGGATTTCCTCAGCAGTGGGACAATCCTCCAGGTTGTCACCTGAGCAGAGTAAGCAGGTCCTGGAGTCCTCCTCTTCAGTCTTCGCCTTAGGGTCCACCTGAGGCTCCGACACTGCGGTGTCCTTAGGAGCTGGCATTGCAGATGCAGAACCATACTGTGACTGCAGCTTCTCCCATGCACAAAGACTCTCAGCAGACAGAAAGAATCTCGCTCACAGGGGGACGAAACACCAGCTGACCAGCACGCACCAGGTGAATAGGCATAGGGGCCGGGGGAGCAACTGTCATCACTGCCTCTTGCACCAGCCGAGTGGTTGCCAAACCTGAGGGACCCATCGCCTCCGTGGGGGTAGGCTCAAGCACCAATGCGCCCCAGCCCACTGACATGTCGGCATAGGTCACTGGAGAGGGCAGGCTGATCAACCACCTGATCAACCTTTATTTTGGATGGAGTAGACTGTGGAGATGCTGTCTCCACATGAACTGCTCCAACGGTAGGGGTAGCTGTGCGGAAGACCCCTCTGTGCACTTGCTCTCTACCCTCCAGAAGCAGAACAGCTGGGGAAGATAGCTGTTGTCTTTGACTTAGAATCATGAAACT
Source organism: Hermodice carunculata (assembly GCA_964020975.1). Classification (NCBI taxonomy): domain Eukaryota; kingdom Metazoa; phylum Annelida; class Polychaeta; order Eunicida; family Amphinomidae; genus Hermodice; species Hermodice carunculata. Next base: position 91,573,108 of record OZ026622.1, read on the forward strand.
GTACACAAAGTGTATCAGGATACAAGGGTGTGCCATGCAACTGTATTGGGATAAAATTTTAATATTAGTGTAAATGTCATTATTTTCACCTCAGCTGACCTTATAAGATAAATAAGATAATTAATAAAAAGTTGACATTCTTTATAAATACTTTCAATAATGATATTGTTTCAATAATCTACTTTGTTCATCTTTTACACCACTGATTCAAATGCCACAAATAGTCGGATTATTGTATTTCCCTTATCACACATTCAACTGTATACATGACAAAACTATACGTCTTTTGCAGAAAATGAGTTTATTCAGGTTTAGGAGGGGAGCCTAAATATCCGGGCACCAAAGCCCCCAAAGCAATTGGAAGTTACAAACGAATAATAAGTTGACAGAGTTAGTATGGGTTAGCTGAACTACTCATAAAGATTACACCTCCCTGTCTGGCATGTCGCCCGACACAATTGAGTTGGTTACTCACTCAACTGTCCTAAAAACCTGACAGTCCTGGTGGCACCATCTCTGGGTTTCTTTGAATCCAGTGGTGGCTCCTGGTATGCATACTCCTTTGTTCTTCCTTCCTCCTCAGGTGGCATTTTTTGGCATGGTCTAACAGTTGGGAAGCTCCGTGAACTTATGCTCCCTACCACTGAACTAATGCTTTTTGCACAAACTATTCTGCGGAATTTGTTTTCTAAGCCTTCCTAGACTCTTCGGAGAGACAGATTGTTTATTTCTTATCTACGGATACGTGAAAAAAGTAAAGTACAGCTGGTCCTTTTGGCATGAACCCGATCTTTTCAAGATGGCATCTGGCCGATCACGTTGCAAGCAGAGGGAGGACAGTGCCCACCAGGCAATCGCTGCTTGGCAGAGTGCCGTGAGTATTGATCCAATGACCACTTCTTTGCCCTTGTTGGGAAAAGGCCAGACGCTGGATTTACAGAACCACTACATGGTCATGTGGGACCATCAGTTGCCAGCAACTTAGCCGCGTGTGCTCTCAAGAAAGCTCAGGTTCATTTTGTGTTGGTTGGGGAGAGGACAAGTGGCTGCCCTGCGAACAGTCCCAGAGAAAGAGCTAGGCTAAACACCAGGCCTTGGAGTGGCTGCCCTCTCTACACCTGAAAGCCTGCGGGAGACTAAGGAGAAGAGACAATGTAGACGCATGCAGGGCAACAAGAGAGCAGTTCATGGGGATGTGGAGCACAAGGTTCAACCTAAGATGATGACCAGTGCTCCCTTGGCCAGTGACCCAAGCCTCGTAGCAGCCTTGGAGTGTATGGCCAGGAGCACACTGATGCAAGTGGATCTGCTCTGGGCACTAATTGCTCCCCCTCAGCCCACACTACGAAGACCCCTCCAAACGGTCAGGCTTAAGCATTGTTGCATCTCTCGAGAACTCATTACCCCCCGTCCGAGCGCTCAGAGTCCAAACTGTGTAAGTCCGTGAAGCCAGGATGGAAACATACTTGTTCTTGTCTGGGCATTCCGGAACCCCAGCCGATTTCCTGACCAATTCCCTAACTTTTGGGTCCAAGAGCTCAGATCGAAAGTCTGGGCATGTCAGAGCACAGAAGAGGGTACCCGAGTCTGTGGTGGCATCTTCTACCTGTAGGGAGCCTTCGGCTCCTGCAGTGCCGGCCCCCTCCATGACCAAAGTGCCTTCTTGGGCAACTCCAACTTCTTTGCACGCTCTGCCACCTGCTCTTCCTTCAGGCCAAACTGGACAGAGCAACTGGCGATCCCGCTGACTCCCACCTTTGAGAAAGGTATCCTGGCTGCCACCCTGGAGAGGCAAGCAGAACTCAAGCTCTGTGAGGAGCAGCAGTTGCGGAAGGAGACTTCATCTTCATCCACCCCCACTGACACTCCCGACACGTCAGTACAGACCGTCTCAGATGATCAGCTTGCTGCTTCTGTTTTGAGTCAGCTCTGGAGTTCTCCCACATCCAGTATGTTCTCTCTGGCCAGCAGACCCCCATGTTGGTGGCAGCTGTGGCCCCTGCACTGAGCCTCCAAGAGATTTAGGAGTTCAGCTCAAAACTCCAGCTGGTGCTCTTTGGCCAGCAGACTTCTGAGTTGGCAGCAGTTGTAGTTCCCGCGTCAAGTCCCCCAGACAGCCCGCTTGCTCATCCCACTTGGGACAAGCAGATGTAGGCTGCAACAACTTGCACTGAAGTCACAACTGCTCCATTACAAGGTGTGGTGACAGACAAGCTTCTGTCATAAACTGCCATCCCATGGCCCTCAGACAAACAGCTGTTCAACAAGGCTTTGGGTGTCTGTGCCCCTCCCCAATGAGGAGTGTCTGCTTTTGGATTTGTCCATCAGCAGGGCCAGGCCATCAGCTTCCAGCTGACCATCAGGCTGACATCGCTCTGAGCTGTTGAGCTCTGTGGCATGAGCAGAACCTGCTTCCACCCCCATGGGTACCATTCCAGCTCCGCCCCCAGGTCTTTGAGCACATCAGAGCCCTTATTCAGAGCCTGATGGGTGACCAAGCTATGGCTGCCCCAGTGGAGACCCCCATCCCCTTTTCGCCCTTCATAGCCCAGTTCTATGACCTGTTGACTGCTACGATTCAAGGCATCCAGGTTTCCATGGAGCTGCTGCCATCCAGCTATCTCAGACAAGGCTGACTCCTCCCCTAGCCAGACATTCAGAGGAGGTGCTACTCTGCGCCTCAGCAGATTTTTTCCTCCTGATCTCTTTCATTGGATATGGATTGGGAGGAGTTTCATGCTCAGCAGCCAAAGACCATCTCCACGTCCACCAATGCCCACTCCCTTCCAAAGACTCAAGGAGGATGCCAGGGGTTCTGTCCTTAAAGCATTATACTCAGATGTCTCCTTGAAGGATGTGCTCTCTTGGAGGACCTCCAGCACTCAGCTCAGGTCAGGTCATGGGGGCAGTCCGGGACTGGTTAGATCAGGTAGTAATGCTCGCGGTTTCGTGGTCGCAGGTTATCAACCACCAGGTCAGGACTGCCTGTACACTGTAGGCGAACCTGCGCTTGTTACGCAGGGACACGCACCTCCAGGGTCAGAAGTTGCCTGACCCGACCTGCCATGGAGTGTGAACGGGGCTTCTCCAGTACCTTGTTTGCAGGAGAGATGGCGGAATTCGTTCGCCGCATGCAGCATTCGTTCGCCGCATGCAGCATTTTAGGGCCAGCTCTACCAGCCATTCAGGACCAAGGCCTTGAGTGACTCTGTTAGGTAACTCTCGTCCTTGGCTGGTGCAGCCCTGAAGCATGGCTCTCAGACTGCGCCCACTTAACCTCCGGCCTCGTGAGGTTCCAGGAAGAGAGGGAAGCGATCTTCTAGCCTCGACATTTCTTGGCAAAAATGCCGAGAATCAAGGAGGTAAGGGGCCGTGTCAAAATGATCGTGCGTGTAAGACGGAAGAAACGCAGTCTGGCTCGAATGAAAGTTGGATTCGTCTTCACCTCGTCTCACACGCGAACAAAGACAAACGAGGCCAGACCAAGCCTGAGCGTGACCCAGCTGGAGCTCATATCGGCAGTGCTCCCTGCGTCTGAGACGCGCAGATTACATAAGCCAGACTAGTGACACCACACACCTATATTCATAATTAGTCGGCCGAGCGATGCCCCAATTACAAACATTAATTGCAAGACAAAAGCGCAAACAGGAGCAGTGGGTCGCCTCATCTCCGAATGACGAAAGAAATGAACACACAGATTAAAGTTATTTCAAAACACTAAACCAAAAACAAAGTGACTTTCTTTGAATGTGGGAACAGTTTTGTCAATAAAAGTTAGTTCATTGTCTGCACAATGGAGAGTAATAGTACTATTGTCTGGACGGACCCCTTTCTACCTGTACCGTTGTATGTCACTTTGCTCACAGGTGTACTGATATAAATTATAATTTGTTCCAAATTAAGTATATATTACAGAGGTGATTGGCACTAAGAGTAGTAAGATAACTAATGCTATTTAATGGGTAGGCCATGTATGTAGGCAGTGTGTTGTGCGGTGCACAAGATTGTTTATGCTTGCAATCAAATGAAGGCATTTCTTCATTTTATTTATTTTAATCATCTTTGCCATATTGTATAGATGAATGAGGTGCTGATTTTATACTTTTAAGTTTTATGTAACCATCCTGATGTACACATGACATTTTAAATTCCTCGTTCGCGGGGGGGGGTAATAAAATTATTATTATTATTATACACGACAGTTACACGTAAAATCTTTAAGTTGTTTCGATAATAGTCAAACAAGGACCGGGCAAACAAACACATACAACGGAATATTTGGAGGTGCTGGTGGGGCGGGGAGGGGCAGGGGGCAGAGGCGAGATGTATGGTATCATTCCGATGTGGCCCATAATTTTATATCACCACTCGCTGGATTTTTATGAGAAACCCGATCACGGGTTGTCGATGCAGTTTGGCCCAGCAGCTGTGTGCGTATGTGCCTTTCGATCCACGTCACTTAATTAAAAAAAACAGAAAAGAAAAAAACTGTCCGAACAACAGTATATTTTTTCTTCAACTGATTCAAGTTTAATCAGTCTTGTGTTACTGATAGACCATATAACAAAGATGGACACTACAATTATGTCATCCTATCCACCCCACAACCTGTCAACTTCACATGGGAGAGGTCCATGCATATCAAATGAGGTGATAGTTTATCCTTCTTGCTGGGAAGAAACTACTTTTGCGTAGGGGTGAGACCACTGAGTGCTGAGAGGCAGAATTTATACAGCACTGAGTTGGTAGGCCTTACCCTTGATATGCAATAATCAGTTAGCTCATACATGCCATGGGCCGGTAACCTTGATAAATAAATGAATGAATGAATGAATGAATGAATGAATGAATACATGTGCTCCAAGTGCCAAGACAGAGTTGCAATGACTTGCACACACTGGTTTGGACCATGCAGCTGGAAGTCTGGTCTCCCGGTCTGGTCTGCAGAGCTGTCAATCATTTGCTTGCCGTCCTGGAGAATCTCGTGACACAGGCAACTGGCAAGGTGCCAACATTACCACACCGCACCATGTGTTGGTTTGGGGGCTGTTTGAAGTAGCGGCGGTGCAAGGAGCTGGCTTCAAACTTTCAGTTTTGAACGCGTGCCTTTGGCACAACAAGAACTGGTCATATATGCCGACTTGTCAAAGTATCGTTGCATCGGTCAGAAAAAAAAAAAGAGAAAACACCAACCAAAAAAAAAGAAAAAAAAAAGAAAAACGACAGGTCAGAACTACAGGCAAACTTTGATGCCGAATATATCACAACGCCAAATTGAAATATGACCGACAAGTTGATCGACCCATTCAACTTCAAGCACCGGTCGGGGGCCTAACTTGTGCAGGAATGATGGAATGACCACTGCCTGATGATCAACACACTCACACTTGCACAGCACACACACACAATTTCTTGCTTGTGCACTTTCACTGAGTTTCAGATTTTACGAGTTATGTGACCAGTACATGGTGACGGCCATCTGAAGTGCCGGCATCATTAATACTAATAATAGTCATCTGGGCAGTCAGTATTTTGACATTACAATGTATCCATCCTTGATTTCCCATTTAATTACGCTGAATTTGTGTGTGTTTGTGTGTTTTCTTCTTTGCCAAGTGACTGTGATTGTAAAAAGTTACGGCAACTCAGAAATGTATTCAATTAAGACCTCATGTGTAACTATGTGCCTAAATCAATGATTCCACACATGATACAGCCATCAAAATCAAATGCAGAAAGATTGCAGGTGAATGAAAAATAGCAGTCCGTTGTTACCATTTTGCTCACGGAAGGGATACAGTGTCAGGAGGCTTCCTGGCATTGGTAGGCCCGGAAGGCGGAACAGTTGCATGGAACTCTTATCAAATTCAAAATTGACCGCAAGAAGAGGGCTATCGCACGTTAAAAAAATATTTCATGTTAAAATATTTCATGTTAAATTATGTCGAAGTTAGTATTAATTCTTCTGTATACATAAGAAAATACTAGCCATGATGCCCTGTGGACATTGATGGACTCGTCCGTTGTCATGGGTGACCACAGCATGACTGGGGCACTGTTGGTCACATCATCGATATTTTCCAGAAATGAGAGTGAGAAACGGAAGCCTGCGTGTCCGGGGTGCCACCGGCAAACAAGTCGAAACTTTTGTTATTATCTTTGCAGTAGCCGTGGAAGTTTTCTGTGAGCTTTCTTATCAAATTTAGTGTGCAGGTAATCTGTTCTGTGCTTTGTAATGCGCAAGCTCACTGTTAGCAAGGAGGGGTAGTCTTCCCTCCTTGGTGTTAGTAACGCCTGGAAATCAGTCGGAAAAAGTGAAAGCGCACCCTGACCAGGGATGCAGCTGAAGCATTCGGCCTCACGCAGCCACACCCACACGGCCACAGTCACAGAGCACAAAATTGCTTTTAAGTTTTCGTTGTATTCCAACATAGATCTGGGTGTATAATGGCAATATATCTAGCACCCTAGGATAGATACACATTAATTTGTTACCGTTCGGCTGGAAATGCTTTCGTTCTACAAAACTCGTTTTAGCAGCCTTGTTGCCTGTTGGTTGCTGTGGGCCATTGCCATGGCATTAGGGCCTACCACTGGCTATGTTAATTGTTATGAACATTAATTATCGTATGGTATGAAAATATTAATCGGTCGGCAAATATTTATTTTAGTTTTGTAATTTTTCTAATAAAATGAAAACAAAAAACAAAAAAAAACATCAAAATAGTTTTGGCAGCAACGCACATTTGCCCGAGTTTGCACAGATTATGAGAGGTCATCCCACGAGAGAGAGAGCGAGAAAAAAAGGGGGGTGGGCCAGAGGTAACAAAGCCTGGCAGATCATATATAACAAAATGTATTCTATCTGTAATGTCTATAATATGCTGGTGTCTCTTAATCATACAGCAACACCCAGCATGCACGCTCCTAAAACTTATAAAGTCATGTAGGCCTAGATTGGCTAGAACAATTATGCTTGTTGTACTTTAACACTGCATTCATGAATCATGGGCCCCTTGCTCCCCTCCTCCTCCCCACAGCTGCACCATTTAACTTCAACTGACATTAAACCCCAACAGTTCCTCTCTGAAGAGTCAACTGGTTTGACGCCGTTAATAGATTTGCTGAGTATACAAAAAAAAGAAAGAAAAAAAGAAAGAAAACTCATACCTAATGTCACCTGTATTCTTCCACTCTTCTCTTTCCATTGTATGAGCTTTGTTAAAATTCCCACTGCTTAAATTAAATTTCAAATCACTCATGTTCTCTTTGTATACACACACAGAAAGAATTCTCAACTGAAGCCAAACATAACAAATTGATATCTTTCAGTTATGTAATTTTAAAGAAAGGAAAAGAAATAGACGAAAAAAAATGATTTGATTCCCCTGTTGTAAATTCAATTAGACCTTTTGTCTGTCTCCCTATAGAAGCCAAATTATAAGAGAAAGGTCGTAGGGACAAATGAATTTTTAAAAAAGAGTACCTTTTCAGTGATGTAGGCCTAAAGTAATTGGGGAAAAAAACAAAAACAAAAAGAATGAAAAGGAATGAGAGAAGCAGCATTTCATTTGGGTTTATATAAAAAAAAAATGCAAATCAGAGCAGTCTGGTCGCGTCACATATACATGTGTTAATTGCTGCCCTGCTGTTTGGTTATCAGATCGTTATCAACTGATGCCTTTACCGCAATGATGATTGACCTGGGAAAAGCCAAGAGTGGACTCCTCATTCTTCGGCCCACACAAATGGCATTGCATGACAGTAGGCCTAATGTTCTCTGTGTTGTATTAAACGCAAAAAAGAAAAAGAGCAATTCCCGGGGAGCAAAATACAAAATTATGCGGCAGGCTATAGACAGGCCTAGATGGATAGATCTTATTATGCAAAGGACAGGCCTTGTTATTTCATGAAGTTACCATCAATGTGACAAGGAACTATGTACATGTACACACGAGGAAAGGTCCACACACGTGGAAGTTAGCCGGGCGTGATGGCTTGAGGACTCGGCCGTGCACCTCGCTTGTCCACGCGGGAACAAACACTTGGCCAAGTCATAACCTGGCCGCTGTCATGGTGGCACAATCGCAGGAGCCTCGCGTGTTTGGTTTAAAGACTTTGGATCGGTACTGTAGCCTACATGACTTGTCATTTGACATTTTGTCTGCTTTTTATTGGAGACAACATCATAAATTCCTTTTGAGCAGTTCAGATTTTCAAGTTCTAAACCCAAGTTCACGACGCTACGCGTACACACATTACTGACCAATATGCGCCTCTGCGCCTAGATTTGACTTCCGTTATTGGCGATACTATCATAGCAGTCTGGACGAATATTCAGCTTGGGAAAAGTGGGGACCACCATGCGCTACATGCAATACTTAGCGTCAGCTCAGACATTATCAGGCAGCAGGTGCAGGCAGACGTGAAACTTGCTCGGGACGATTTTCACACTCCATCATCCATGGGCCTGTGGTCCCTGGAGACAAGCGGCAGACGATATACTGGCTCTAGACGCAGAGCAACTTGCACACGTGATCAGACTGTAGTCCAGACGACCCGCAGACGCGAATCTGGCTCAGGACGAAAATAAACGTACATGTTCGAACAGGGAACGAATTATCAGTTCGAACCAGACGCCATTTGCGTGTGAGACGAACGATCATTTTGATACGGCGCCTAAGGTCCCGGGAGAAAACTACCTTGGATTGGCAAGAAGACCACCTTTACATTTCTCGACAGCTTGGCGGAGAAATGCCAAGGTGGTGTCTGGAAAGAAAATTCCCGCAGCTCTCCTCTGCATTTTTTTCAAGAAAAACTGAGGGAAGGACTGGAGACTTATATACCTCGACATGTTTCAGCACTTTTGGAAAAAGCTGGTTAAAAAGTATTGGTAGGCATATCTCCGTGCTCACATTGTAATGCAGAACAAGACCAAGATCATGTGTTCACTGTGAGATATGAATGATTGTAAAATATCGTTTACAACATGTCACAAGAATCATGCATGATAGATACTAATAAGTGGCATTTACACCAAGTTAAAAAATTACATGAGAAGCATGACAATGCATTTCTAAATTGAGATTCACACAAAAAGTACTACCTACATACATGTACTCCACTCTTAGGGCTAAGTGAAGTAAAACTTCAAATAGATGATGCCTGCTACGAAAACCTCCAGTGAGAGAAATTTACTTTTGCAGTTTTATGACACTTAAATGTACAGGTACTTTATGACCACCCTATAAAACCACATTTTCCTGGGGGATGGGGGGGGGGCGGAACTGGTGGTGGTCTTTTATGTACATGTAGAAGGTACCATTGCATTCATACTTTTCAGGTTGCATCATTTTTCTTGTGCACAAAAGGGATTAACAATCTTCATAGCAGGGTTCCACTGTACATGCATTGTAAAATTGTCAGCATCATGCATGGAAAAAGCTTAAAAGAGAAACTTTAAACTTTCCAATGATATTTTTGTTTATATTGGCTCCTACATACTCACTGATAATTGTCAATTGGAGCCACTTTGATAGTACTCTTGTGACATATTATTGTAACAATATTTCTTGCAAATCTTCACCTCGACACTTTTGCTGAGAAATGCAGAGGCTCGAAGAGCAGTGCGGAGGGCCTCAGCATTTCTTGGCAAAAATGCCAAGGAATGCCAAGAGAAAGTATACAAATAGGATGATCTCTTCATTTCTCAGCAAAAGTGCTGAGAGATGCAGAGAAACAGGTTTTTTTGTACCAATTTTCTTGGCAAAAAGTGCCGAGAGTGGCCCTTTCTCGGCAATTTGGCTCTCCTAGTGTACAGATGATTCTTTTGTCTTAAATACCCAGAGACACGGCTATTCGCTGCCCTGCGGCAAAGACAGGCCTCCATTATACATCAAACCCAAGTGTTTCATGCCCCCCATGCAGGAACCCAGAGCTTCGGCATTCCTAGAGGCGGAAGAGAAGCTACAAAGCAACAACGCTATAGAGGGGATGTGCGATCCCAGCTCACCTGGGTTTTACAGCCTTTTCTTTCTTGTCCTAAAGCAGGACAGAGGCTGGCTATCAAAGCTGAACATGTACTTGGAGATTCCGTCTTTCAGGATGAAGACTCCACATTCAGAAGCAACAGCCCTGCAGCCCTGGGAATGGACGACATCATTGGATCTCAGGGACGTGTTTTTCCAAGTGCCAATTGCAGAGACTTCACAGAAGTACAAGCGGGGGGGGGGGGGGGGGGGGGGGGGGGGGGGGGGGAAGGGGGGGGCACACTACAGCACCTAGATTTGCAGCATCACACCCAGACTGTTCTGGAACTTTGCCAATGCTAAGGCCTGATTGTGAATCTCTCCACGTCCAGTCAAATGCCAGAGCAGATCTTTGTCTTTCTCGGCATCCAGTTCAACCTGGTCGCCTACATCGGTTGTCCTTCGAAAGACAGGTGGGAGAAACCGCAGTTAATGCTCAAGGCATTCCTGACTCAAGAGGTTAGCTCAGCTTAGCAGTGGCAAGCCCTGTTAGGCTTTCTGTCCTCGGTAGACTCCCAGGTCTCCCTGGATGGCCTACACTGTTGTCCCTTACAGCACACTCTATGGGACAGATGATCGAGGGACCAAAGCTACCAAGCCTGGGTACCTGTCCTCCTGCAGTACTGCCTGGCACCGCTTGTGGTGGACCCATTGGGAGAACGTCATGTCGGGACAGACGTGGGCGAACTTTCAGGTGTAACTCACCATGTAAAAGGACTCTTCTTGGTCCAGGAGGGAAGCCCATGTGGAAGGCCAGATAGTGTTGGGCATTTGGCTTATCCAGTCCACATCCCATCACATAAACTGGTTGGAGGCAATATGCCTAGCACTCCTCCACTTCCAAGACCTAGTACAAACATGCCCTCATTTGTGCAACAATAAGGCCACCATTGCCTACCTAAACCGGCGAAGCAGGTCACACTGCCAAAGGCTGACGGGACACATCATATTATGGCGCTTCAAACATGACGTCCACATGCAGGTGAGGTACTACAGAATGTCCCAGCTGATCCCGGTCGAGAGGAGGTCTGACAGTAGGGACAGAGTGGTGTCTCCACCCACAGGTCATTTAGGCACCTGTCCCAGATCCCCAGGTCCTGGCGGTGAATGCTCATGCCATAGACTGGAGCAACCTTTTGGCTTACACCTTTCCACCTTCGCAGATCCTCCCCAGGGTCCTTCAGAAGGTTCAGTCCCACGACTGTAACCTGATCTTGGTCGCCCCCTGGCAACCAAGGACAGATTGGTTCCTGGACCTTCTGGAATTAAGCATCAAGCCACCGCTATGTTTACCGGCATGGCCAAAACTTCTGGTGCAACCGCGGATGACCATGTTCCACTGGAGCCCTGAAGTGCTCAAACTTCATGCTTGCTGGTTTCTCAAAATCAGTTGCAGATAGAATTGCCCAAGGGGAGCTTTGATCCTCTTCTCGAATGGTTTATTCTGCTCACTGAAAAATATTTTCAGATTGGTGTGCCAATCAGAAAATACATCCATGGTCTCTGTGCCTCATGAACTTCTTGCTGTACCAGCGGGAGGTCCTCGGTAAGGCCTGGAGAACTATGAAAGGGTTACAATCCACCATCTCCTCAACCCTGGCAAATGTCCTGGACATTCACATTAACAGCAGTCCTTATCTGTTGGCCCTCATCACATCCCTCTCCACCGACAGACCAGCTGATAGCTGCCCAGGTGGGAACTCCAGCTGGTCTTAGTCATGTGGAAGAGGTGGCCCTACGAGTCCCTAGAGGACCCCCAAAGGGTGGACCTCAAGTACTGGAAGTGGAAAAGTTTTGTTAATACTCGCCTCGGGCTAGACGAAGCCAGATCCACACTCTAGCACACGACTAATCCAATGGTCACATAACCATTCCCAGGGGACCCAGAAGCCTAACTTGGGCTTCCTTGTGAAGAATTGGCTCAAGATCCTTCTTCGGCCTTGCAGGGATTCACCCTTCATGCTACATATACAGCTTTTCCTGTGGAGGAAAGAGCCCTAGCTATGTGCGGTGAGAGTGCTACACTGCTATCTCTCACACACAGGCAGTGCTAGGGGTCAGAGGTCCAGCCTTTTTTTGCCCCTGCGTAACCCTCGGAAGCAGCAGGTATGCCGTAACATGATTTCATAATGGATTAACCAGACCATCTTGTAGGCCTATGAGAACGCTTTGGATAGGCCTTTGCCCTTAAAGCAGGTCTCCTCTAGAGCTCACAAGGTGGGAACATTTAATGCCTTCTGGTGTGCCCCGAGGAGTGTCGCTGTCAATATCCTCCAAGTCTGCGGCTGGCAATCGTCTATGACACTTGACAAGCACTAATTGTGCAACTTGATAGTGCTGGAGGAGGGCATTTACACCTTTGCTGGTGTAGAGGGCTTCAATGCATAGATTCAGGACTGACACCTGTCCCTAGACTTCCCTTGTCCCCTCCGGGCCTCATGTTCTAGCTTATGTCACCCGCACGGTTTTGACCTCGATGCAGTCTTTAGGTTGGCATTACCATAAGTAGGCCTAAACCTTCTTTTGGACTTGTTTTGAGTGGATGTCCAAAGTGTCCTTAGGCCCACTGCCAGCGGACACTGCCTCTGAAAGGAACCATACAACTGCCCCCCCCCCCCACACCTGCTATGTTTTCCACGACTCGCCATTCCCAGGGTGGTCCCATGCTGGTCAGTAAGGAGGGTGCCCAGACTTGGCCGGGAGTCTGCTGTTGGCCACCTCAAGTCCACATACCTCTGAGTTTTCCCTTCAGACATCGCCTCTTCACTCGGACCAATGGTTCCTCAAGGCTGTCGGTCACGGCAGTCCAGGGTCAGTATGCGTGTAGTGTTATACCCTCCTCCAATGCGTTTGTATATCGGCAATGGTGGTCAGGTAGTAATGTTACGTAACTAATATGTGAAATTTTTAGTAATTTCGGTATTAGTAAGTACCCTTACCTCTTGACCACTACAGAGGCCCACCCAACCACCCCGCTTCCTTCACGCATGTGATGTCTACTGGCCAATCATCGAGGCGGAAGGAAGAGCAATACAGTAGTCCCCCTCTATTAAGGCCCCTCTCACCAAAGGCCACCCCTATTTTAAAAAGGCCACCTTTATTATGCAAAGAGTGTGGCATTTCCGTTATGTTTCCATTATGTTCTCCCTCTCTAGAAAGGCCACCCTCTTATAAAGCCACTTTTGGTCTGCATTTTGGGCAGTGTTACCCTTAGGAATTTTTTTAGAGGATCCCAACCTGAAATAGAGTCAAATTTCTATTTTGCAAAATTAACAAAGAAAATATAGGACATTGGGACCCTTTGAATTTTGCTGAGGGGATATTTCATGACTTGAAAGAGTAATATACCCCAATTTAGGGGTTAACGGAAACCCTGTGGGATGGCCTTTTAAGAGGGGGACCACTGTACTTTTTTTCTAAATCACATATATGCTTTCTAAACAATGCGCAAGGGATCTGAGAGAATCATAAAGATTCAAATTTCCTGCTCTGTTTGATGATGCATATGAAACTCATGTACTTTTAGCAGAAATGTTTTCAATAATAAATTTCTAAATCAAACTAATAAATACAGCATTCTTTATCCATCAGAATACATGTGATATAATGTAGCAATATATCCTCATAAAATGTTATGATCTGACCCGTTCATAGTTGCTGAAAAAAATCACCCCCACCCCCACCCCACCCCCCACCCCTGCCGGGATCATTCACCAATAGGTTGATGATCCCACAAATTTTATGAGAAGTCTGTAATTTGCTTTGCCAAATTCTCACGAAAGGAACAACTTCTACAAACAGAAAATGGCTGTTTTGAAACACAGGTTTTGAGAGTGCTTCCACCTTCCATGTATCTTCCTTGATCTGGCTGATGGTTTTAAGCAGAAGATGAAACTGAAATTGTGCCTGAACGACTAATCCTATAAGCTCCACTGACAGTAAGTCAGCTGAGCTAAACATAAATTGCTCAGGACTGACATATCTTGCCCGAATCACTCACTCACCTTTGCACAGGCCAGGCCTCCAGACCCTCCACCAATGACAACCATGTCATAGTCATACTTGCAAGTTTCATCAACCATTTGAACAGGAGTTTCGACTTTCTGAGTTTTAATTGTATCACCAGCAGCCCCAACCTTTTTGGATGCTACCCCAACTTTATTGGATTCTGCAACAAATATTTACAAAGTCAAGAAAAGTTTTTTAAATATGTATGGATGTGTGCATGTGTGTGTGTTAACTGTTATGTGTGCATGTATGCTTGGATCTCCTTTTTGTGATATTGTTAACCAGAGTAGCCTGATTTTGCTAGGCAAATTCTGAGCCTCTGTCAATTAAAATTTCTCTTGTAAATCACACACAATACAAAAAAAATTGTTTTGCCTTCGGTGTCAGCTAGCATCAGCATTTTTGCAGTTTTCTGCCGAGTCTCCATGGTTGTCAGTCTCTGAATTAGTTACATGTCATTCCCCATGAAATTGAGGTTATTTGTTCACTCTCATCACAAAATATTGTTGTAGTGCACAAAACTTTCTTTTAACCATTTTGTCAAAATGTTCAGTTAGGTAGCCTCATAGTCACAGTGTAGAAAACTTCAGTTTTACTCATGATTCAAAAAGGGTCATTCTCAGCTATTCTGCAATGAATGCATGACATTGTACCCAAATTTTGATATACTCATTTCCTATGTATTGTTGTTTCAAAATGAAGATCGGCACTTCAGCTTTGATGTTCTATTCATAAAAGATAGTTTCCTTGAATAACTGATTGCTATCAGCATCTTATTGAAGGATATCCAAATGTTGTGGACGTTTTTTGTCAAGTTTTAGATACGTTTTGAGGGTTTCCTTCCCCTTTCTGGAAGAGAAAAATGGTTTTTACTCTTTCTTATGTACATTGTACGTGTATGTTGTAATGAATAGAGACAACAATTTTTTTTTTATAAAACTTTGATGTAACAAGAGTTTTGGAATGAATTACTGGCTGTTGTGGACGTTACCCTTTACATGCTTAAAACACAATATTGTGCTTTTTTTTGGCTACATTGTTTTCACCAGAAAACAACCAGCACTTGTGCAATTAACTAATTTGCATTTGAGAGCTACTCATGGCCTGTCTTTTTTCACAATAATTGTAAAAAGAACATTTTATTTTAGCATTAAATTATTGGATGGTATCTTAGATGAATTGACAAAATATTTTCAACATAACATGCATCACATTACATAACATTTCATTTTCATGAAAACTGGACTAGTTTAGCATAGCTGGCATGCTGGATCTGTTACCTGCGCAAGAGACTTCACTCTTTTCCACTCTGATTGGGCATTTCTAACAAGTGCAAATGTAGAGGCCTGTTTTTGTCAAACATATAAAGGTGTAATGGATGTTACCCTGAAGCACAATGGTGAGGTGTTCTACATGTACATTATTTTCATCCTGAATCAAGCCCCATTGCCTGAGATGCATTGTAATTTGAATGTGATAGCTAATTGGTTGCTAATGTTCCTAAGCTAATGGCTGCAAAAAGTTACTTGGGATAAATGAATTTGGATGTTACTTTGACAAACTGGCATTCTTTTACAACGTTCTCATTAGAAATTAGCAGTACATTAATTTTTTACGCTGCTGTGCACCTATATATATAAGATAACAACAATTTCCATCATAATGACAAATATACAACCACCATTTCCTTAAAAATGTCTTTTAAAAGTCAATGTTGTGGACATTACATTTGACATTTTAAAATATCTCAGGGTTTTCTTTACATTATAAGTTCAAAGGTGGCCCACCTTTCACCTTTTCCTTACCACCTTTCATCTTTTTACCACCTTCCACCTTTTTTCATTAAAATACATGATATTTTAGCATTATTTGATAGAACTTTTTACCAAAACATGAAAAATAAGATAGTGTCATGTTTACCACTTTTCAACTTTTAAGTTCTGGGGAAAAGCCCGATGTCTGCTACCATTTCTTGATCAACTACTAATATCCAAACACATTCATGTTTCCACTCCTGCATACAGTCACAACCAGCCATTTATGTAACATAAAACATATTCAGGTTGCCTGAGATATAAATCTGTGCAGCACTCAATTGACCATGACTCAAATAAAATCTAATTGACAACGTCCACAACTGAAAAAGTTGTAGATGTCACAGGTCAGATTAAGTTGACCTGGTGCAATGTTTACTGCAGAATGCAAATCATGTGGTTCTAGCATGTGGTTCTAGCACTACAAATAAACCTGTGATGTTAAAACACAAACAATAACATGCACAATGCATAATTTTCCCTGGCTGTCCAATGCTCAGAAACATTCTGTTGGGGCATTTTGTTGGATGTTATTTTTTGACCGATTTTTTTACATTCACACTCAAAACATGTATCTTTAAAACATTTTGGATCTTGTGAATTATTTAGACCTTTTGTTTTGCTAAAAAAAATTTTCCTTTTCAAATTTATGAAAATAAATGTTGAAGTTTTCTTCATTAATAAACTTTAATCACTTGTTAAAAAAGCAAGAAACTTTGACCTAGCAGATTAATGTCCATATTACTAATTTAAAGTCATTATAAAACACCACAAACAAATTAAAACTGCTAAATTATATTTTGATAAATAATGGAGTTTCACATCTTTAAAAAAGCACATAAGTTACTTTTACAATTTTCTTTTTCTCTGCATTCTTTTAATGGAGAAATGAGGTTGGTGAAAATGTTACAAAAACAGGTGCTTTTTTTTTTTTTTTTTTTTTTTTGACAATGTTTGGCCATTTTCTGCAAAAACCTTTACTTTCTAGCATTTTCATGTCATAAAATTATCTTCATTATATATACAAGCTATGTTCAAGCCAATGAAGCAAATTTTATTTTGTTTTGTTCTTTAAATATCTAAATACAAATCTACAAAGTTGAGAATGTCTGTATTGCAGCTTAGCTGAGAATGACCCAAAAGCTTCTCAGAAGAGTATCATTCTTAACAAACATCACTATAAATGTTTACCCCTAAACATGCCATAGTTAATGTCCACAAATATATTTATACACTATTTGTTAAAGAGCACTTAATTCAAAGTAACTTATCAGATAAATCTATATTTTTTGTAAGATAGCTACACATATAAATTGTGTATGCATGTCACATTCCACTATTAAGTCACTATTCTGTAAAGTAAGACCCTCTGTATGACAACCTAGGGTGTCACAGATTGTTCATTTTCTTTCCATAAATTGCTCCAAAAGTCACAGAAGGGGTTGTCAGAAAAAATCCTGGGAACTGCTCCTGGATATGATATTTTCTTTTGATGTCCTTTGATTTTAATGTGATAGGGCAATTTGTATGTTTGTGAGGCGAGATAAGAATTGCACAGGTTGAGCAAAAAACAGTTCCGAGAAAATCGCATTGAAACAAAAAGTTGCCAATTTTTATGCATTTCTGGCTGTAATATGACACATACTCATTTCTTCTGTTCTGTGTTTTAATTATTGTGTGAAACAAACTTGTAGCTTTAATTCTGTGATGTCGTCATTTAAAAAAAGTATATTTTGTGGCTTAAATCTCGACTTTTTTAACTTGGGAACATCACATTTGGCTTGTTTGGTAGTGGTTTCACATGTGGCTTTCCATGTTTGGGGCCCAGTAAGTGGATTGTGCTAATTTGTTTTTACATCAATAGAGAATTTCAAAGTAATCAGAACAAAGGTAGTGATTAGTCTGAACTGTCCCATTCTTCTCTCCATGGCTAATGGTTTCTGTTCTCTATGAGTGACCCTCGTCAATGGCTCAATTGGTTTCCAGGCGTCATGGACTAATGACTGTGCAAACAATGACATGGTTCATTATCATGCCCATGCAAACAAACCCCATGTGCTCACCAGTGCTTAAACTTTTCAGTGTAAACAAGTGCACAGTGATCCAAAGGATCTACGTCCCCCGCCACAGTATTTTTTAATGCCACACATAGGGCCTACACAATATAAGATCAAGTGGGGCAAACAGTTGCAAAAGTGGTTGCACTTGTTGAAAGAATGCACCACCTAGGCATAAAATTATATGTATGATATCATATACCAAGTTTGTTCCTTAATATATGATATGGTATGTACAAAGAAAATGGAGAAAATGATATAGCTATAACATTGGGACATGAAAAATATATCACAATCATACATAGTGGAAATCATGTTTCAAATAGGATTGTCATGGCAATATAATGGTACTTAAACTACTTGCTTGAATACATACTTGCGGTTTAATGAAAAGTATCAAAAGTGATGAAATGGTCTGTATATGGTAAAGGGAAAACATCAGCATGGACGCAGTTGCATGATGATGTTGTGAAGATGAGATCTAGTGTGCGTCCTTTGGTGTGTGTTGGTTTTGTTATCCATGGATGCAGATATATTTTTTGGTAATTCTGATAATGTCGGGATCATCTGAAGTCAAGTTGAAGTCTCCACCTATGACAAGTTGTAGCTTCATGCTATAAGTTGCTAAAAGTTGTACATGCTTTAAACGGTGCCATTATACACACAGGGATAGGTGCCGCTACACATAGGGTAGGTGCCACTACAAGCAAGCATTCAAAGCATGAGAATACAGAAGTAAGCTATACCATAAAAAAGCATGTCTGGATGCATGAAAAATTGATATGTTCTTGGGCCATGTGACCTTGAAAATAGGTCAAGGTCAAAAACAATATATGGCATGCATGTCCTTGGTATGATGCATCTCTGGTATAAATTTCATTATTCCATCTCTAAGGGTTCTGGAGATATGCTGCCAGACACACGTAAATAGATATGTTTTTAGGCTCTACACGAAAATGGATATGTTCTTGGGCTCTGTGACCTTGAAAATATGTCAAGGTCAAAAACAACACACAGTGCACATGCCCATGGTATGATGCATCTCTGGTATAAATTTCATTGTTCTATATCTTAGGGTTCTAAAGATATGCTCCCGTACGGACGCACGGACGGCCGGCAGGCCCCCTATCCTCACAACTCTATGTCCCCCTATGCCACCTTCGGTGGCGGGGGACAACAAAAGTTTTGAGATCAGTTTTCTCATATAAATTTTATGTTCACACATCTGACTTTTTGGGGTTTTTTTGATCATGTACTTTAAGTATCAAACTATCCAAAAATATGAAAAAGTGATTAGAGGTTATCTAAAGGTGCTGGCTTCAGATCTTCCACCTTCAGCATAGTCTTGTTCATCACCCTGAACTGGCCTCATACTGGCAGGCCCTGAACTATACCCCAACAGGGGATCCTATTAAATATGAACTTCCTTTGTTTATATGCAATTTATACATTGCATGTGGGTTGGATATCAACTATATGTAATAAAACAGAATCTACATGGACATCAAAAAGTATATCTAAAGCATGTGTCTTTATTAGCCAAAAGGCTAAGTTTTTCCATTAATTTTATTCTCCACAGCCAAGCGAATATTTTGCAGCAACCAAAACTACAACAATATGTCACCAAACTTGACACTGTCTTCGTCCCTATAATCTGCAAAAAGATTTGGCATTACTGTGCTATCCACAGGCAGCACTATGAGGATTGCAATTGTGAAGAGTCACTTTTTTTCAACATCTTGTCTGGTGTTAAAGAATATTGGTTCACCATAATATTTGTTCCCCAAGGAATGAATAGTCAGCAAATATTTATCTAAACTCCAGCAGAAAACCAGGTGCTAAGTTCAGCATGATTTGCTCCCCCATGTGGGGGGAACTATCATTTGTCAAATGCTAAGTTCCCCTTGCTTTAAGTAATATTTATATGCAGGTTCCAGTGACTGGATACCATCTTGTAGAGCCAGTTTCTATTTCTACTAAGACTTAAAGTGCTGTTTTGGTAACCAAGGGCCATCCAATAGGAACACAGTATTGCCAGATCGTAACATTATCAGTGCAACAACCTCCCAGACTCTATTTGTTCAAATAGAGTCTTGACAGCTTTTATTTTTTAAACTGAGCTTTATTCATGTAAAAGTTATTTATAAGCATGAATGTATAATTTTTGCAAGGTGTTGTGCATATGGGGTCTGTGGCAGTTTCTGTCAACATGACCACTAAAATGTTTCTCTTGGGTCTTCTCCGATATGAAGTTGCCGAAATTGTGCACTTTAAGGGGAGTGATCACATATGTATCTCTGTAATCAATGAGCTGGGATTCATCACCCACAAATTATTTAATGAATTTCGACACTAGTAACAGTACTAGGGGGCATATACAGGAATTAGACAAGAGGAGAGTCCATGGTGAAGCCCTTATACTAAAAGGCCTACTCCATGCTGATGGCGATTCTATAGCCGAGTGGTCAGGCATAGCAACACGGAAGTCAAACTGCTCATACAAATCCATATGCCCCTCCATCCAAGTTTCATGTAGTATGTAGAATCCCAATTCTATGGTGACCTTGGGAAATGTTCAAGGTCACATATCTTGGTTTGGAACTTAACATGACCCTTTGACCCGTGCAGTATTAAAAAGTCATAGCTCAAAAATATCTTAAATTACTGTGTGGAAACTGTAGTCTACTGGCAGGAGACAAACAGACAGACAAACAGGAGTACCTCGGAACTTACCATAGCCATCAAAGAGGAAACTATACCTGTGCAGTATACAGCCACATAAAAAAGTTACTTGTTTATCATCACTGCCCACTCCTTTATTTTCCTGCATCCTTACTTCTCACTTTATTTTCCTTATAATCACGCCAGTTTCAAACTTTGAGGAACAAGGTCGATGTTCAATTAGTTCCGGTTCAAGTAAATTAGCATTTTATGGCTACTCCACTACTGGAAGTTTTAGCACAGCAGATGCCCAAGCTGCAGACCAGAGAGGATTTTCTTGGTTCTTGAAATCAAACGTGGTTCACACATCATAAAGCCCTGGATTGGGCTCAGAGTGGATGAGAGCAAGGTTCCTCGTCAAGTATTTGAATATGATGGATAAAAAATAAAACCCTCCCTACCGCCCCACACAATTTTTTTAAAGGGATGATATTGATAAACAAGACATTTTTTTTATGGGGCCAAAAGTCATAGCTCAAAAACTTGACTTCTGTTGTGTGGAGACTGAGGTCTACCACCAGACACGCAGACCGACTGATACTATACTACACTAGAGACACACTGGCAGACACATGTGAAATTATACAAATCACTTATATGCCCTATTCTTTCCTATGGTAGCGAGGTATGGAGTATCTTCCTGATTAAAGGCCTGAATGATGCTAATTTTTTACAGCTCTGCGACAAAGCGGTTCCTGAAAGTATCCATACCAAATTCTGTAAATTTGTACTGGGGGTACACAGGAAAGCTACCAGCGGAGCGGTTCGAGCTGAGCTAGGCAGCTACCCTGTTCTTATTGATTTACTATGTGGTGTCATAAAATATTGGCTATACCTGGTTAATAGTGACCACAGCTCTTTAAAGTATAAATGTCTTTTAGAAAACTATGAGT
The DNA here is from genome assembly GCA_964020975.1 of Hermodice carunculata. NCBI lineage: Eukaryota > Metazoa > Annelida > Polychaeta > Eunicida > Amphinomidae > Hermodice > Hermodice carunculata. The sequence goes on from OZ026622.1 coordinate 91,594,632, forward strand.
TGAGTCATGCAGATCGAAATTGTTGGCTAAAACATGTAAAAGAATTTTTGAACAGGATGGGTTTCCAAGAAGCATGGATAAATCTAGGTGGTAGAAATCAAAACTCGCTCATACCAAAATTAAAGGAAAAGTTACAAAATGTTTATTATTCAGTTTGGTCACAAGAAATTAATGGAGTTAATACAAATGGGCAGCATAAATTGCGAACTTATTGTACTTTTAAGCAAAAGTTTGAGATGGAAATGTACTTAAAGCTAGGGTTATCAGTGAATAAAAGAAATAAATTCAGTAAACTTAGAATAAGCGCTCACACTTTGCGTATTGAAGCTGGTCGGTATACAAGGCCCAAAACCCCTGTAGAGCTTAGAAAATGTCAAGTGTGTAATGAAAATGATTCCATTGAGGATGAATTTCACTTTTTTACGGAGTGTTCTTGTTATAATGAATTACGAGGAGGCCTGTACTCCCACCTTTCTTCACTCTGTGACCAGTTTGACTCTTGGAGTAATCGTGAAAAATTCAGTTATATTATGTCACTTGGTAATGATTGTGCGGAAACTTGCAGAAAAATCCTTAATTTTGTCAATGATGCTTTTGACAAGAGGTGTAAATTGTTAGGGCACCAGTAGCATGTGCTGAACATTACAGTCTAAATGGTAAACAGAAAGAAGGGAGCACCTGTGTGTGCATTGTATATAATTATAATCCGTCCGTTTGTACAGTATAGGTGCACACAGATTTGGCCCATTGTACATGGAGAAAAGTTTTATTGTATTGTAGATAGAAAATGTTTTATATGTTTTATGACTACACCATTTCTCTGTACTGGTATATGTCAATAAAGTTCATTCATTCATGTGAGCAAAGCTGTATGCCCCATCCCGGTGGAGGAATCACTAAGGCCCCAATTTCTGCACCGGGTGCTGGCGGCCTGTTACATTCTGTTTCTGCATCTAGTGTAAAGGGCTGGGGGACAAACTCCACAAACTATCTAACCCTATCTCTCTACCTATCCCCCACCCCCACCCAAGTACGTCAATTTTTGGAGGTTACCACAATTTTATAGCCAAACATTCATGATGAATGAGTCATCCTATATTAATTGGGGAAGGCAAAGGGGCTCCCGGTACCTTGGTTATGGTGCGGGTAATTTATTTTTCCCCATTATTAGTCTGACTATACGGTACGAAAATTAAGAATAATGGCCGGTATGAAGCCTGGAAAATGATGGGGCTTCCGATTTCGATGAAATTACCAGTACGGAAAACCCCTTGATTTACACCTTGTCCCTGTCTGCGAAGCAGACCTTCTGTCGCCCTGCCTATATATATAGGCTTTACAGCGACCATAAGGGTTTTGGCCTAGTCTGTTTAGCCTGAAATTTACACCCAACTTGCCATGCTTGCGACAGATTGGGGACTTGGATATATGTGGTTGTCTGTTCCCAAAGCTTAATCATTATGGATGCATCTTCTTGCACGTTTACTTTTCCAGGGCCTCCAACTCTCCCGACTTGGGCGGGACATCTCTCGCATTTTTATCATGCAGTAAGTGAATGGGGCTCCCGTTGAGAGCAGCTGTTTTTACAATTATTTCCCATTTGCTGTGTTCTGCAGGTCGGAGTTTCTGCTTTTCAAACGCATACACGCACGCACGCACGCAAGGCCTAAACAGGAACAAAAAATGCCAATATTAAGTCACCTGTGGGCCTAAATGTGCAGAGAACCGTCGGGTCACAAGTGCTATCCAATGAACAGGACGACCCCATGCCTGCCGAACGCTGCCGACATCATACACCTTTTTTCCACCTGTTTGGTTCCCACATTTTAGCCCAAGAGATGCTTCATTTGAACGTGACAATGCAGCTATGACGGTTCGGATACCACAATAAATCGTCACTGATTCCTTATACCCTAAAAGTAATAAGAGACACTTTACCATTGGTCAAAAGTGTCCAATTACAGCGAATGATGTGTTTGCATTTTCACGTCAAGAATGCACGTGGTCGCATGTCTTTCCCAAATGCCGTCAAGGAAAATGTTACGTCACCCACATCATGCAACGTCACGCAAGCCATGTGATAAACTGGGCCCTTGTGATGAACTGGGCTGGTGAGTGGTGCCACACTTGACTTTCTTAATTTGACTGCCAGCGTCCCTTTCCCACCTCAACCCCGGTTAACTTCTTGTGGCTGTGAAACATTTGGTTTCAGTGTAATAACTACTTTAATAGCCAACTTGCGTTCCTGTATACATGCTTCTTCGTGAAACTGACAGACATGGCGAACCTGGAAAAACGGAATCTTGTATGACTCGCACTCAGTTATTGGCCTACAAAAATGAGTGCCGATGTCAGAGAATACTTGGCCCCCCGAACGGTTGGGCCCCCAGGGGCCCATTCATTCGCCGAACATTTGAGCCCCCCTGCGAACATTTGGGCCCCCCAATAGAAATTGGAATAATTTAGCTTTGGCCCAATCCACTATATTTATATCCCGTAATTGTATGATATTTTGCAGACTCTAAAAGAAATATTTTTTAAAGAATTTGCTATAATTTTGTAAAATAAATGTAAATCAAACAATTGAATACATTTGCAAGGCTTAATGTTTACCACTATATATATACATGTAGGCCTATATATTGGTGTATTTTACATGTAATGTGGGTGCATATACCTTGTAGGAATTATCTCACAATCTCTCCAAGTAGATGTTTACCAAGTTGTTTTTTTATTTGTGCAACACATATTTCAGCACAAATCTATCCCACATGTAAAGATTCAGGTGTCTCCATTTCCCCCTGATTCATTGTTATCTGCATTTCTGGAGATACATATGCAACATGTCTAGCTCTTGATATGAATGAAGAAATACAATAAAACACCAGATTTTTAAAAGAAAAAAACTCCTTCATACTGGGATAGCCTAAATATTCTGGAATGGAATCAGGGATGTGGGTTTTCAGCTGATTATTTTTGGATGTGTTTTGAAGTGGATATAAATGGGGAGGGGGTCCTTTGGTTCCAGAATATTTTGGCCCCCTTTTTGTTTGTTTCTTAAAGTGAATATAATTGGGGAGGCGGCCTTTGGTTCCAGAATATTTGAGGCCCAATTTGTAAGTAAATGCCTTGCAGTGGATATATATGGGGAGGGGGCCCTTTGGTTCCAGAATATTTGCACCCCCTATTTGTAAGTAAATGCCTTGCAGCGGATATAACTAGAAATTAAGAGTCATGTATAGTTATTTTACAGAAGTACATGTATATGTAGTTTGGGTTAGCTCAGCTATAGGCCTACATGAAAATTACTGGTCCAATTATAATTTTGATACTTAGATCCAGAACATTCTTGCATCAAAGTTAGATTTTCCATTTTCTATGAGAAAGTAAACTTTGGCTTGAGTCACCTGGTCGTAAATTTGCATCAATTATAATGCCATTCATGTGATTCAGGACTACGTTTTTTACATTTTGGGCTTAATGTATTTTCATGCTGGGCTGACAAAACACTGTGACCAGGACCTTTTACCTTTAGTTTACTGTAACATGACCAATTTTACTATTTTGCACCATTAACATCATCAATTTTAAAACTGTAGTTTAGATGTCTGGGGGCCCATCCGTTCGGGGGCCCAAATATTCATTGACACCGGGGCCCTGTTCGGGTTTTAGGAATTATTGGACTTTGGGTCCTTTCTAAAGGGATTATTGGGTTATTTGTACTTCAAAATGTGGATTTATATTGGCTTTTTCTTCTATTTTCGGAAAATATTTTTAGGATTTTTTGCAATTTTTGAAAGGGTTTTTGGGATTTTATGAGAAAAAACGTTTGAATTATTGGATTTTCAGGACCCCCTAACAGGACCCCAATACCTTGCACAGCCCCCATGCAAAATCAGTGACAATTGTGTGACTTAAAAAGCAAAAAAAAAAAAAAAAAAAAAAGAACGAAAGAAAAAGAAAAAAAACAGCAACAGCCGTGTAATTGGATCTGGATATTAATTTAGATCTATGCCTGGAAGTAAATACTGTAATTTTTCAGTCTGTCCATCAATGATAACCTAGGCCTGTAGTTTAGCCTATAATAGGCCCAGTGCTAGTGGTAGAATTACTACTAGTAGGCACAGGCCTAGTACTGCTATGGAACAGTACTAAAACAGTAGCCCAGATAGATTTTCAATCTTAACATCAGCATCAGGCTTTATACTTAAGCCAGACAATACGAGTAAAACCTTCCATACACTGGAAGGAAACAAACCCTAGATTAATTTAAATCAGCAGAATAGGCCCATTAACTTTAATTGAATGAAATACAATATTGAATGTATATTTGATGTTTTTGCATTCATCATAAACCTGCATAACAATCCGCCAGAAGTCTGCATAGTACAGTGGTAACTTTATACTGTTTCATTTTTTTTTCTGCATGAAATGTACCTTGTTCTTTTGCCAATCAAATATATCTCTGTGGGATCAATCGCGTTGAGTGGGTTAGTACCAATAATAGAAAGACCAGGTATCGCCCATACCTTGGCTTGGCAATGTACAACTGCCACAGAACGCAAGCCAGATGCCAACTTTAGGAGAAAACAGTGGTAGCTCTTCCCAGGGTGCCATTTTTTACACGTCATAATTACACGTTTGTGAAACAACTGATACCAGTCAACATTTAGGTTCCACGTATCCCACCCACCCACCCCCCACCCACCCACCCCCCACCCCCGCACACACACTGCCCGAAAAGAGTCAATTGGCCTTACATGACACTTTTATGTATTTGTATATTATATATTATAAGACAACTTGAGCTGAAGAGGCCTAAATTGATACCTACATTGATGCTAAAAATTTAGGTCTTCATTATGTTCCTAAGACAGTGATCTTGGAGTACCGGTATTTATAGAGAGTAAAATCAGTGTTAATGTTGACAGGTGAAGTGTATCAAAGGTTTAAAACATTGCAAATTTAAGTCAGAAATGCTTTGGAAAGATTCAAAACATCATGTCATGATTTGAAGGTAAAGGTGGCCGAAAGATATTAATTCAGATAGACAATTTATGTAGTTCAGCTAACTGTTGTTTACAGGAAGATGTTATGTGTACTGAAGATGAAGATGAATATCATCTCTTTGTCCAAGATATAATAAAATTATAAACCTTAAAATATGGTAGTTCCATAAATTTTTGTACTCACTTTACTATTGTACTATCCATGCACTCAAAAGTTGGTGCAAAAATTTAAACAGAATGCAAATTTTAAAAGGAAACAAACTGCAAAACGTTCATAAATGTGTCCATGTGTGCTTCCAAACACAAAGAGAATTGCAATTCCTTTGCAGGGAAGTCGTGTAAGCTGTGAAAATTGTCTGTTGTGGAAAAAACTACACAAATAAATTTGCACAAACTTATACTCCGAAAAAAGCCTCCACAGTAATCAGTATCAGTGCTAGAAAACATTTGGTGTAAAAATCGCGTCAAACAGTTGAAACGCTTTGATATATTTTTTTTCCTTTCAGGGAGCAATTGGGAAATTACTTTCTGAAATAAGATATGAGTACACAATTAACGTTTGACTGCATAATTGAGATGTTTCACAGTAACAGATAGGATGAAGGCCTGCACATACAAATAACTAAATGTTCTTCCAGTGAAATTTTAAAATACTTATCTGAGCACCTCCCGTTCAAAAAATCCTTTCCAAAATTTGTGATAGCACAATATAATGAATGAATCTATCAAAAACACATATGTAGCAGCTGACAGATGAGGCAAAAGTTACCAACAGCAATGAACTGTTTTGTGTCGGAAAATGTTATTACAAGCTAACAAGGAGAAGGCTTCTTTTCATTTTTGCCTTCACATAATTCTGCTTTCTCATGCTTTAAAATACTAAAAAGATCATATTCTGAAACTAATTTTGATAACTAAATCAGATGATAGGGAAGTTATAATGCACACTGTCTATATCCTCACAGTCATTTTCATGAAATGTTAATTTTGAACAATTATATTTTTCCAAAATTTTGAAATAATATTTGCCATTATGCTCTTAACCGAAAGTCTCACTCAAACGACTGCCACAGAGTATTTTTCTGGCCTTTTCCATGAACATGAAAGGTAAACTATCATGTGAGATTTTACCATCATATATGGTGGATATACATTCTATATGTATATATATACACATGTAGCATTGTAACAGTGTAACTCTCAAATTGAAAAAAGCAAAGTGCAATGTGTGTTACTGTTATTGAATTACTCCATGTAGATCTTTATTACCATTTTCTAAACCGTCCATTTTGAGATGGTCTGCATTCCATTGTATATATTGTATCACGTTTTTTTAGCAAACTAGTCAACAACACATGTAGCATTGTAACAGTGAAACTCTCCAATTGAAAAAAAAAAAAGCAAGTGCAATGTGTGTCACTGTTATTGAATTACTCCATGTAGATCTTTATTGCCATTTTCTAAACCGTCCATTTTGAAATGATCTGCATTCCATTGTATATATTGTATCCTGTTTTTTAGCAAACTAGTCAACAATTCAATGGTGCCTGCGTGCACAATGGTAGAATTGTACTGTTAATATTGTTATACAAGTAGCTGAATAGAAGACAGTTCTGTATTGACATGTAGGTCTGAACTGACCTGTGTACTGATGTCAATAAAAAAATTATCTATCTATCTATCTATCTATCTATCTATCTATCTATCTATCTATCTATCTATCTATCTATCTATCTATCTATCTATCTATCTATCTATCTATCTATCTATCTATCTATCTATCTATCTATCTATCTATCTATCTATCTAATCTATCTATCTATCTATCTATCTATAAGATTAACCTCTTTTTTCTATTATGATCTTTTATCTCTGCGAAACTTAACCTCCAGTTAAAGTTGGATTCAGTGCTCAGTTGACCAATTTTCCATCTTTTAGCAACAAATCCACATGCAGACAGCAGAGATAATCATTTTTGAAACGTAAAGTTGGTAAGATAGTAGGGCCAATGTAATTTAGACAGTTTTGGTCTTTTTTTCGAACCAAGAATTTTGGTGCACTATGAAAAAAAAAATGGCAGCTTCAAACAGTGTGACATCAGGCAAGATTGCCACCATGTAAACGTGTGGGTAGAGGTACAAATATAGTTTCATCAGTCTGATATTAAAGGAAGTGCTGGTTAGGCAAACCAAATGTTACTGACTAGAATATAGCAACTGGTCATTTGTAGGGTATCTCTAGTGAATAAGGCTTTTAAGGCAAAAAATAGTAAGCAGAAAGAATTTAAACTATACAAAACACTTGAAAAGGAGGTAAAAATATTGTGTTTTGGACTCTAAATATAAGAGTTTTAGTGGGGTTCCTGTTCAAAACAGTTTCTACGGGATTTAGTAATATTAGCTTATTGATGGGACCATCTTGTGTAAATGATCTCAGTCAAACACATGTGATTAATTAGTGGCAACATGAGTGTATGTCTTGGGAAGTTCTTCACTAACCACAAGCCAGTCATACTTTGTAGAATCCATGTGCATATTTGCTAGCATCTTAGCTTGTTTATGTGGTATTGGCAGGCCTCATTTTCTATTGGCAAAAACCATACTGAATAGTGTTAACCTAGGTTGGAAAGTAACAATTAAGTGTTTCTCCCTTTTTTCACAAGCACTAGGTCACCAGGTTACTAGCCTATACATATGAAACAAAATTCTGCCCCTCGTATGGTAATATACGACAGTATACTTCATTGGACATGCCTTCCTGGCTCTCACTTACAACAAAAGGATCATGCTGGTCCTGTGCTCTGCTGACTGCAATCTGCTTTCATTGTATTGCAACACATGCACTGTAGTCTGTATACCTATAAACATGAACAGTGGTACTAAAGTTTGATATGTCATAACAGAAGTCGAAAATAGCATAGCTGTCTTTATATATACCCCAGGGTAACACGTCCATAGTAACCGACTTTACATAGAAAACATAAAAAAAACTATATATACCTTCAATGCTAAAGTGTTGACTGAAGGGTCTGCCATTTGGTCAAATTAGGTCATGGTGACACCAAAATTTAACCAGTTCATGTTGCCAGGGAAGAAAAGCATAACGCCAAATTTGAGCAAAATACCTGGAGGCATTCTGTAGATATCACAATGACAAGAATGTGCACAGACAAACAACCTGAAAACACAACATATCCAAGTCATTTTTGCAAACTTTCATTGTCTGAAGTTTTAAGCAATTCTGTTCAGCTGTTCTGGAGAAGTCAAAAATAGCCTTAGCACACACAAATTCATTAAACAATTAAACAAGAAAAAATTGCAACATATCCATATCCTTTTTGCAAACTTTCATTGTCTAAAGTCGAGTTATATTCTGATAAAATTTCAAGCATTCTCTTCAGCCATCCTGGAAAAAAAAGTCAAAAATATCCTAAACACACAAAAATTTATGAAAAAAAAAATTTCAAGCAATTCTCTTCAGCCATCCTGGAAAAAAAGTCAAAAATATCCTAAACACACAAAAATTTATAAAAAAAAAAATAAGAAAACAAGAGGATCATGATGATCCTGTGCTCTGCTGACTGGGATCTGCTTTTACAGTATTGGAACACATGGGCTGCAGTCTAGATTTGTACAGCTATATACATGTATGTAGAGTGGTAGCAAAGTTTGTCCTTAAAATAAATTTTGTGAAAGAACGGACGGACAGACGGACGACGGACGCAAATGGATTCTATAAGCTCTGCTGATGGTAGTTCATGTATTATCAATTGACATACCTTGCTGTTTCAACGGCTGCCGGTGTACATTGGCAGCACTCACTTACAGTCACAAAGTCTGATATCGCATAACTTTGTCAAAAATTAACATATCCACATTATTTTCGCAAACTTTCATTGACTAATGTCCAACTATATTTTGATAAAATTTTAAGCAATTCTATCATGCTGTTCTGGAGGAGAAGTCGAAAATAGCCTTAACATGCCAAAATTCATTAAAAAATAGTAAAAATCGCAGCGCCACCTGGTGGCCAAAATGAGAACTAGTTGACCCCAGGTGACCCTATGTGCAATATCAAAGCAATTGGCCAGGTAGTTCTTGAGATGAAGAAATTTGTTTTTTTTTCAAAAAATAAATTAAAAATTCATTAAAAATAGAAAAATTATTGCATCATCATCTCCTTCCCAAATTTGGTAGAGGTTCACCTGGGCAACATCCATGTGCAAAATTAAAACATTTCATGCAGCGGTTTTTGAGAAGAGGTCAAAAGGGTAAATACAATAGTGTAATATATGCACTGTACTGCCATATATATATATATATATATATATATACAGCTGCAGCACTTCCTTACAGTTGCAAAGTTTGATATCCCATAACTTTGCCTAAAATTAACATATCCATATTATTTTCGCACACTTTCATTGTCTAATGTCCAACTATATTCTGAGAAAAATTTTAAGCAATTCTGTTCAGCAGTTCTGGAGAAGAAGTCGAAAATAGCCTTAACAGGCAATAATTCATAAAAAAATAGGAAAAAATCACAGCGCCACCTGGTGGCCAAAATAAGAACAAGTTGACCCCAGATGACCCTATGTGCAATATCAAAGCAATTGGCTTCGTAGTTCTTAAGATGAAGAAATTTTATTTTTTTCAAAAAATAAATTTAAAAATTCATTAAAAGTAGAAAAATTATTGCATCATCATCTCCTTCACAAACCTGGTACAGGTCCACCTGGGGATCATCCATTTTCAAAATCAAAACATTCTATGTAGCGGTTTTTGAGAAGAAGTCAAAAATATAAAAAGTCTAACGACAGACGGACGGACAGACAGACAGACAGACGACAGACGCAAAAGGATTCTATAAGCTCTGCTGACTGACAAGTCAGCAGAGCTAAAAATTACACCACCACCTGGTGGTCCAAATAAGAACTCGGGTAACCTCAGGTGACTCCAGGTGACCTTGTGTGTAGTATCAATGCAATTGCACAATTAGTTCTTGAAATGAAAAAAAAATCAAAAAATTAATTAAAAATTCATTAAAAGTAGAAAAACTATTGCATCATCATCTCCTTTGCAAACTTGGTAGAGGTCCACCTGGGAAACATCCATGTGAAAAATCAAAACATTCCAAGCACCGGAGTTTGAGAAGAAGTTGAAAACGTAAATACAATAGCTATATATACTATGCAGTAGTAGCATTTACCAATGGTCGCAAAGTTTGAGTTCCCATAACTTCATCAAAAATTAACATATCCAGTTCATTTTCGCAAACTTTTATAAATAGCCTTAACCCACAAAAAAAATCGCAACAAGAGGACTGTGACAGTTCTGTGCTCAGCTGACATATACACATTCCCTTGTGATTTTTTAAGATTTGCAAAAAAAAAAAATAAAGAAATAAAGAAATTCATAAAAAAATCCAAAACTGAAAGGAGCGTGTCCATTTGAACAAATCTGCTAGAGCTGACCCACCCAAGGTACATTGCCAACAAGTTTGAAGTCAATCTGACTGACGGTTGTGGAGAAGAAGTCAGAACTGTGAATTAGCATTAGAATGCTCAATACCTTCCATAGCAAACAATAGGAAAGGTGCATTTACCAATAAGTACCCGAATTGCAAAATTTGTGAAAAATCAGGAATCCACAGCATTGCCACTTAGTGACCCATTTTGTTTGACCCTTCACCAAAGCACATATCCACCAAGTTTCGGCTTAATCTGAATGAAAGTTCTGAAGAAGAAGTCAAAAATAATAAAAAACAAACAATATCATAAAAACTTAGAAAAAAATTGCAGTGCCACCTTGTGAAAAAAAATCAGAACTAGGAGTCCCTAGGAGTGTTCCTGTGTGATATCAAAATAATTGGATGAGCGGTTTCAGAAAAGAAGTTGTTTTTTTAAGATTTACTACCCCCCCCCAAAAAAAATCATAAAAAAGTCCAAAAATCACTGGAGCATGACCATTTGAACAAATCTGCTAGAGACCCACCAAGTCTGAAGTCAATCTGACTGACGGTTTCGGAGAAGAAGTCAAAAATGTAAATTAGCATTAGAATGTCCATTGACTTACATAGTAATCAATAGGAAAGATGCATTTATCGACAAGTATCGGATTGAAAAAATCGTTAAAAATCCCAAATCTGCAGCATTGCCACCTACTGAACAACTTTGTTTGGCACTTTCACAAGGAACATATCCACCAAGTTTCAGCTTAATCTGAGTGGCAGTTCTGGGGTTGAAGTCGAAAATAGCAATAACACACAAAAAAAATCATAAAAGAATAGAAAAAAAATGCAGTGCCACCTTGTGAGCAATTCAGAACTAGGAATCCCTAGGAGTGTTCCTGTGTGATAACACAGCAATCGAGTGAGCGGTTTCAGAGAAGATTTTTTAAGATTTGACCCGAAAAAGAACCAAAAAAAATAATAAAAATACAAAAATCTCTGGAGCATAACCAATTGAAGAAACTTGGTAGAGACCTACCCAAGGTACATTTCCACCAAGCTTGAAGTGAATCTCGCTGATGATTTTGTAGAAGAAGTCGATTGTTGACAATGGACGATGGATGAAGGACCATAAGATAAGCTCAGCTACTAACAAGTCAGCTGAGCTAAAAAAGTAAGAAAAATTGCAGTGCCACCTGGTGGCCAAAATAAGAACTAGGTAGCTCCATGTGACCCTATATGTAATATAAAAGTAATTGGCCAAGTAGTTCATCAGATGAAGAATTTGTTTTTTTTTTTCTCTTTTAAATAGAAAAAATATTGCATCATCATCTCTTATGCAACCTTGGTACAGGTCAACCTGGGGAACACCATGTGCAAAATCAAAACATTCCATGCAGCGGTTTTTGAGAAAAAGTCGAAAATGTAAACATTCTAATGACAGACACAAACAGATTCCAATAGCTCTGATGACTGACAAGTCAGCAGAGCTACCAACCCAATGTGAATGTGGAATCCAACTTTAAACAGGTATAACCCTCTCTTCAAAAGTTTTCACTTACATTCACTTTACTAGGTCTACAGCTTTCTTCTCTGCATCAAAAATATGAAAAGAACTCAGGACCTTCTTCATATAACACTGATGTAAGAAAGGAACATTAGGACCCTACACAACTTACTTCTTTTTTGACACTAAACTGAATAATTCTTTCCATGAATGTTACATAAACTTCTGTTCAAAATTAATATTTCACAAAAAAAATGACATTGCCATTTAAAACATGTTGTCACATCTATTTTTGATTTTGTTGTTTAAAATTTGATTATACTCTTTGGAATATATATCAATGAGCTTAATGAACAACAACAGCAAGTCTGTGAACCACAAAACATCAGAAATTGGCTCTTTCCGAATCCATGTTCACTGTCCAGGAGGTTCATTATCAATACTGCACTTTACTGTGCACCATGTGTGGTTTTCTTGAACTTTAACATATAGATTTGCAATTGCATGTATAAATAGTCGATAGGCAGCTATGTCATAAAAGGCATGTAATTTTGTATGAACATTATGGATAAGCTAGATTGATGGTGATAAAATGTTTTGTATCTACAGTGGATATGGACAGTTGTATGATAGACCTGTGTTAGAATGTATGTACAGTGGGTGAGAAGACATAGAAAATGTGAAGTGTTATATATTTGCAGCATGTACAATTAAGAACAGTATCTGTGATTCCCTCTCTCAGAAATCCATCCTTATGCACAAGAGCAGTGACCTTGTAAAGGGAATAGCCTGTCTTGATCAAGACTGAAGCAACTGCCACATTAATGCCTGGCAAAGTGGCCAATGTGAAGTGGATGTGTATTACTTTCATAAACAAGTGCAGGACCATGCACACAAACTGTTGTCAAACTTGGTTCAACTGTATGATGGCAAAATAAAGAGCATAAATACATATCCTGATAAATAACGGGCAGTCAACTTGCAAAATGAGCATCTTTTTCTTCTTTTCTTTTTGTTTTGTAAATGATGACAGGAACATGACATTTTGCAGCTTTGGAAAGTATTTATTGTTGTCAAACAGAAATACCATAATTGTGTCCATGTTCAACCAGGAAAGACATGGACAATACAGAAAGGTCCTCCTTTCACATTTCATCCAAACAGTAAATCAATCATGCATGGATTTTTATATATTAAAATATTAAGAGTGAAAATAACAGATAAAGCCAGTTAAAAACAAGAATATATCCAGTAGCAGGCAGGGGATTAAAATTCATCACATAAACAATGCTGCCTGGAGTGTGTTTATCGACTTCCCTATCAGGATTTAATTCTGAAAAGATAAGTTCAATGAGGTAAAACCTCATGTCGATATTGTATGGGTCCATAGGGCCACACATGCACCTTATACAGTGAAACCTGCTTTGAGAGACCACCCCAGAGCAACATAAGGCAGGTGGTCTCTCAATGGAGTTGCAGTAACATGGGAAAGATAGCAAAAGGGACTTGGAAATAGGGTCTGAAAATTCAGGTGGTTTTTCATTACAGTGGTCTTTCAAAACATGTTTCACTGTATACTCACTTCAGTGTGTCATGTTTCACAAAAATATATCTTCATATCTAACACACACATACTTCGAAGAGTATCATACTGGCTCAATCTTGTCAAACTTCTCTGTGTTACTGTCATTAGTATTGTCTGATTTCTCATCCAAGGACTTTTCTGATAATTTATCACCTGACAATGGTAAACAGAACAAGAGTTGCTTGGATTTTTTGGCTTTATGGTAAGCTTCTGGGACGAGTTCTTTAAATTTTTCCACAGCAGATTTTGACAGGAAGTCTGCTGCTTCATTCTGCTCCCGCGGTACATGTTTGGCAATGAGACTGATTTTATACTGTACACATGTCTGGCGTAGTACCTGCAACGTACAAGAATGAAAATACTCAGACGCAGTTACATCAGTCAGAGATTTGATCAGATATGTTCCAAAGACATTTAAGCATGTAAGATAACATACTTTAGCTGTCAGAATTATAGCAAAAGACATCTTTTATTATAAAAATATAATAAGATTACTTGGTAATCACATACTTTTACCAAATTTTTAATTTAAGTGAAACAAAACAAACAAAAATAATAAAAAAAAAACCCAGATCAGTTGTACCATAAGACATAATTATAGTGAATACCTCTTTTTTGGCTGCAGCAGAGTGCTGTAAAGGTGGTTTTGATCAAGATTCTTGAAGAAAAAAAAGCACTTTCATGATTTATGTTTAAAGTTAAAAGTAGAATGAAAAGTCAACATGGTACAAAGATAAATTACCATCATGTTATTAAATTATGTCCAAAACATATTATGGGCCCAGAATTTCGCAAAATTTTGTGAGAATCTATTTGGAATTTTGTCAATTAGTTTTCTCTTTAAAGAAAGACAAGTTTCGGAGAATCTTTATGAGAATGGATTCTCGGATTCTCGCCCAAATTATGGCCCTGTATTACCATCAAGAATCATGTTATAAAAATTATTTCCTTTTATGGCTATCAAGAAACAAATTCTGATGTCAACAAATCACACAAATACCTCTTGGCAGCCTTCACAGAAATTTGAAAACACCCTTGATAACCCTCGTTATAATATGAAAACTATTCTTAAAATTTCTGCTTCAAATAAATGAAAGCAACCACAAATTAAAAACAAAAATTGTCTTAAATCTAAATATTTGTCTGGTTCGCCTCCCACTGTCAGTCCCAGCCTTCCACAGAATATTTTGAAAAAATTATGAGAGCTCACTATGATGATAATGTGCTGGCTTATGACTCATGGCTGGCCTATTGAAGGCCCATTTCATGTGTCAAATGTTTGCCTTTACAGGCTTCTCCTAGAAATACTTGCAAACCACGTGTACATTGTATGTCATTAACAGGCTTCCTTTGGCACCCAGAGTGTGCTGCAATAAGCCACTGGTCAGCCTAGCTTAATAATGGCCTGTTACAGCATCATTTATCATGCGTTTATGTCTGCATGTGAGTAAATAAATGCTCTTTAAGTTGTGGCAATTCTTAATAGCAAGAATTCTGGTGATCACAGAACCCCCAAATTATCAATATGCATTATAAGTAAATTACAGTAGAACATCCTTTAAAAAACGTACTCCATTAAGGACCCACCTGCCTTTTAAGACCACATATACCAGGTCCCAGTGGTATCTTTTTCACTGTCATCCATTGAAAGACCACCCACTTGATGTGGCCACTTTTTGTGCAAGTCTCCTAAAGGAGAGACTGCAGTACATAAAATATTAACAGGCTGGTGATTAAATGGGTCTGACTACAACCAAGTATGGACTAGAACTTCTCGCGAACTACTGACAAATGTAATATGCATGATAAGGGAATAATGGGTTCCATCATAGGCTTTACATACAAATGTACAGCATTTATGATGCGTTATATTTTTAGCATATCAATCCAGTTGTTACCCTAGAAGTGAAAATGCCACTAAAAATAAAACAGTAATAAGATCAGAAAATTTTGCATATAATATGAAAACTGAACATTGTTGACTTCCCACTTTAATATTCTGTCTTTACAAAGCAATTAAATGAAAATGTTACTTAACTGGCACTTAATTTCTTTGATATATTTTTGGTGAATAATCAGCTTTATTATTAAAACGCAATCAGAGATTGCTAGATCTATGCCCCCTCCCCAGCTCTGTGGCCTTGGGATTTGGGTGAAGGTGATCCATCTTCCAACTTGTGTCAAACCTTATGTCAGATTAAAACCATGTGCAATGAGAAAATTCTATGTTCAAAACTTTTAACCTTATCGTGGGAAAACCAAATTCACTAAAATAGCTTTGTGGCCTTGGGAATTGGGTCAAGGTCACCCATCTTCAAACTTGTTCGAGACCTTACTCAGGACTATGATCATGTGCAGTACGAAATCTCTATGCAAAAACTTTTCAGAATATCGCACGAAAACCAAAGTCACAAAAATGGCTCCATGACCTCGGGAATTGGGTCAAGGTCACACATCTTCCAACTTGTTTGAGACCTTAAATGTAGAACTGTAATCACCTGCAATTTGACAGGCCTATATCAAAAGACTTTTCAAGTTATCACATGAAAACTAAATTCACTAAAATGGCTCTGTGACTTTGGGAATTAGGTCAAAGTCAGCCATCTTTGAACTTGTCTGTGATCTTATTCAGGACAATAAGCAAGTGCAATATGTTATGTGAAGGTGACTGTGTTCAAAGGGAGCTCTGATTCCATGTTTCTGATACCTGTATATTTGCAAAATTAAAGCCACACAAAATAAAGTGTCCAAATAAATGTTACAGAGTAAATAAATGTCTTTTAAATGGTATGATCTTACCTTGAATAATTTCAGGAAAGACTGAGGGCTGGTAGAACTCAGTATCATTCCATGATTAACAATGTCAGTTACATGCATGTTGTCTGAACAAACCAAAATCCTTCGACCCTGAAATTTTTTCTTCCATGTGAAAACGGCAGTCAACATGGCATAGAACTCAATAAAGGTCGAGTTTGTCTTGTTGAGCACAAATTCATTGGCAATACTCTCTGGCCATTCATCCTGCAGCCACTTGACACTACCGTCGCTGTCACAAGTATGGTCATACAGATATGCACCATAACCTTTCTGCGAGGCATCTACATAAACTTTAAAGTCATGCTGGAAATTGTCATGGTCAATCAACTGACTACCAGGAAGGGTGGACTGTACTGTTGCCATGGCCTTGTTGAACCTGCCCAGTAAGCCTTTGGACTGAAACAAATATACAGGATGGATCATTCAAACAATTATGTTTACACAGGCATCAATAATTCAAGCTTTAATAACTACAAAGATTTATGCAGTGTGGTTGCTATGGCAATCACTTTCTCTACTGCAATTTGTTATTTCTGAGTGAAAATATGCAATTAAATTAAATTCACATTCATTCTTCATTTTGCAATGCCTAACATGTTGCACTATATTATTCAAGAACTCAGTGAATGTCATTTTCACATATGGTCCATGCCACCCAGCAGATGTGATGTTCAATATTTTTATGTACATTTTCATCAGTTATTTTGCAAATTGACACAATTTGAATATAATTATGTTAAAAAGCACTTATTAAAAGCCAGACATACTCTTTCTAATGTGACAAAATGTACAATACAACAGGAGTGTACTTATTATGTGGTGGATGGCTTGAAGATCATTACATCCTAAAACGTCGTGTCTACTGTTGTATTGCAGTGTCATGCTTTGATGTTTTCTTTTGAGGTCTTCATGCAGATTGAAGTACTGAGGTATTCCTGTGCTTGCAATGTTAAAAACTGAACCAAACATAAAATATTTACTGATCAGTATTAGCAGAATGGGAAAGTGTGGGGGCAAGCTGGGATGCCCGTTTGTTCACACCAACCAGAGAAATGTCAGACCGATTCCAACCATAATAGGTCCGATCAATGACTGTTCTGTAATGTATTTAGAAGGTGTGACCATACGGTGGTACTGACCCTAGTAACATATGTTATGTCAAAAGCCTGATATGCTAACTTATTATTTTCACATCAACATACCCAACCACCAGTTCTGGCACACTGGACTGTGAGTTTGGATTCCAGGGAAAACCCAGCATAATTTTATACACAGATTGTTACCACAGAAAGCCGGGACTTCCCTCAACTAATTTCCACAGGAGAGGGAATTCTCAATGGGGAATTCTTTGCATGAAGATCATGGCGAATTGAATATATCATACACTTGTAACTCATAGCTTGTTAAAAATCCATAGGAATAGTTGTTTGTTATCAATAAGCTGAGAACTGAGAACTGCTATAGTTCTCACTTGCTTTTCCTGATGCATTAAAACAGAACTATTCTTGTTCTATCCCCAGTGAGAAACAAACTGTGTCACAGGAAAGTAAGCATAGGAAAGTAAAAATTCAGCATAAGATTAAGACATATATATATATATATATATATATACATATATATATATATATATATATACATATATATATATATATATATATATATATATACATATATATATATATATATATATATATATACATATATATATATACATATATATATAAATATACATATATATATATATATATACATATATATACATATATATATATATATACATATATACATATATATATATACATATATATATATATATATATATATATATATACATATATATATATATATATATACATACATACATACATACATACATACATACATACATACATACATACATACATACATACATACATACATACATACATACATACATATATATATATATATATATATATATGGGGCATTCCGTGGTATTTTTTTGTCGTGGACCGGACATTTTTGTAGACTTTATTATCTCCTATGCTTCATCATTTTCAAGTTAGAACTTCTTTGTTCTTTACCAAGGTAACTATATGACCCCCTTAAGATAACTGATGAAGAAAAAACACTTCTTGGTTGTTTTTTTTTCATTTTATACCCCGAAACACTAGTGTTGCGGATGGGACACATTTCGGACATAGGTTTTGAGGTTGAAGCACTGAAGTCTAAAACTCTGCTCTGTTTACAACAATTTCACATTTCATAGTCCATAATAAGATAACTGAGATGTTTTTCCAAGTATTTATACAAAAAATTCAACTCTAAATGTTTTCATACTTTAGAAAAATGCAAATTAGCCATGTCGCGGATGGGACAGGATCCAGCATTGCGAACAGGACACTTTTGTCCACATGCAGCCAAAGGTAGAAAAACTTGGGTAATTCACAGACTGAAGTTTAATCGACAAAATTAACACATTATAAACCATTCTATATTGTTAAGCATTTAGCTCATGGTATTTATTACACATATTTTGACACCTAGATGCATTTATAATTCAATTGTTTGGAGGCTATGTGTGAACAAACAATTGTTAACAATCTTCGCCTCAGTACGTAGCAACTCCTGTACACATAAGCCCTTAAGACTGCTGTGTTGTTGCTACTGCATGGTGATTGCCAGGTATTGTTGTGTTAGCAGTGAAAACTGTTCCAACAGATGATTTCAAATATCATCATCACAAGTAGATAAATAAAGAGAAATGAATGAGTAACTTGATTGATATGAACCATACAAAGCACAGCTCGGACATTTTAAGAATTTGACACTCATTAAAATTTTTAATTTAAAATTTACTCTGGGTCAAACAAGGTTTTTGATATCCACCTACTCTATCAACACTTGTCTAGAAAGTTTTGCAGAAAATCACAAAAAGCATAAAAGATATAACATACCATATTCATTCCAATTAGCGCACATGCCCCAATAAGCGCACACCCCCACTTTTACTGAATGATCCCCAAGTTACTTACTGTGAAACTGGTGTGGTTTTCAATGTAACTCTTTTGTATATATACACATACACGGATCAATCAGGTTATGGTATTAGACTGACAATGATTTTAAATTATGTACACTTGAACTCGTCCCTAGTGATTATATCAATTCCATATCACATTGCTTCAAATTAATCTTTAACCTGCTTGTTAAGAAATTATAGGCACTTCAATACAAATCAGTTTGAGTAAAGGATTCCCTTACACACATACATGGCTCCTGTGATCTTGAAAATGATATTTTTGAGGTGAAGGTCACCAAAATGTAATCAAGTGGAGAGTTTCAGGTAGATGATCAGACGGATGGATTGACAACCCTAAAACATAATGGATGCCCCCTTGACATGGATCTGAGAAAACTGAATACTTAGTTGACTATCTTCAGATAGGTCAGGATTTTATAGTTGGGCTTCAGGATCCAAGTTTCCACGTTTTGCTCACCTTCATCTTAACCAATGCCAGGGCAGCTGCATTCTGTTTGGCCTGCTTTCTGGAGCTACCTTTTCCCCGCACCTCTATATCCACGGGCCAGTTGATATGTATGTCACAGGTCCAGGCAGTCTGGCCACCCACACTGTTGGCTGTCGTCTTTACCAACAGGGTTTCCCATGGTAATACCACTCCTACACTGCTCCCAACATTTGGGACATTCTCAAACAATGCTTTCTCAAAATTTGTATATTCGGTGAATGACCCACAGTCCTGTCCCTGAGGCTTTACCAGACCAATAAACTGTAATGAAAACAATTTTACATAAAATTATTTACCCTTTCTAGTTGATCCCAGCCTTCTCCAAAACCTTAACAAGAGGGCTGTGTGAACAGCCCATGCTCAGCTGACAACGAGATTCATCACACTTGTGGCTCTGTGAACTTGGGATAGGTTCAAGGTCACCCATGCACTGAGTAAGTCTGACCTTTATGGAAGAACACTAACAGGTGCAACATCAAGGTCTCAGTTCAAGTAGTTCCCAAGTTATGGTGAAGAGTAAAATTCATGTATGTTGCACTGTGATCCCACAAATGAGGTCAAGGTCACTTGTGTACTCTCTTAGCCTGCCCTTCATAGAGAAACATTAACATGTGCAACATCAAGGTCCTACATGTAACTCAAAAAAGATCTCACGTTAACAAGTGAACAGTAAATTTTATGTCCGTTGTACTGTGACCTTGGTAATGAGGTCAAGGTCCAAAAATGACTGGAGCATGACCTGGCCAAATTTAAGTTATGACCATAACAAGAAATTCCCAAGTTCAACTTTCCTATTTAAACTTTTTTAAAGATTTTCCCCCAAAAAATCATAAAAAATCCAAAAATCATTAAAAATCAGGAATCATTAGCAGTTCCACCTAGTATACAACCTTGTTTGACCCTTCCACTAGAAAAATATCCACCAAGTTTCAGCTTAATCTGAGTGACAGTTTTGGAGAAGACAAAAATAGCAAAAACAGACAAAAAACAAAAAAAAAACAAAAAAATCGAATAAAATTACAGTGCTACCTGGTAAACATATTAAGAACTAGCAGTCCCTAGGAGTGTTCCTGTGTGATATCAAAGCAATTGAGTGAGCGGTTTTGGAGAAGATTTTTTAAAGTTCACCCCTAAAAAGAACAAAAAAAAAAATAAATCCAAAAATCACTGGAGCATGACCATTTGAACAAAGTTGGTAGAGACCCACCCAAGGCACATTCCCACCAAGTCTGAACTGAATCTGGCTGACTGTTTTGGAGAAGAAGTCAAAAATGTGCATTGTGGACAGACGACAGATGATGAACCATCAAAAAAGCTCAGCTGACTGACAAGTCAGCTGAGCTAAAAACTTCAAATAACCCCAGGTAAGCTCACTTTCAAGTAGTGAAGGTATACCCAAATATGATGCAGGTCTGAGATGCTCAAAAATTGTCCGAGTCACTAACAGTAATACATTAAGCTAAATTTAATGAATTATGAAGTTTTCATGTTGAATACTTTCATCTAGGCCTGAATTTCAAAGAGAAGATAGTCTGAGTGCTCAAATTTACCATTAACATTTGGCACGCCATAAGACATGCATTCAGCTCTGCATCCTCTTTGTTCTTGCTTCTGCCACACACATGGAATGTTTCTGGCCATTGGAATGTCATCTGAACTTTCCAATGGGATATGTCTGATTTTTGGCTGGGCTCGTTGTATTCCACTTTTGGCATCACACACTGCCTCAGGTCCATTACAGGATCCAAGACCTGGCGTATAATTTCTCTTGGGTTGGGGAACTTCTGTAGTAAAGTTTCCACTGCAACACAAAAATTTAATACTCTAACTTAAACTCCATTGTAGTTTAACTTAGTGTGCTTTGAAAATGACTCAACCTGCATACATGTACAAATAATACATGTACTGGGATGGATGCTGCTGCACTAAACTTGTTGAACACATTATACACATACTGAGTGATATCTAGGATTAATGTCTCAAACTAGCCATTGAATCATCAGATGATATGACAAGGTTTGTCAGCTCTTAAGTTCAAATCTGTTATAATCTATAAATGGATCAAACTGCAGCTCAGCTGAGAGCAGGCAGCTGTATTGCCTGGGGAGCCATCACCTCCATTTTTGTTTTACAATGCATCAATCTTGGTATCTCAACAGAAAAAACATAAGAAGGAGTATTTGATGTGTAAGCAAGTTTATTTTCGTTATGCAATTTTTAATAGTGATAAAATCCCTGACAAATATTACACCTGTTTATATTTAACATGCTATAACTTGCCTGTAAAACAGACCAAGCTCCATGTTTCTGTGATCCATAAGAAGAGTACAATATACTTCAGACTGATTGATGAAGTTCTCAAGTTACTTCTTTGCATCCATACACATTCACCTTCTCAGTAGATCCATTCACTGCCATTGGAGAGCCTACCTTTAAGAATGGTATAAATACTCTATGCTTGGATTGGATGATGTAACTTACAACACTCTGCAAAGCCACTTTTGTCACTGCTCTTGTATAAATTGTCCTTCTTCAATTGTAGTTGACACCATCCTTGATTGACTCCCCAAATTGGTCCCCATTCTGGGGGCTGCTTGATACTATGATGAGTGCCTCCTTGTGACTGCTGGCAAATCTTAAATTTGGTTCCATGAATATTGCCACTGTGTTTCCTCCAAAAAACATTTTAGTCATGGTTCACAAATGCACAACAATGGTGTTCACTATTTTTGGTGCCCTTTTGAAAAGAGCTCATCAAAGACGCTGATGATGTCCATCAGAAGGCATTAAATACAGCTCCTGTATGGCCACAAGTTTCAGTGGCCCCTGAACTGATGAGGTGACTGTCCATTTGAAGTAAAGTGCATGTAAATGAAATATGGCACACATAAAAACCAGAGTTGTTCCTGATCTGCCCATTAGGGGTCCAAACACATGTACATAATTCTGTTTTGGATTCACGAGACTTCTTGATTAGTTTATTTAATCCCCAACACCCCTCTGTTACCCAGGGCTGATTAAATGAAGATGGTTATCCCTAAATGCCTTGTATTAATCACTGAGGGATGATCAAATGCAGATGGTTTTCATCCCTAGATGCCACCGATGCAGGACACAACTTCATGTGCACCAAGGACATGTAGGCATACACTTTTGATGAGTCATAAATTTGGTCAAACATGCTGCACTGGAACATGCACACAATGATTATTCATTCATATCAGTATTCTGATTGTGGAGTTCCAATTTATTTTTTTTCACCAATGTGATATTTATAGATTACCCATGATGACCATTTATTATGTTACGCACATGTATTTATTTGTTCTTGTACAAGTCTGTGACTACCTGGAATTGCTGAATGACACTATCAAATCACATCATTATGTTATTAGGGAAACCGGATGGGCCATACAAAGGGATGAGGGAAAATATGATTATGAAATGGCAGAATGAGGATCATAACTGTAAGGGCTTAGAGGAAGTGTGGTGCTCAGTATAATAGTGTCCAAGGGAATTGTCAGACAAAATTGCTGGTAAAGATGAAGAAAGAAAGAAACCTGGCAAAAACTGAATTTCTGTGTTGGCCCAGACATAATTAGAAGATAACAGAATCAGAGTTAACTGGAGTAACAGGCTTTTGGGTAGGAAAGGGAAAGGTAGTAGCCCTTATCACTATCAGGGCTCCCATTACTGTGTGCACCTGTAGGACATAGGAAATGCCTGAGCTTAGAGTGGGGAAAGGGTCAGAAAGAAAGTACTTTTTCAGTCACTTGTAACAGATTTGATACAGGGCTGCTGCAAATAAGCAGAATGCCACAAGATTATATTCACAGTCATGGACCAACACATATTTATGATAAATAATCTTTATTGCACACACTCACCCAACCTGGTGAGTATGGCAAGATGTGAATACAAACTGGGCACAGCCAATGTCTGGGACCAGTTAATACGCTGCGGGTGCAGATGTGTCAGGACTTTCAGTCACGCCTTAAATAC
Organism: Hermodice carunculata; assembly: GCA_964020975.1. NCBI lineage: Eukaryota > Metazoa > Annelida > Polychaeta > Eunicida > Amphinomidae > Hermodice > Hermodice carunculata. The sequence goes on from OZ026622.1 coordinate 91,618,509, forward strand.
TGGGCCTCAGGTGACAGGCTATTAAAAATAAGGGAGCAGAGAAACTCTTTTCTATTTCTTGTCATATAAAGGGAATAAATATGCCTGATTGTCTGTGGGTTTGGGAAGGGTGGCACTTCAACATTTAAACCATGAACCAGAAATCTTGTTGGGCTATAATTTCATTAAGATTTGGTTCAGAACTGTAACTATGGAGGCAAGCATAAATAAATGCACAAGTGGCAAAAAAGTGTACTGGCTTTGACCCCATTTTCTATTGATAATATTACTGTCATTGAAGTAACCTTCAAAAGGACAGGTCAACGAAACTTTAAAATGTCAGAGACAGGCCACTGAAAATAGCCAATTTAACAGGGGGGGGGGACCTAGTATGCTGGTACAAGTAATAATTTTGCCCTTAATACAAAGTACGGAAAATTTTAAAAAATGTACAAGTAATGGTTGGTACGAAGTATGGAAATTAACAAGGATCCAGTAGTATGGCTAATAAAAATGTCCAGTACGCCAGTACAAAAAACCCCTTACACCCCCATGGAACTTTATAGGTTTGATTTACTGGTCCAAGACCCTGAGGATTGTTCGAAGTCCCTCCATAGGCCTGCCAAGATTATAATCATAACTTGCATAAGTTATCACTATAAAGAGAAATAAAAACCACCTAGCGTAGTCTCGGAGGTTTTCAGAAAGTCTAATTCTAATTGCACATAGCACTGTTTGACCTTACTTCCATGACCAGCACCTGTTTTATCTCATCATTGTACCCATCATTGCAGGTCATGAGGAAACGAAATTTAGCAGTAATGTAGTGAATATGCAGAACCACCCATGCACACTCTTGTGACTGTGACAGCATGACCTCTGCAGGGTTGTTGTTTACACCTGGAGCACAAGCACCCAGACAAGGCTATTGTCTTTGGTGACCCAATGCAAGGGACCTGGACAGACAAATACAAGACTTGGACATGAACAGATGTGCCTTCTGAGTGATCCAAGTGTCTGGCTTACATGTACTGTGGATTGTCTACACATTCTCAAGTGCTGGTACATAGCCCAGCACCATATATAGTATACTAACATGGACCTACGACGATAATACGTCAATGCCACTGGCACTAGTATGGTAGCTCCTAGCCCCAGTATGAGGCATCGAGCCGCTATGTTGGGATGGAGATGGTGCCCATATTAAAACAACACCGTCGATGCCTCAGAAATGGGGCTAGGTAGCTCCATGATGCCACTGACAAAACAATAGCCAGGTCCACGGTGGCACGCGGAAACATAAGGGTCTGGGCAGGCTGCGGCACTAGATTTTTATGGCAATGACTTATACCGTATCTGTTATTTATCTTTATGCTATAAAAAATCTAAAAGAAAATAAACTGCTGAGTTTTGCTTGCCTAGGCATAGCCATACTCCACAGTCCATTCCGTGCGGGAAACCCCATTACCTTCCTGCTTTGAGGGCACTTCCAGCCATGTCTTCTCGTATAAAGGCGCTTTCCGGCACATTAACTTACAGTCAGTCAACAAAATACGCAGCGCAGTCTTCCTTGAACATACACTGGCAGCACATTTTGTGAATATTGCAAGTTGACTAATATTGCGGCTCATGGAAGCCATGTTGATAGTGGTTAATATTTTGACGTCATAGAATCTAGAACGAGGCTTCAGATTTCCCTCTTCGTGACGCTTTCAACTCCCAAGTTTCAGAGCATGAGGGTTCACAATGTCCACTTTCTAGACTCCGTCCACTGTTGAATTTTGTTGGCTCATGAAACATTTACCAAATCACTTTCAAAAAATGAGAGAGACAAAAGGGAGAAGGTGAGTTGACCCAAAAGCAAGAAATAAATAAAAAGAAATGAGGCAAGCAACAGTGAGAAAGGTGTGGAAGCGCTGGGGTCGAGAGTGAAGCAGAAAAACTAGAAAAGAATATTTGCTTCACAGTAAATCTGTCTGGGTGCCTTCAAAAACTAACTTTTGAATGACACCACTATCTATAATAGTTTTGAAGCTAATTTCAGGATTCTAATTTTGTGTATTTGCCTATTTTGCATAAATTGAAATTGTACAACTTTGGTTCATGGATGTAGCTATCTTCCTTGTCAACGTGCTCGAATGATCTGCACATGACACCAATAATTTTATTTGCTTTCTTCACCATTTTTGTAATGTGGTGGATATCCAACTCTGCCATTCTTCAAGCATTGAGTGAATCTCCCTGTAAAACCACACTCGCAGGTATTTATTTGGAACAGCTACTGATTTTCTTCAGTTTTATCTTCTGTACAAAAACATTTAATCAGCATCACATGGAAAAAAATGTCGGTTTTAGTGTGAAATCTCAAAGGCAATGAAGTAATTTTTTCAGTTCTGAAAATATTTGCCTTGTGTGTATGTGTCTTCCAAAGCCACTTGGATTATGGAACAACTACACTCATCTGGATCTGTGGCTATCTTATACTGAGTAGCCTGTGTCTTGATTAGCCTGACCTTCACCCTATAGCCTGCCCTCTTGCCTTTGTATACAAACACTGAATCACAACAATGCCACCACCACAGAAACCCAGAACAAGGTCAGTTAGTTTTTCTGACCCTGAGTTTACTGTTGCTCTGATTCAAGCTATGAGTGATGAAACTGTCCTACAGAAATTACGGAAAATAACTGAACCATGCAGATGCTGATGAATTGTCAAACAAGATAAATATGCAGATTGGTCACAACTTTAAAGTGTTTCAAGATGAACTAAATAAAAAGGATGCAAAAATAGCCCAACCAGAGAAAGAAGTGAAAGATTTAACCCTCCGTTGCGATGAGCTGAAGCAATGCTCCCAAAGGAATGCCATTGGGATTAATGGTGTCGATGAAAGCCCTGATCATCAGGGCTTTCATCGACGTGTCAACAGCCATCTCCAGTTGAGGTCAAATTTACCTGGAAAAAAAAGAAAAACATATCTTTTACATGGATTGCGAAGCAGGCCAAGCCTTTATTAATCACTCTCCATGGCACAGATCGTGGCGTATACTTCCTAGCTACATGTTTGGTGGAGGAAACCGAAGGACTCGGAGAAAACCACCGTGCACAGTCAGAGTGGTAGGAACTCTTTCCACATGCTTCCCCGGCCGTGAATCGAACCCGGGCCGCAGAGGTGAAAGGCAAGCGTGTTGCAAAGGTGAAAGACGAGCGTGTTGCAGCGCCGCCAACCGTGCACCCATGAATGAATGATGATCTCACCAAATACCGTGCGAATCTCCTACACAAGGCAAGAACCTCAAAGCGTGCCAACAAAATTCTGGACACCTGCATGGTCATATGACAGGAAGATATTTATAAAGGACAATTCCAATAAAATATCACAAAACTTTCCTGTTGGTGGTCTGGTCCTATTCAACTAATGCTAAAGGCATGATGAACTGTAAAAGTAGATATCAGGCACTGTTAGCACCACACGCCATATATGTAGAGTAATCATAGTAAGTTTGTTGATATATTCCCTGGACAATTAAACTCAGTAAAGCTTTCCTCTAACTTAACCATTTTATGATGGAGACATACATTTTTTTCTTCTTGTTATTCTAGTAATCTTACTCCCTGGTGGGGAAGACATGTCACTTTGCATAACAAAACGTTTGTTGTGTAGGCTCATGCACCTGATGCTGCTTTCATTTTCATCTCAAAAGTGTCGTGTTTTCAACCCATATTATGAACTATGTAACTATATGTAACACTAAAATGTTTATACTAATTTTACTATGAACTTACTACGTTTTGTATTCAAATTGTATTGTGTTTCAATTCTAATATTTTTCAACCATTCCAGCTGTTCATAAAAGTTATAACTTCGATTGTATTGTACCTACATGCACAATCTGTATTACTTCACAAATGTATTATGCCACATATTATTTTGATGATGGCAATGATACTTTGTTGTCATGATTATGTTCCACATGTGAAAGGTTTTTGTGTTTGTTCAATCACATTATTGTTTCTCTTTTATCTTGATGCTGATCTGCCATGTTTTTCAATCCATCATTGATGTGAATGCAATATGTTTTTATTATTCTACTATTACTTAATGACCTATGGTGAATTGTTAAATATGTAGCAAGAATGTGAATTTCAGAGGTGTAAATTAAAGTAAGTGTTCAGTCTGTTGTGGTAAGTTCCATGAGCAATGTATTTATACCAGTCAAGGTGAAACTTTATCTTTGATATATCCTCTATGTCTACAGTCTAAACTTCCTTTCAGTCAAATTGAAATTAATGACGACTTTTTAAACGGTATTTCTGAGTTCTGGTTCTCCATTCCAAACATTGATTTTATTAAGCTAAACAACAAAATTTTTGTTCCATTTGAAATTAATGACGGTAAAAATATGGGTTCCATTAACTTTTATGAAATTGACCCAGATTTTTTTTTTTTTTTTTTGGTCAGACTAGTTTTGATAGCTATTTTTGTAACAGCCAATACTATATACCCAATAGCTTTAATAAAAAAAATAAACTCTTTTGACCTATCATCCTTTTTATCCTTTCTCCACCTGAATGTTAGGAGTTTACCAGCTCACATTAATGATCTAGATACTTTTCTTGGGACACTAAACCATAGATTTGATGTCATAGCTGTAAGCGAAACTTGGCTAAAAGACACTAGTGTAGACATATAAAATTTGGAAAACTACAATCATGAAAGAAAATACAGAGCAGTGGAGTTTCATTATTTCTTGACACAAGTATTCAGTACACAAGGAGAGATGACTTATCTATTTTCAATGCTACAATGGAAGCTCTTTTTATTGAAATACACAACATCCATGATTAATCTAATATAATTGTTGCTGTTGTTTATAGACCCCCTGGTACAAATTTGCTAAATTCCAATGAACAATTTGATGCTATTTTAGAAAAAAAAAAATAAACAAGAAAATAAACCATGTTACCGTGTTGGTGACTTTAATGTTAATCTCCTCAATATAGACAACCATCCATCCTCTTCAGACAATATAGAAAATCTATATGGTAACTTATTTCTTCCTTGCATTAACAGACCAACAAGAATAACAGGAAATTGGGCTACCCTTATAGACAATATCTTTACTAATGCAATTACAAATAACTCTGAGCGAATAAGTGGTATTCTTTACAATGATTTTTTTGACCATCTACCTGTCTTTCACATAAATCCAAATAAACAAGTTATACACAATCAAATTCAAAATGAGAATCATGCTATAAATCTGAACTCTCTTAACAATTTTAACAATAAGTTCTTATGACTGGACAGACATATACGATAAAACAGATGCTGATATTGCAATGTCTCTTTTTGTTCAAAATATTCAAAATATATACACAGAGACCATTCCCCTTCAAACAATAAGCTCCAGATACAAACTAAATAAGCCACGGTTAACACATGGGATTATCAAATCCATTGATAGAAAAAAAAACACGTTATATAGAAAAAAGATCCACTCACGAACTATTAAAAATAATGAAAAATACAATAGCTATCGTAATCGACTAAATCACATCTTTGCGTATAACTGAGAAAAAATATAACTCTGATTTAATTCAACACAATAAATGTAATTTATCTTGGGTCTGGAAACTTATAAACACTGTTATTAGTAAGCAAAAAAGGTCACAAATTGCAAAAAGATTTATAAGCAATGACAAGATTGTACCTGAGCCAAAAGACATAACTAATAACTTTAATTCCTATTTTGTGAATGTGGGCTAATCATTGGCTTTAAAAATACCTTCAACCCTTGTAAATCCTGACTCATACTTGCAAGGCAACTACTTTCACTCTTTCTATCTCTCTCCAATCATCGAGCGAGACATAAATGCCATCATAAAGAATCTAACAGATTCCAGCCCAGGTTGGGATAGTATACATCCAAAGGTTCTTAAATTTGTATCAAGTGAAATAGTCTCTCCACTTACCCATAGTATTAACTTATCTCTCCAAACTGGCATCGTTACCGAAACTTTGAAACTTGCTAGAATAATTCCCGTTTTCTAAATAAGTTAATGAGGAAATATCTTAACATCTATAGACCCATTTCTGTCCTTCCTTCTCTGTCAAAAATATTTGAAAGAGTTGTTCACAACCAATTCACTGATTATCTTGACAGATTTGATATCTTATATGACAATCAATTTGGACCATATTATCTTATGTAAAAAAATATCATTATATGGAATATGTGGTTTATCTCTGAATTGGTTTAACAGTTATCTATCTAATGTCTCAGTATGTACATTACTTGAACGAAGATTCTGAGATTTTATCTATTAACTGTGGTGTTCCCCAAGGGACCATCTTAGGACCCCTGTTATTCCTCGTATATATGGAAATGACCTAGGCCTTGTGTCTCAGGATACGTTTTGTCTATTATTTGTAGATGGCACAAGTTTACTATTCAGTGATGTTGATGTTCTAAAGCATGAAATGAATAACACTCTAGGAGATGTTATTCGTTGGTTTCATAAAAACAAATTATCTTTAAATATCGATAAAACTAATATGATCTTTCGATCTCACATTAATAAAAAAAATGGATGATTTTGCTATTGAAATAAATGAAAAAAGGTTACTTACAGTTGAAACATTTAAATTTTCAGGTGTGTTTTCACTAAGATATAAACTGGAAAGAACACATTCATTGTATTTCTAACAAGGTAAGATAATTGGGATCTTCAAGAAGATCAGACACAAATTTGGAATTAATGTATTAATTAAATTATATAATCCTTTGGTGTATCCATATTTCACATACTGTTACAGTTTATGTGCCATCACATATCCTAGTACAACAGATAAGATTACTAAACTTCAAAAAAAATAAATAAATAAAAGATTTTACAGATCATTACATTTTCACGTTTTAAGTTTACATACTGATCCTCTTTTCCACAAATTTAAATTATTGAAATTTTAAAATTTGGATATCTATCGTACAAACTTGCTCATGTATAAAGTTAAATATTATCTTTTTCCTGCCGTGTTTAGAATCTTTTTTCCTGAAGTATCAAGTATTCATAACCGTAATACTAGTCAAACACATGACCTTTATATACAGCATATTGAGACTAACGTAGGGAAGTTTTCGATAATATCTCATGGACCGTACATATGGAAATCTGTGCCTATTCATATAAAAAATGTTACCTCAATACATCTGTTCAAAAAGCGCCTTAAACTTTTCGTTTTGGATCAACAATAACTGACATGTATTTGGATTTAGTTTAAGAAATTTGTTGGTGTATTTCTTTTCCATTCCAGTAATTATTGTATACTTATGTTATCAGTGCTGTCCCAGCTGGGAGGGAATGTAAGCCCCAAGGGATTTCATTCCTCCTGCTGAAAACCTTGCTATCTCTAAATCTGTCCTAGTTATATTACATTCTTTTACTTATTTCGATGTACATTTTTTTTACGGTACAATATGTATTCTCATGTATGTGTGATTTTCAGCAAATAAAAATACAACACAATATATATTTCAAATCTCAAATCTTTATCTGACCAGACTCCTAAGTCTTTTTCAGAATTTTTGTGTTAAGAAGTATATAAATACAATAAAATATGGATTTCAAAGCTCAAATCTTTATATGCCCAGACTCCTAGTTCTTTTTCAGAAGTTTTTACGTTAAGAAGTATATCCTGCCCAGAATCAGACATCTTATATTAAAAGTGTGGATGATGTTTCCCTTTCTCAACACTGTGCAGTTTTTGGTATGAAAATTTAGGTGCCAATCATCTGTCCAATTTTCAAGTTGTCCGACATCTAGCTGCATTTCTCCACAATCCTGGACTGTAGGAACCGGCAAGAATAATTTGGCATTGTCAACAAATAACTTAATAGAAGCATTAACTATTTCGGGCATGTTATTTATAAATATTAGGAACAATGTAGGTCCAAAGACATTACCCTGTAGGACACCACTGATTGCATCCTTCCACTGAGACAAACTACCGTTTGTATTAACTCTCTGTTGCCCCTTTTTTAAATTGTTCCACTCCAGCAGATTTCCTGTTATGCCGTAACTTTTTGCTTTCAGTAGTAGACAGCACATAGGTACTGAATCAAAGGCCTTTTGAAAATCCAGGTAAATAGCATAAATTGGGTTTCCGTCTTCAAGCCACTTTGTCCAATTTTCTAAGGTTTCCAGCAATTGAGTTATTGTAGATTTGCCCATTAGAAAACCGGGCTGATGTGCTTAAGACAGTTCATTTATTCTGAAATGTTTCATAACGTGATCTCTGATAAATTCTCTTTAAAAAAAATGCAAACAACAGAAATAAGACTGATAGGTCTGTAGTTGCTGGGAAGCTTTTTTTTCTTTATCTCTTTTTGTATATGGGAGTTATATGACTTTGCAGTCACTTGGGATAGTCCCAGTCTGCAATGACTTGTTGAAAATAATCTGAAGTGGTAATTTTACTGATTCGGCAGTTTCCTTTAAAATTCTAGGATGGATGTTGTCCGGGCCCACAGACTTGTTTACAGTAATTTTATTTAGTCTATTTAAGATATTAGTCACAGCTAAGGACATTGTTTAGGTCTTCTTTTGTAAATGTGCTTACGAAAAATTTGTTCAGAACTTCAGCTTTTTCATGATTATTTACCATGGTCTTCTCCCATTCCAAATCGAAGATACAGTCTCTTGTTTTTTATTTACAATTCACATATTTCCAGAAAAGTTGAGGATTTTTCTTCATGTGTTTAGATATATATGTGATTCCAAAATATTTTTCAAGTCAATGATGAGACACCAGAGTGAAATTTTGTGATGAAGTCCATACTAAATTATCCTGTAACAAACAATATAACTGGTTTATGTTTGCATATACTGTATAATCATTATCTGTTTGTCTTTATTTTTCTTTTAGCATTTAATACGTACTCTGTTCAATATCATTGTCAAATATCATATGTATATTAATGAGGAGAGAAATTAATTTTAGCCATTCGCTATTTTTTAATCCTAATTAAAGAAACAAAGTTTATTATTTACGTGATTATCTATTTGCTCTTCATAGTCTTTCGTGGCTCGTCTGGTGGCCCATCTTGCCTGGTTACGGGCTTTTGTATATTTTACATAGTCTTGATATGATTTTGTTTCACAGTACTTTTTCTATATTTTATGTTTTAGCACAGCTTGCATTTTGTCTTATGGTTGATCCAAGTCTTTTATTTCCATTTGAAATACTTGTCTGCGAAATATGTTTCTCTTGTGCAGTCTTGAGAGAAAAGATACTCCAACAAGCTACATCTTTGTTTTTTACTAAAGACTCCCAATCAATCTGTAGATCTTTATTCATTTGGATGTAGTCTCTCCTTGAATATTGCCAGCGTGTGTTTTGACTGAATGTTTCTTGTGTATAACAGTTATAATCAAAGGTGATAACAAGTTTGTCATTCTTTCCTACTGGTGCTTTAGTCCCAGATTGCTGACCATGGTATCGTCGTTTGACCATATTAAATCCAACATATTTTATTCTTGATTTATTTGGTAGCTTGTACTGAAAGTGACATTTTGGGGTAAATAGGAGTCATGTACTGATTCTAAGCTTCATTTCTTAGTGATAACGTTGTGTTGCCATTATTGTTTTTTCCATTTAATTTCTGCATGAATAAAGTCTCCTATATTAAAAAAGTTGGAATATCCCAATGTTCTACTATCTTGAATCAGTTGATTAACATATAGCGCTATTTTCTATGCTTGAATTTGTATTTCTGTAGATACCCATTATTTAAAGTTTGTCACTTCCGTTCAACTTAGCTTCAACAGATATCCCCTCACTGAATTGTGTTAATTTTAATTTATTAACATCTGAAGGTTGTAGGGCTTCCTTAACTCATTCCACACTATGGTCACAGGCCTTGGTCAGTGGTTCTGGCACTGCCTGGCAAGCCATGCTTCAGCAGCCCTTGCGGCAGCTGCAGCATGACTTGCCAAGCAGCGCAAGAACCACTGACTTAAGACTATAGGAGTGTTGGTTCTTGAACGAAAGCTCTTTTTGTGAAGAATTTAAAAATGCAATTGTCGTCTTAAATCTAGGTAAATATACGGAAAAATCACGGACTGGTATGGAATGAGTTAATGTGAACTGATGTTCCCCTTTTACCTTCTTCAGCATTTGTAAAGAAAGTGTATCCTGGTATGTTTAATTCCGTTTTTGTCATTTTAAACCTTTGATTTTTTTTTGGGGGGGGGGGTAGTTTCTATTTTGAGTATCATGTCAGGATTGCATTAACTTATTATGGCAACATATACTGGCTCCTTGTTTGTTATGCAATTTATATTAGTATATTATCTCGGTGAGTGTTTCTCACAATTCAATTCAATATATCTGCGTCTCTGTTTACATGACGGTTTTGGACAGGTCCTAGAAGCTTTCCCTTTTCTTTGGTCTGACAATTTTCAGTCTCCGCGGAGGGCCCTGGACTTGGTAGATCCAGTTTACCCCTTTTGCTTCGGTTTTGTATTCAGCCTCGGTGGCTGTGGCTGTCATGGCCTCTCTTTCTTCCAAAGACAAATCATTCATTACACTGATACGCTTCTTGTGCGCCCCTTTGTTTTCACAGTTTCTTCATAATTTTCTATCTGTCTTCTTTGTCCTTCAAAGAAATTTTAACGTCTTTGTTTTACCATTTTCCTCCTACTTTTTTGCCAAGTCTAATCACACCTTCGGTTTCGATGGTTGGAAGCTCTAGTACCTCTGTGCACAAGGACTGAAAGAAGTCTTGATCATGTTGTTTTCTTTGTGCTGGATTTTCATCATCGCTTTCTTTTACCCTGTGGATGACTGTTCTCTTCTCGAATTTCTTTTGATCTTTTATCACTCTTTAGTTACATCATGGTCTCCTCGATAATCTGTTCCATATCGGACTGAGTTCGTTCACCCTGACTACTGCCAACTCGCACTGCCCAAGTCTTACTTATTTTCTCTGTAACGTCTCTGAACCAATTGTTCAGTTTAGTTTCGATTTTGTTTTCTAGGGATATGATTTTTTTATGTACTAGGTAATTTTGCAATAAATCTATGCAGCTTATTTTCTTGAAAAATAATATAGCATGCACTCATATCCATTGGAGTCAATGAAGAGAAAAAATATGAGCGCATTGTGAGGCGAAGTTACGAGAGTGTATAATGAAACTGAATTTTAAGTTATGCATGAACACTGCTCCCCTCCCCTCCCCCTCCCCCCCCCCCCCCCCCGCTCAACATTCTTCTACTGGTCATGCAGCTAGAAAGAGACTTTCTAGCTCGATGCTTTTACACAGGGAACTGGGAAAGCAGCAGCTGTTCCAATTACACACAATTAAATTCGAAACAAAATCAAGAAATTGCACAATAGTGTCAAGAATATAAGACTGCACAAAGTTGTTGCTTATAATTACCTATTTATTGGTGTTGCATTCTATTCTGTTTCTGTTAATTAATTTATTGCACTATCGATGTGGAAAGTGAAAAAATACAGACATGCCCAGAACATCTTGATGATACACGAAAGATACATTGTCTCCTTGTCCTGTTCATTATAGCATACTAGACTGTTATTGGGCCACAAAGTTGGACTGAGCATAGTGTGAAATATTAATTTAGAATGAACAGTGATAGGTAAAATAATTTGGAATAGAAGAAACACTAAATACCACATTACAGTCTGTAATTGCCTTGTCAAAGTAATAAGTGGGGTTTTGAATAATCACTGATACAAGTACATGATGGAAGAAATGTGTCAGGAGCAAATCTCTTCAAAGAATTCTTGAAGGGTGCATCTACACTGGACCATATATTTTTGGGTTAAAATATTAGAGGACAAGTGTACCAGAGAGTCTGAGAGAGAATCAGAAATAGAATATGTGCTTGTTGATTTCAGCAAAATAGTAGTGTCTCGAGAGATTATCTGTTGTTTAAATTATTACACACTGGGGTCAGAAAGAGATTGAGCATTATGATTAAAAATGTGTCAGGAATCTGAATGTTGTATAAAATGTGTGGAAGTCTGATAGCCTTTTTCAGACTATAGGGTGTAGGCCTACATCACAGTGATGGTCGGAGCCCTCTGCTCTTCAATATACATGTAAATGACATCATCCCCCATTTCCCGGCATAAGGATGGGATCAAAACATTTTATTGTCTTATGCATGCACATAATATTGCTGTCGTCACATTCTGATTGTGTGTCAAATTTACAAAAAAAAGTTTGAACAGAATTTGTAAATATTTCACTGAATGGGAACTGTGTGTTAATGTAGAAAAGTCAGTAGTGGTTTTATTAGGTTCCATGGGAAATTCAAATTGTAGCACAGTAATGTACAGAAATTTGCCAATCAAATTTAGAGCAAACTACTGCTACTACTTGGGATTAATTAAATTGTTTTACACGGAATAACACGTCTGTCAGGCACAAAAATAAATTGTTTTACAAGGAGGCTAGGAAAGCAATGTGAAAACTAAGCAAATAATTATTGATACCAAAGTAAAATCAAAACAGAGTTGAGTTAGGTGTGTCATCAATTGTGCAAAAGCAGGAGCTTTTCGGTACTGATTAGACATGTGTTTGGGCATGACCATACGTGCTCCCAACGTGAACCTTAAGATGCAAATGACCACTGTTGGGATCCAAATTGAATACCAATAGCCTTACAATGATCCCAATGACATAAAAACAAACACTATTACTATTGTTATTTATTTGTAGTTATTAGATTAAAACAAATGGGTTCCCATCACTCCATGTCATTTGCGGCCCACAGAATGGGCACAGTGTCATTTGCAGCCCCCAACCTCGCCATTTATGCCCTATGTTATGATGGTAATGTGTATGTAATGCCCTATGAATGAATAATAATAGTTTTTGACATCTCTGCACGGAGTACATGTTGACATGCAAAAATGTCTGCTTACTATTGCTATCAGTGATTATACCATAGAAAAGTCAAATCGAATGTGGCGACTCCCCAGTTATTTAATGTGTGCACACTCTTGAAGGCTGAACTCAAGACAAGGTTATAGCTCAAAATTTACTGCTAAAATGGACTTTACTTTCCCAAAATTGTCTTTATTTACTGTTGTAAGTTTACCCTTTACTCTTATGTGAATATTTTATGGCAAACTTGCCCCTTTCCTTTCCCACTCATAGCTGCCCAAATATTTATTCATGTTATTTCACCACAAGACTTGTACACTGTACCAGGATACAAGCCTATATTAAAGGTATACAGGTAAACAGGTTTGCCCCACAAAAGGATAGTCTCTGAGCAATGGATATGAGAAAGCAGTTGCATACAGTGACTCCCCTTGGGGGGAGGGGGGGGGAGTGAGTCCTGAATTAGAACTTTCTTAATCAAAGTAAGACTGAGTCAATCGCTTTCTTCAGTGTAGTTGGGGACAATGTGCCAAGAACTATGCACTATGCACACAAAAACACATGTGAGCCAAAAATACACAAAACACATACATATATTAAATGTACACAAATTTTATTTATACTGAAACAAAATGCAATCCCCAAAATTCTTTTGAGAGATTATCAGCACCATATTCACAAGAAGGACAGCAATTCCATTCTAAAGTTGCTATTTTCAAAATCAAATCTGATGTTCAAGAAAGAATAAAAGATCTTTCAAAATCAAATCTGATGTTCAAGAAAGAATAAAAGTTCTTTTGAGTCAAACAAACTTTTATTCCTTCTTGAACATTTGCTGAACAGTCAGTGCCATGAGGTACAATGTCCACATCGTACAGACAGTTCACTGAACAAGTCAATGCCATGATGTGCAATGCCTGCGTCATACAGACAATTTGCTAAACAAGTCAGTGCCATGAGGTACAATGTCTGCGTCATAGACAATTTGCTAAACAAGTCAATGCCATGAGGTACAATGTCTGCGTTATACAGCCACAGACGTGTTGAGTAGGCTGATGAGCTGCTGTGCAGTTTGTCTTCCCCTTGTCACCAGTCGAGCCAGCCGTGCGATGCCAGGCATTACTGGCTGATTACCGCCATCCTCTAGAATCTGAAACAGACCAGGTTGAAACACACTTAGCAGACTCAGAAGCACTTCATATCTGGTACCTCACAAATATTTTAACAGATTCAAAATGTGGTGGTGTTTGATAAATCAGGAAGTTCTCCTTTTTAGTAAACTGCATGCATTAGCATCAATGAGGTGAAGTACATTTTGAACACAGACCACTCAACATACAAAAAAGTAACACAAGAATATTACTTATATAATACTCAGATTTTAGTGTCATTACTAATCATTCGACAGTAGACTGTACACTTTGACAGGTTTAACTTTAATTTACCACTATAAATTTTTATCACGAGACATTTGAAAATCCATGGAACGATCTACCACAATGATAAAGATTCCTCTCATAGTGAAACAATTTTGTGCATCCATAAATCTAGAAAAAATATCCACTAGGCCTGAAGTCCTCCCTGGAAAGAATACAAAATATTTCAAGATGCTAAAGGAACCATATTAATATGGAGCTCTACATATAATGAACATCATAAGAAACCTATCAAAACTTGTGTATAGCCATTATAATTTTGACAGGATTTTTATGACGTTGAGTATATAATGTGAAAGTATAGTAAACATGTGGCAAAGGATATAGTTACATACCTGGTCCACCTGTTCTGAAATAAAGTCCAGCTGTCTCATCAAGCCTACGATCCATGGTCTATCTCGAGGTCGGAGTTCAGCTACACTGAGCCATGAGTACTCGAGTAAAAAGTGGAGCTGCAAACAAAACAAGTTCTTCATAAACAAACTATCTTATCTTTATTGTGAGATAAAATGAAATTCATACTATAAGTGCATATCGTGTCCATGCCTTTAAAAGTGTCACTTGTACAAAAACCCTCTATTATAGTACACGGCATGTATTTACACGAACACCTATTATATGTAATCTTAACAGATAGGATTTGTCACAGTTTATCTTTTTATGCCCATTTCCAAGGTAAAGATGTTGCCTCAAAATATCATCAGAATATTTTGTGTGAGTCTTTTTCTGCAAGACATACACTACTCCAATGTTGAAAATAAAATAAAACTATTGAGACCTCTTATAGACTACTGGCCTAAATAAATTCAACCAAGAAAGATGTTATAAAATATATATAAATGCTGGACTTGGTATTCAACTGGATCATCAACACAAACTATTTTTTAAAAGTTTCAGGCATGATCTTGCACACCAAGGACTGCATGGACTTTGACTACTCTGGGCCTAGGGTGTTCTCTTTTAGCTAGTAATCTGTGTATACTTTCAAGTGGCTCTCATCAGGAGAAGCTACAAGATGTAGATAGTCCAGTATGGGTAGCCCATTGAGGATAACGTTAAGATCACAACTTGTTGGGTTTTCATGTTTTTGCAAAGCTGTGCCGAGCAAAACATGAAAATCCAACAACAAGTGATCCCAACATTATCCCCAATAGTCCGCCCATACTGGATTTTCTTTTTCCTATGTCTCAAAAGGGCAAATATCCACCAAAACAAAGTTCTATCAGAGAAATAAGTTTGAAAATGATACCATTTTGAAAGTGGGATTAGTCGGTATATCATTAAATGCACCATGGCCTCTCATTGGTTTGCCTACCACTTGAAACCATTGAGTGATAAATCAAATGAAAGATCACAATTAAAACATTATCCCTCATACCCAGGTAGGATAAGCCATTCAGGATAACCTTCAAGGATAGGAGTTTGCCCCATGATATATCTGCACATAGCTACCTGGATGTTTAAGGCAAGGGAAGACATCAGGAACTTCTCTGTGTGCAGGCGTGTTTGCAATATCCACTGACATGCTCTCTGTAGTTTAGGGCGCACTCTGTTGCTGGTCTGTGGGCTCCTGTCTTGATGCTCGGCTGGGATTCCAAGGGCTGAGGAGACATTTGCTGCTGTTTTTTCAGGTCTTTTGTGGCAGAGTGTGTGCTGTGAAAGTGGATATATATACAAAGCTGGTTGTAGATTTGGTTATTTCCAACCCAAGACCAATGAAATTTTCATTGAAATAATGTACAAAACTAATCAACACAAAGAAATCCAATATGTGTAATGAGTGTCACATCAATTAAACAGGGCATGAGGATTTATACAGTGTTCCTTTTTAAAAAAAAAATAAGAGGGCTGTGTGAACAGCCCATGCTCAGCTGACCTAGATATTCATCACACCTGTGGCTCTGTGAACTTGGCATAAGACAAAATGGTAGACACTTATCAAAGGTACATCCCTACCAAGTTTGACACAAATCTGGCAAAAATTATATAAGTTATAACTATTACAAGAAATTCATATGTAAAACTTTCCTATCAAAACTTTTTTTAAAGATTTTCCAAAAAAATATTACTAAAGTCATACCTATTACAAGAAATTCCCATGTTAAACTTTCCTATCAAAACTATTTTTTAAAAATTATCCACAAAAAAATCATAACAAATCCAAAAATCACTGGAGCATGACCATTTGAACAACTCCATATAAACCCACCCAAGTTACATTGCCACTAAGTTTGAAGTCAAACTGACCGACAGTTTCTTTGGAGAAGTCCAAAATGTGAATTAGCATCAGAATGCCCATTGACTTGTATAATAATCAATAGGAATGGTGCATTTACCAAGAATTATCCCCAATTGAAAAAAATCATCAAAAGTCAAAAATCCACAGCAGTGCCACCTGGTGAACAAGTTTGTTTGGCCCTTCCACAAGGAACATACCCACCAAGTTTCAGCTTAATCTGAGAGACGGTTCTAGAGAAGAAGTTGAAAATAGCAAAAACAGACAAAAAATCTGAAAAATTTGCAGCGCCACTTGGTGAATGAATTAAGAATTAGGACTCCATAGGGATGTTCCTGTGTGATATCAAAGCAATTGGGAAAGCGGTTTCGGAGAAGATTTTTTAAAATTTGTTCAAAAAAAGAACAAAGAAATTCATAAAAAAATAAAAAAAATGAATGGAGCATGAACATTTGAACAAACTTGGTAGAGACTTACCCAAGGTACATTGCTACCAAGTTTGAAGTCAATCTGGATGATAGTTTCGGAGAAGAAGTCAAAAAATAAATTAGCATAAGAATGTCCATTGACTTACATAGTAATCAACAGAAAAGGTGCATTTACAGATAGGAACTCGAATTGAAAAAAAATCGTGAAAAATCAGGAATCCATAGCAGTGCCACCTAGTGACCAAGTTTGTTTGGCCCTTCCACAAGGAACATGTCAACCAAGTTTCAGCATAATGTGAGTGGTGGTTTGGGGAAAGAGTTAGAAACAGCAAACACACACACACACAAAAACAATCATAAAAAAATTACATAAGAATTGCAGCACCACCTGGTAAACAAATAAAGAACTCAACATCCCAACAAGTGTTCCTGTGTGATATCAAAGCAATTGGGTGAGCAGTTTTGGAGAAGAAGATATTTTAAGGTTTGCCCTAAAAAAGAACAAACATTTTTTTTAAAAATCCAAAAATCACTGGAGTGTGACTATTTGAACAAGCTTGGTAGAGACCCACGCAAGGCACTTCCCCAAGAAGTTTGATGTGGCTCTGGTCAGTGATTTTTTTAGAAATTGAAAATGTGAATGCTGGACGGACGATGGTGGGACGAAGGATGACAGACCCTCACACAAGCTCAGCTGACTGACAATGTGCTGTGCTAAAAAAAAAACACACAAAAAAAAACTTATCATTCATCTCAGTTCCCTGTGAGCAGTTAATTATGTTGATGAAACATAATCAGGTTTTGAGTACCCATGTTTCCAAAAAGATGTACTGTGTTTACATAGGTTATATATACATGTTGTCCACATTTCGTGATTTCAATCACCCACATGTGCACAAAGACAGGCCTAGCATAGCTTGTGCAAGAGAATCTGAGCATTATCAAGGTGTCCAAGTTTTGGGTGATAGTTATCAAGGATTACATAAGTGATCACAGAAATGACCAACTATCTTTATACTGACACCTTCAATGATTACTGAGCCTTCTTTAAAATGTCTCAGTTTTCCCACTGAAATGTTCTTGATTTGTCATATTCTGGTGCAGAACAAGTTAATACTAACCTGGATCTTTGACACAAGTTCTGCAATCTTTCCATGGTACTGGCTGACAGTTTTTGGATGTCTGGCTTTTCTGTGATCAACCGAGATGATGTATAATTTGGATCGTATGTGGCTAGGTGTGGTAGAGACATCCACATGTTTGATGACAACATTCTATTAAAAACAAATGGCAAAAGTTTGAGAAGAAAAAATATGTATCTTACTCTCACATATAAAGTCACAATACAGCCTCACTCAGAGAGAAAAAATGCTGACCCTAATACTGTAAATGTACTTATTTTCAAGAGTATATATTTTCAGTTTTTGTACTTCAGACTTTTGACTGAGGTTTTAATCTCACTACTTTGGATATAATTCTTATTGACCCTATGTTATAATATAATTTCATTGTGTGTTTATTTTTTTATGGATTCGTGTCTTCAGTAAAACTAGTGAAAATGAAAATAAACTGAAACCAGAAAAGATGATTTGCTGCATAGCAAATCACTGTGTGTTTCTTCAAAGCATATTCGTATGGCAATGTACAACTATTCCATAACATAGGAGCAGCATTTGGAATGGCATCTCTATCTATTCTAGCTTTGAAGTTATTCAAGATTTAAAATTTGTAATGGTGCTACTTAGCATAATTTAAATTGCTACAACTTTTGTTTTAGATTCATTAGATGCAGCAATGGTCAATAACCCTCTAGTACAAGTTGGAATGACATCTCTATCATACTTTTGAAGATATTCAAGATTTAAAATTTCAAATGCCCTTAATTTGCATAATTTTTTAACATCTCAATTCCTCTGTATAAAAAGGCCCAACTCCTTGTATGGAGGTACAATCATGCCAAGTTTGGAGTTTCTATGTATAATAGTGTCCGAGAAAAGTGTCAGACAAATTCACTGGTAATGAAGAAAGAAAGAAAGAAAGAAAGAAAGAAAGAAAGAAAGAAAGAAAGAAAGAAAGAAAGAAAGAAAGAAAGAAAGAAAGAAAGAAAGAAAGAAAGAAAGAAAGAAAGAAAGAAAGAAAGAAAGAAAGAAAGAAAGAAAGAAAGAAAGAAAGAAAGAAAGAAAGAAAGAAAGAAAAGTGCATGTTGATACACACACTTTAATTAATTACATTTACATTGCAAAAAAAAAAATGTCCACATCAGCAGTCTTGCTTGAGGCAGATAATACAACAGTATTGGACACTTTTTGCCTGAACAAATAGTAGCCTCATGAATGGGGTGGCCTTTGAAGCTCTGGGAATTTGTTACAGGGGACCTGAATAATTGTAAAATACAGGGGGGGGGGGTGTTTGTTTGTTATATGTAAGATGTGTTTCTATCCACATTGCTCACGCACTGTCATCTTATGAACTCTGTTTACATTTTCAACTAAACACCATTCTGCTGTCAGCAGTATTAGACCCAAGAGTAAGATACAAACAATAAAAAAGGAAGTCACTTTTTGATACTTAATCAATATATATAAACCATAGCAAAATGTAAGAAATTGCAAATATGTAATTTGTATTATATTAATTTTTTAATACATGCATGTGCAAAACAAGTAAAAACACACTTGTACATGACAATGTGTGGCAATCAGGCCTAGGGTATACTTTGATTATAGTGACTCAAAGCAAAAAGAGTCAAAGATGACTCAGTTTTATTTATTTTTTCATGTGAAATTTGCTTTCATACCTCACTTTTCACAAGGGGATCTTCGCAGTCATCTTCATGATCAATCAAACAAATCCAGCAGAAAACATAGCCACAGACACATGTCATGAAAGTGCAACCTCCATTTTTGTTAATTGGTTGATGGCATTTTGGACATCTCTTCACTTCCACCGTGATTTCCGCACTGGCATTCAGAGTTCGGAGAGATTCATCACCTAATCACACACACAAAAAAAAACAACTTTATATCAACATAATTATTATCACCTCAAAGGGGGAAAATTATTGACATAGCTAGGTTTATGATTGATTGCATTTTTTAGCACTGGTCTGGACAGCCAACCTCTCTCTCCCAGCAAATTTGTCTGACCCTTTTCACTGACACTATTATATATAGAAACTCCAAATGTGGCATGATTGTACCTCCATACAAGGAGTTGGACTTTTTAATGCAGAGGAATGAAGCTGTTTTAAATAATGCTAATTAGGGGCATTTGAAAGTGTAAATCTTGAATATCTTCAAAAGTGTAATAGATAGAGATGTCATTCCAACTTCTTCTAGGGGGTTATTGACCAGTGTGCATCTAATGAATTTAAAACAAAAGTTGTAGCAATTTAGATTATGCTAATTAGCAGCATTTAAAACTTTAAATCTTGAATACCTTCAAAACTATTATAGATAGAGATGTCATTTCAACTTCTACTAGGGGTTATTGACTATTGCACATGTAATGAATCTAAAACAAAAGATGTAGCAATTTAAATTATGCTTATTAGCAACATTTGAAATTTTAAAACTTTAATATCTTCAAAACTATTATAAACAGAGATGTAATTTAAACTTGTAGGGGGGGGGGGTATTGACCATTGCACATGTAATGAATCTAAAACAAAAGTTGTAGCAATTTATATTATGTTAATTAGCAGTATTTGAAATTTTCAATATTGCATATCTTCAACACTTTAATAGATAGAAATGTCATTCCAATTTCTACTGGTGGGTTGTTGACCATTGCACACCTAATGAATTAAAGACAAAAGTTGTAGCAATTTAAATTATGTTAAGTAGCACCATTACAAATTTTAAATCTAAAATAACTTCAAAGCTATAATAGATAGATATGCCATTCCAACTTCTACTCCTGTGTTATGGAATAGTTGTACATTGCCATACCAATATGCTTTGAAAACACACACACTGATTTGCTATGCAGCAAATCATCTTTTCTAGTTGACTATAATCTTTTATAAATGCAGTCTGACAGAATATATAAGGGTGAAGTGTGAAGATCTACCCATACAAAAACACATCTATTTAAAACTTACCATTCTGTTTCAGTTTCTGATGATATGCTTGTGCTTGTGAACAGGAGGCGGGCCAGTGGGCGGAGCCAAGGCATGATAGGCATACAGTAGTACCACATTGACAACTGCCACATACAGGACCAGACATTGTCTCTGTCAACATAAAAAAGCTTTCGTTAAGTTTAAGGCATTAATGCTTACATTTAACACAATGACATATATGCCAGATTAGCTCTGCTCCCGACAATGTTCATCCTGGGAATTATTCAATGCTAAAACTTTTATTATTACAATGCATGTAATTTAATACTTTAATCTGCTCACTACACACACGTCAAATATAGGTATTAGTTTCTTGTGCTTGGAATATTCTGGAAATTTAAATTCTGATGTGACATAGTAAACTGAAATAACATGTTATAATTCGTGTACATGAACCAACATCCTAAAAATTAATAGGTACAGTGAAAATTCATCATAACAACACTCAGATATCTGACATATTCACTTTGCTACACACCTTATAAAGAACTAAAAGTACATTTACAATGTTATGTGATTCATTTATCTGACATACTCAGTTATCTGACACATTTTGTGGGAATAGATGGTGTCATTATAATGAGGTTACACTGTATATTAAATTTGGTGTTCTACATTATCCCTTTCACACCCAAAGCAAATCAAGTGCTCAGATGTTGACAATAATACTCACTAAAACATTATGTTTATCTTGTTTACATGCAGTAACTCAGTGTTTAATGTTGCAAACTTTGTGCACAGTTTTGAGGTATCGACATAGAGAACAATGGAGTCATATATCCCATAATATCTACAGCTTTGCTTGGTGTTCCCAGGACACCAAGGGAACAAGGAACATGTTCAATCAACATCATTTGAGCCAGCCAAGGGTTAAAGGGAATAAGAAGTGCTGCTACCACCAGGTGGCTAATTGTATGTTAATCATATGTGTGGGGCTGACCAATACAGATAATCACTTGTCAGCTCAAGTGGGTGACACCTCAACCAATGTCACCCTGGCTGGCATGCCCCGACCACAAACAGAGATGAAAGAAAAGCTAATTGTCACATGACCATTGTAGGATAACATCACAGCTAAATAGCCCCACCCAGGAAGTAAAAAAATGAACCAATTTTTCTGCCTTCTTCCTGTTGCTTTTAAATCGTCATGGGCAGTAAAATTAAAGCAAGTCTGGCTGCAATGCAACTTTATCAATATTTCAAATATTTCATATTAATTGCTTTGACTTACGAAGATTAACAGCTCTCAGTACACGCCCACAGTTGTCATTGGGACACCATTGTAGAGTTGGACAACGACTTAACATTATGCCTTGTGCCAAATGGTAGTACCGTCGGTAGTTTGTCAAACCAAGGAGACACAAAATAGTTCCAAGATCCACCACTGCTTTGCATTTGTACTCCTTTAAACAAAAAATTGTTTACTGTTTATTTTATTTCACATATTATTTACTCCTGCTTTTATCCTGGTTAAATTAAGTCAGAAGCTTTAAAAATGTCTTGAAATTATTAACCAATGAGCAGGCCTCTTAAAACAAGTCATTTTCAATAAAATACATGCATTTGAATATGTGGGGATCTGCAAAATCAAAATCTGTAGGGAAGTATGGATTTATTTGTTTATATTTGCTAGTCATTTTTTTTAAATGGGCATGCAGGTAAGGTATTTTTGCTGATTTGTCACTAAACAATAGAATAAACCAAAACAAAAAAATGTACCTCCCAGTAGAAATTAACAAATCAACTTTTTTGCAACCAAATTTTAAAAATCTCCTGACATGGACTTTAAAAATGTTTTGTACGGATAGAATAAAAATATACATCACTCAGAAAGTTAACACAATAGGATCATTGAAATCCAGTTCAGTGATTGAAAAGCTGAAAATTTCTCTTCAAAATCTTTTTGTTTCCCGTTCGCGTGCATACATTACAAACTTATGGTAATTTTTTTATCAGTTTTTCAACAATTTTGTATGAAATTAACATGCATAGGGTGTGTTGTAAATTTGTGAGAACATATACATATATACTAATATTTAATACTCACTGGACA
Source organism: Hermodice carunculata (assembly GCA_964020975.1). Taxonomy (NCBI): domain Eukaryota; kingdom Metazoa; phylum Annelida; class Polychaeta; order Eunicida; family Amphinomidae; genus Hermodice; species Hermodice carunculata. The sequence goes on from OZ026622.1 coordinate 91,641,683, forward strand.
ATGAATTTGGATCATGCCTTGCTGAATATTTGACACCAGATGGCATCTCCAGCACTGGTCACAGAACCAATGCAAACACTGCCGTAAAGCTGAGGCCTTTGTGGGTTCAGTTGATGCATCACTGCCTACCAGCTCTTCATAACAGATGTTACACAAAGTGCCCTGAGTGCACCTCAATTTGTCAACATCTTCAAATGTTGTGTCAGTCTGAAAAAAACCAAATTACATATACTTTCATGCACATACATGTTAACTTACTTCAAAGTTTGTAATGCTTTTTTAATAAAAATCGGCAATATAGAAATTGTTACTTCCATAATATAGGGCATCCATAGTAATTGTTACTTCCATAATATAGGGCATCCATAGCCATTGTTACGACCATAATATAGGGCATCCATAGCAATTACTTCCATAATATAGGGCATCCATAGTAATCGTTACTTCCATAATATAGGACATTTATAGCCGTTGGTATGACCATAATATAGGGCATCCATAGCCATTGTTACTTCCATAATATAGGGCATCCATAGCCATTGTTACTTCCATAATATAGGGCATCCATAGCCATTGTTACTTCCATAATATAGGGCATCCATAGCAATTGTTACTACCATAAAATAGGGCATTCATATTATCTGTGCTACTGCTTTGTCCAATACCATTCAATAGGGAAGGAGCCATATGTACGGCCAGATCTCTCTGTCAAACATGGTGAAAAAGTGTTTCTCTTCCAAAACTAGCAACTTTGACTAAATGTACTGTTTAAACTGTGCATAAAAGGCATATTTCTTCCTGAAAAAATTAAGTCCAAGTTGGAGTAAGAATGCATTTCACACCTGTTCATCACCTTTACATTCTACAAATGCCTGTGCTGGTAACTGGGACACAAATCCCCAGCCACATGTAGAACTCATTAGGTCCAGATTGACAGTCTTTGGGTCCTTCCAACTTGCCGCTGGTCTGGAGAATTTTGATGAGTCTTTTTCTTTAAATCTGTAAGAAATACACATTTGAAATTAACATCTACAACATTTTCTCAAAATACATCAGATCATTTCATGGAAAACATGTACATCAGTACACATAAACATGCATGGAATAAATATGCCATAAACAGAGAAATCTTAGCATTTTAACAACTTTGACACACTTTCATTGCAGTTTTCATTTTCTCTGATGGTAAGATTACACAGTAAAAACAGTTTTCTATTTTTCTTCCTTTGGGCATTTATTTTTTATGTATGTCAAATACATGTACATGTAAATGACACCAAGACAACAGAGACCGATGGGAAATGCAAGAGTGTTTATGTCAGGACAAGCTGTCCTAAAAAAATCTGGTCAAATGAGATGAAGACATTATCCCAAATTTGCACCACTGTGACCTCAATATTCTTTTGCATTATGTGCATTTCCTTATATGGCAAGTGACCAAGCTGCTCCTGGGATCATGCTACACTTCTTCATATTTTTACATTAGAATGCCACTGCATTGGTGCTAGCTTTCATTGCCGTAGCTCTACAGATATTGACTTTTATACTCAGTATGTATTTTAGACCTACAGGCCTACCATATGATGTGGGCCTAAAAAGAGGAGGACATCATTTTCAAAGCGTACACTTTATTGGAGTCAGGTAGCTTTGAAATCATGCCACCTCTGGAATGCAGAAACAATTCCTGACTCAATTTACTGTTCTAGTTGCTACGTGTACACACATGAATGCATGATTTTAAAACATCACTTGCGTTTGTTTCTTCAAACTTGGGATAATTAGAATTGGTGTCTTCTGAGCTCGTACATCATCACAGAAAACACTTGCAATTAAGTCCACCTTATGCATCAATAGAAAGTTACTCCCATTGTCTCTGAAGCTGTAATTGTCAGTTCAACATATTCCATATGAAGATTAATATTGAAAGATGACATAAGTTAACACAGGGCATGTACTGTAAATCTTATAAAATTGAAAGAAAATGCAGCATCTACCTGTCTATGGGCAGAGTAGTCACATACTTGGCAGCCGCTGTAATAACATCCTCCATTGTGTACAGCTCATCCTCCACCAGGGTTTTGATCTTAGTACTCTTAACAGACAGGTTCCCAGTTATCTGTATGCTAAAATATGCAATGATACGAACTCTAGTAAAATCTCGCTGTATGTTGATCCCAGCTCAGTAAGAGCGTTAAATCCTTTATCCCTTTCATATTACATGACTTAAATTACATGTACTTTTTGCAAAACATCATGAAAGTTTTGTAGAAAGTAATACTGTTCTTGAGAACTAACTTTGAAAAACCAAGGTTTCCCTTTTCTTTTTTTTTTCTTTTTTGATAAATTTGAAAAATTTGACTTTTGTGTAAACCTCCAAATTTATCAAGATTCCTGTTGCATTACAGCTGTAATCTGTAAACATTAGTTTGTAAAAGCAACTATAGGACCAGAATGTAGATAATTACACTTTGCAGTTTGATCAGGCTGAAGACTGTATGGACACTTTCCAATACATGTGCCAAATTGTGCCTTCAGATGCAGTGTTATTTTTTAAGAGTCTTGATGTACAAAAGCTGTGCTATGAAAAACAACTCAATAATTCAACTACATGTAGCATACCTCATATTGCACACTTGGTCTTCCTCACTTATCCGTACAAAAAGTAGATAAGTTTCAAAGTCTAAAGTGTTGATCTGTCTCTTTATGTCCCAGTCTGCCTGTTGAATGGCATTCACAACATTTCCAGTGATGTCAATGCTGAATCGTCTTGGTAAAGCATTTGCAGGGGTATACCGGTTACCATAGCAAGCAACCAGGTTGCAATCTTGGACTTCAGCTTTGGTCATCTTTACCATGACTGGCAACATGTCCAAGACATCCTCCTCAAAATCTGCTGACAAACTGCCACATTCTGCATCCTTCACATTTTCAGCATTACCCTGAATATTAGGGCCAATATCTTCTTCATGACTGTCAACAAAAATTGCACAACCTTTCCCAAATTTTTGTTTGGTATCTGCATGTGTTGTTTTATTGTTGTGTCCAAATTGGGAAGCCCTGCATTTGGTAGAACCTTCAGCTTCGCTAAAAGCTGCATCCAGCCAGTCTGTGAACATGTTTCCATGGTTATAAGTTGCCCAGGGTGATGCTGATGTGTAGCATTGTAAATCTTCTGAAACTGGCAACTCAGCTTCAGAGAATTCTTCCAGAAAATCCTCATCCAGATATGCATCTCTATACATGTAATCGCCTTTGTAACCATCCACCATCAAATAAGATCTCTTCTTGCTCTTTGTCTTGTGTCGCATTCCACTGTGGCTTTGTCCATACTCAATGCCTAGGCAAATATTAAAGTCCGCATAAACAAAACATTTTTCAATCATTATACAGGAACATATTATGTATTATGCTACCAGCAATGGATTATATACAGTGTATATATATATATATATATATATATATATATTGGGTTTAGTCTCTTTACACATGGATCCTATCACATAATGTGCTATTTAAGTTGATTCATTTAGTTCATATGTCTCACGCAATCTGACATGGAAAGAAATCTGGCTGATTTTCATTGAGTATAAGACGTTTGAGTCGTTTATTTGTATAGGACTTTTTGCTTTGAGCGATTATTTGGATCCCCCCACCCCACCCCCACCCCCACCCCCCAAAAAACAACAAACAAACAAACAAAAACAAAAAACAAACAAACGTACAATTGATTTGCTAAATATCCAAGAATCATAAATGTTTTGTGATAAAATCGAAATAAATAACGGTAATTAACGTCCGGTACAAACAGGATTCATGTTCAAATTTCAAAAATGTTTTTCAACATATGACTAGGCCTACATGTATTTTCAGCTGCTATAAATGATCCAATTATACTTCCAAATTTTCATGGTTAAAGTTTCTGCACTTTTTTGTCACAAAAGGTGAAATTAAAGTTTAAACTTATGAAATGGGAGTTGTTTTAAGGTATATTTGGTCACCGAAAAATAGTTTAGGCAAGTAGGCTACCTGTGCATATAATGTCAAAAATAAAATAAGCGTGTCCGTCATTAAATGTGATTTTCTTGTGTGCCTATATTCAAAATGAAATTAAACTATAATTTTTGCAAATGTTGACATGAAGTAGCGTAATCAAATGGCCACATCATTAATTTTAATCAGTGCAAAGCCCGCAACTATTGCAAATTTCGCTCTGGTCAACATTATTGAAAACTTGCACGCACAACCCGGTCCAAATTAAAAACGATTTACTGAATCTATTTAATTTGTCACTACGTTGTTGGGACGTATCGGTATACAATTCCTTCATTGGCGGTTCCTTGCTCATAATTAGATTTTACAAATTTTCTGAATGATTAAAATTTTTGAATCTCGATTGTTGATGCTAAAAAACTTAAGGAGATAATTGAGCAAGTATATGTTAAATGTCACTCTTCGTTGTGCTGGGCTTTAACGATTATATACATATCTTAGCGTATCGGGAACCGACATCACGAATATCCAACTAGTTATAAGCATGACATACCCTATCTTTTTGGACACCAAAAAGATAAGGAAATGATATAAATTTGGTTCAAACTGACATCCCAATAAGAAATCACCCTTCACGTTAATTGATCTATCAGTTGGACTATGTTCAGCAGGGCAGTTGATGTCAAACTCAAGGCTTGGACCGATCCACCGTTGATTCCTTTTCCCTCTGGTCAACGTTGGTGAAAACTTGCATGTTAGAGTTGAAATAGCGATTCACCGTATCCTATGTTGTTAGGAAGTAGGCGTATTTGTATGGAATTGTTTTGTTGGCAGCCATTAAAGATAACCGTAAGATAAAAAGTTCCGTTTTTGTTCAGGTAGGCCTAGAAAAATCTGTGATGTGTTTAAGGCCTATGTGTACCTGGGATTAGCATTGCAATGTAAGTCTTAAATGTTTAGAATACATGCTCTGTACAAGTTTTTTTTTTTTTTTTTTTTTTTTTTTTTTTTTTTTTGTTTTGTTTTTTTTTGTTTTTTTCTGCCTGGGTAGCTTGTATTTATAGACGCCAGCGATGTACTGGGTGTTAGATATAGAGAATCTACCAAAGTTTAACATAGGAAAACCATTTTTCCCTGTTCTCATGTTATTGTATGTCCAGGGGTAAGGATCAGCAGAAATTGGGGCTGTGTTTGACAGAAAAGGGGTGGAGGGAGAATGAATGAACAAAATTTTCTATATTCTCTCAATACATTAAAACTACGAGTTTGCAATTGCTTTGGATATCGGCCAATCTCTTTTTTTCCTCCGTCGGCACAGCCGCGAGACCGGCCCACACGGTTGATCATTCGCACTGAGAATCATTATTCCTGTGAAATGGTGGTGCTGTGTCTCACCGACCGTTCCATCTGAAACTGGTTATTCGTCCTCGTCGAACAATTTAATGGAGAGGGGTGATCAAAACGATGTGGCCCCAAAAAGTCTTCTGTTCTCTTTACACTGCATTTGTTTATTGCCAATACAAGATCTTACGAGTTACATACTATAAAAGTTAATAATGCTGAGCTTAGGCCTAGGCTCCCCTACCCCCCCTCCCCAATACGGTAACACCGAATGGTCTGATATTATGGTAAAGATTCCGAAGACACGAGAAAGATTTTAATTTGTTACTAGATGCCAAGTGTCATACATATGATAATAAAATTTTTAAAAAAAATAAGATAAAAAAAAAAAAAAACATACACCCGGCGACATCAAAGTTTCAAACTTCAAAAGTTGGTCCAAGTCCCCATTCCTTCGACTGATGCGACTCACGTTCAGGCTACCGACATAAAAACAATATGTTTCCTAACGATAAGCAATATATATTAGTCAATTCTATTGAAATCCGTTCAATTGCCGTTGTGGAAAGCATCGGTAAAAAGGTAATTACAGAAGGCCATTAGGTTCAATATCGGGCGCTGGAAGATTTACAAACGTTGACCACCATTTTGACCATGGGCGAGGTCACATGATCTGTGCATGGCCCACATGACCCCATGCCTGGAATTTTGCACACGTGGGGAACAGCGGTTTCGATTTGCTTTCATTTTTGTGGAAAAGTAAATAATTGAAATTGATGGAGATTTACAACAACTCTCTAAACTTTGTTGAATGACAGTATTGGTTTGTTTAGTGACAATTAATAAATGGAGACAGGAACAGAGCAAATGCTAATTGCGATTGAAAATTAAAAATGACATGGTTGTGGATGCCGGAGATTCAAGCACTGAAGCAGGTTCGGTAACCCACAGGCGCTTGTCTACGTCACGGCGACCGAATGTGGGCAACCAAAAGAAAAAAAAAAAAAAAAAAAAATTCGCCCACAGTCGGTCGCCGTGACGCAGACAAGCGCCTGTGCGAGATCCGGCCGTTTCATGTTGAGACTGACACAGCAAACGATAGACTAGGCCTATCATGTTTGGACGGAGACAAACTTCAAAAGTGTTGTTGTTGTTGCGGCGGTCGATTTTTTCCCTGAATCCGAAAAATAAAAAATAAAAAACATTGATGTTTATTAATACATTATCTCTGATAGTGTTTTTACGAGAACGGTGGCAGCTGCGGATGGTACTGTGCCTCGTGGGCCGTTCCTTCCGAAACTGGTCATTCGTCTTGGTCAAACAATTCAGCAGAGAGGGGCGATCAAAAGATGTGGCCCCTGAAGTCTTCTGTCCTCTTTATATTGCATTTAGGTAAAATATACATATACAAATAAATTTATTCAACGTACAACTAAAGCTGTATTTCTGTGTTAGGTTTAAGTAACTGAACGCATAGCTTGTTGAATTGGGACATTTTGCCACCATCAAACATTGGGAAATGCTTTAGTTTGTAACATCTATGCGATGAAAAGTCATTGACGTGTTTGGGTGTGTTTGAAATGCTTTTGTGAAAGTGTTTGAAATGCGTTTGGTGAAGCGTTTGAAACGTTTTTATTATCAGAGCGTTTGAAACGCGTTTGTGAGAAAGAGTTTGCAACGCAGTTGCAAGGCGTTTGCTTAGCGTTTGAGTTTTCTCGTTTGCGTTTGAGGATCGTTTGGGAAGCATTGGTGCGTTTGGCGTTTGTTGACTTGAATGCGGGCGGAACTGTATGTCTCACACAATCTGACATAGAAAGAAATCTGGCCGATTTTTATCGACTATGTATGTAATTACCTGCATGTTAGGGTCTTTTTGTTTTCTTCTTAATTTTAATTTCCTTGGTAGACAAAAAAAAGTTCAACTACCTGGTTGGGAATTTATACTCTTATCAATTGGCCACAGTACTTAACAAGTATACTCAGCACTTACAAATTTCTTGTGCACAAAAGGCAATTGATGTGGTCCCTACGATGTGTCTTGGAGCATGTGTTTTATGGACAAGGTCCAGCATTTTTGCCTGCACATGACCACAGAGACTGCTGGTACCATTACCCAGTTAACCATGCACTGCTGGTACCATTAGCCACTTAACCATGCACTCATATTTCTTCAATTTGGCTAAAGAAATATGTAACTGGCAAAAAATACTTCACATTGATTTTTTTTTTCTTTTTTAAAGGGTGTGATAGAACATATGTCAATTTTTGGATATTTTTTTCATTTTGCCTACAGAGTGTAAGGTGTAGATCAGCCCCTTTATCAATAAGAGAACTAATATCCTACTACTTACCTTCTCGGGTGTTTACTGGGTGGTCTCTTATATACTTGGGATTATGTGCTATGGAGCTTGTGGAAGGACATGGATAGAATACGTCATATTGAACCTGTGGTTCTATCACGTCATGCTGTGATGTCTGCTCTCTAGGTGACTCTGTTGTATAAGCTCCCTCTGTGTTACTCTCTTGTCTCTGTTTCTTTCTGTCTTGTGCTATGCTTGTGGCATCAAAGTACGTCTTGCATGGCTCCACCTGTCTGGTTTTACCTTTATTTGTGTAGTATCCTGTACAGTTTGCCAAATTGTTTAGCTTGTGGTGTTCTGTTAATGTCACTTTAAAGTCATCATCGTGCAATGAAGTGGGTGACTTGCCAATCAATCCTCGCGGTTGCTCTGGGGGAGGAAAATGGCTTACATTCAAGTGAAAGTGCCTTCTCTGTTCACAGAGGTCTGTGTGTCATTAGGTGTACTGAATTTGAATATGTTGGCCAACTGTTTGCTGCTATACTTGGCAATACATTTATTCCTTTCTTATGGTATAATAAGTGAATTTGTAATTTAAAAAACTGACTTGTATGACAGTACCTTTGACCACCATAAGCAAAACATAAGCAATGTGTATGTAGTATATTTTGACCAAAAACTTGGATGTATATGAAACCTGTACATGCATAGGCTACAAGGCATAAAAACATACATTCTATATGAAAGGAAGGAAGGAAAAAAGAGGGAGGTAGAGAGAGAGAGAGAGAGAGAGAGAGAGAGAGAGAGACAGACAGACAGAGAGAGAGAGAGAGAGAGAGAGAGAGAGAGAGAGAGAAAGAAAGAAAATACATTAATCCTTTTTTATTCAAGTTTATTTCTAATTTGAAAACCTGGGTTGTACAACAGTACCTTTTACCACCATGTCTAAAACATGCATGTACTGTACATACAATGTAGTACATTTCAACCAGAAATATGTATGTATATACACGCTTTACATGTATATGCAACAGGGCATAAAAACATGCAACCTATTGAAAGGAAAGAAGGAAGAGGAGAGAGAAACAGATAGAAGAATGAAAGAAAGAGAAGAAAGAAAGAAAGAAAGAAAATACGCAATAAACGTCATGTCTGGGACAGCTCCATTCTAACATTTTGTATGTTTGTCCAAAAAATATTTCTTTAGAAACAATGTGAATAATTATTCCTCATAGAATTATGCAGTCAGATATTTCTGTGTATGCAGTATTGCCACTTTTTTTTCTAATCTATGCATTTTTAGCCACAAATTTATTTGTACAAACCCTTACTTACTCCCAAGTCTCTCTTTAAGGAGTTCAGGCAAATGCCATCGACCCTTCTTGTTCAAGGAATAGACAACATTCCCTGCATCCAAGAATCCATCATCCACGGCAAAGAAGCCTGTTTTCAGTATGTAACCTTGATCTAGGTCTTCATTGGGTAAACAATCATCAAAACCATACACCTGTTTGGTGACAACTGGCTGAGCGGAGTAGCACCTCGAGTATCGGGAGTTGGTTGCTTTTAGAGTGTTGCCACTGCGTATGTTCCGTTTTCCTTTTTTCAACACCATGGTGAGGTCTTAGCCTTTGTCAATATACAGCAAATGCTGAAAATATAAATATATATATATATATATGAAGGAAAGATTATTTATAGTGTTTTCATTGGGAATTTTTCAGGGGGTGATATGAAGGGAAATTCAAGCGTGATGAGCAGATTTTCACCAATTTTACATGTAAATAAACAAATCTTGTAACCCTTTAGGATTTTCCAAGAGGGTATTTAAGGTTTTGAAGGGGTAATATATCGCCATTTGGGGGTTAACAGAAACACTGATTTATAGTTGTACCATGACCAACTAAATAAAATGGATGTCAAAGTGGCACTGGTCTTTCCTGGTCAGAATTACGCTGAATCAACAACTTTCTTAGGTGTATAGCGCCTAAAATCTCTTGACCTGGGCCACGCCATTTTGATAGGTGTAGTTTACAATTCTCATTTTAAGTTTTTCTGTTACAGTATATTTACAACTACATGTGTATGTACTCACAGATACACCCACGGCAATGCTATTGATCTGCTACCATCTGTGCTTGTGGTTTTATGTCTCACTTGACACACAGAGTTCACACAATTAAATGTGTTCTGGAATCTTTTCATTGTCATTATACATAATAATTTACTAGTATCATGATCATCCAGCAAAGAAATTTGATTATCTCTATTTTATTTTGAGACCATTCCTGCATCAATGTGAATTATGTACTATCGTTTAGGATAGCAGTGTTTGTACAGGTGTACCTTCATGGAGCTGTCATTGGGACAGCTGCATTGTGCCTTCAACCTGACCTATAAAACTATACTGGTGAGAGTGGCGATCGACTGATTGGGGCTCTCCCTGTCGCCCTGCCGCTGTCGCGGCCCTGTTGGCCCCGGCGGTGGGGATCCAATAGTTAATTGAGGCCCCTCATTTGTGAACCGGCTGTAGACCCATAGCCCTGGGTGGAGTGGTTGCTGTCGGCTGCCCCCAGCTCTTGTCGGCGTTGTGGTTGCCGCGGTGGAGTGGCTGTAGAGAGTGGCGACCAATTGGTCGGGGCTCTCACAGTCATTCTGCCGGGGTCGCTGCCTGCCGATTCGGGTGGTGGGGGTCTGACAGTTTCCCCTGTCAAACACTGATTCTCATTCATCTTGATGTATTTATTTTACTGGTACCAATATTGTCATGAATTTTGATGTATTTTATTTCTCCTATCTAGGAGGTTGAATAAATTATTATTATTATTATTATTATTATTATTATTATTATTATTATTATTATTATTATTATTATTATTATTATTATTATTATTATTATTATAAACAATCCAGTTTATTTTTGGTCTTCCAATGGCATTTATGGTCTTGCAAAATGAGCCTTTTCAAGCCAAGATGTGTTTGCTTGCGTACTACTTCGAGAAATTTGGGCATTTGTTTTTCAATTGGTAAACGTGTTGTGGTTGGAAATAGCCAGTAGAAGTTAATCTGTAGCAGATCAGAGCCTCCAAGCTAGCCTATGTTAAAAGTGGGAGATTTCCCTCCTGCAGGTTCTAAAAAGTGCGAGGGCGGGTGCCAAAGGCACGAAGATTAGCTGGCGGGGTCTAGGGGCATGCTCCCCCAGGAAAAATTTTAAATTTGCACCTTCATTTCCTGCATTTAAACCATTTTAGGCACCATTATGGACATATTCCGCACGTATATAGTACAACAACATGGCAAAATTGTACAACTTTACAGCCTTCAATTGAATAATGCTAGTTTTTCTTTCATTTTACAAAAAGCGGGAGACATAAAATATTTTATAAAAAGTGGGAGAGCAGGAAACTTTGTAAAAAAAAAGTACCAAAAAGCGCGAGATCTCCCACCTCGGCAGGAGACTTGGAGGCTCTGGTAGATGAGTATAAGTTAATTTGTAATCACAAGATTTATGTGGTAGAAATAAATTTGTACTTGCTGGAAAAAAAAACTTTGAAGCAGAAACAAGCTGAAGTGTAAAAATGTAAAGGTTGCACTGAAATAAATTTATAGTAGAAATCAATTTGTAACAGAAAGGAAAATTTGCACAAGTGGTAGCAGAATAGTTCATAGTTCATTTATTTTTGTGATATATATTGTACAATATATGTATATACAAGCATACCTCAAAGGTGACAAATGGATAATACATGTATACCTCAGTGTTCGTAACTGACTATAGATACATATAAATTATCCAGCTGTTTACACACCAAAGTAATAATTGCCATACAGGTTTTAGAACGAGTTTACATTAGAGGCTAATACAATATAGCTAGGTAAGCTATTCCATAAACACGGGTAAAAGGCTCCGAAACATGTTGAGTAGTTACCTGCTGAAGACCCTTTAATTTATTTGGGCTGATACAGCCTATGTCAAAATTTTACAGAGGAACGTGTGCAATATGGACAATAGTAATTCCATATGTATATGGGTTAGACAGGGACAGGTTAGCTTATGGAGAGTAAAGAGTTCGGACTGCGGAATAGGATATTGACTACTAGGAAGTGGTTCTGGGCAAAAAGACACAAATACAATATTATCGTATTGCTAAAGAAGTACTTCCTAATGTTGTATTTACATCTCTTGACCTCCAGTATGTGTACATAAGGATGCCCCCTTAAAACTTGGTAATTTCTAAATTGAAAAAACTCATAATAATCAATAGCTTCCAGTCCATTCATTATCTTGTATACTTCAATGAGATCTCCCCTATCCCGTCTTTCTTCCAAAGTGGTAATCTTAAGTTCCTTCAGCCTCTCGCTGTATGCTAAGTTTGCAATTTCAGGGACCAGTTTCATGGCCCTCCTTTGTACCTTTTCCAAAGTGGTCTTGTCGTTTTTTAGGTCGAGTGCTGAAGCCTGTACACAATACTCTAACTGTGGTCTTACATATGCTTTATATAAATTAGCCTAAGGAATGAAAAATATGTCTTATCTGAAAAGGATCTTCTTATAATGCCCAAACCACTGTTAACTTTTGCCGCTATTTTACCAATATAGAAAGAGAAAGTTTAATAAAGTATCTGATATTAAAATTCCTAGGTCTTTCTCCTCGCTTAAATAAATAAAAAAGAAATCAATTTATAGTTCAGACAGAAATCTGGGAGAAACAAATAGTTATACCGGAAATAAATTTGTAGAAAGGAAAACTTCTACCATTAAATTTGTAGTTAAACTAAACTGTAGTAAAACTTGTGCTACCGTGACATATAGGCTTTAATAGCTCTGCCTCTAGACATGGACGCTTCGCTGTTATGTTCGGAGTGTACCATAAACGATAATATAAGATTATTATATATGTAAGTAGTGCCCAGTATATGACTATACACTGTATCACTATTTATCAGTGTACGGTATCATGTCCATGCATAGACCTACTATCTGATCAGATAATAGGTCCAAACCATGGTCCAGACAGTGCAATGCATGTCAATATTAAAGACAGTCATCTTTCTGGAGTCTAATAAATATAACAAACATAATTATTTTAACATCAACTCACCGTTAAATACTCTGCTGATGTATGATGTCTTGGCTGTTTTTGTGACATGAAACTCTATTTCAAAAACTCTTCGTATTTATACAAAATTCCTGGTTACTGACAGTTGCGCAAGACCAACAGTTGTTGTGAAATGAATGGGCTTTCCAATAATATTCCAAACCAGGGCGTGACATCAGTGGCCCAGAATAGCAACTGTTAGGGAACCCCGCAGCCTCGTTTTAGATGTAAATAGTATGGCCTTAAATGACCTAACAGAGTTCACCATGGCATCTGACAAAACTGGACAGGTCGAAAACGAAAAGTGCGTTGCCTTTTGGCTCGACGTGTCATGTCATGACGGATCACATCTGAAGCAAGTCGTGAACATAGATGAAGAGAGTATGCGTTTGCAGAAGAGAATATCTAGACTCTATTTATGTTTCTTGCCGCTGGTTGAATTAAAAAAACAGGGCTAGTGGAACCCCAATGCCATACTAGTGGGCTATGCTGGAATTTTAAAAGGTGGAGGGAATCATATTTGACACACGTCATGACTTTTCTTTTGTAAATGATGTCTTCATTGTTCAATGGACCCACGTTGGCCACGAGAAACGTAAACCTGAAGGCGGGAGTAATATGCGTTTGTGTCCGGCCATGAAAATCTATCCGGAGCGTGGCTTAGATCGCTTCTGGCGAACAGAATCTCATATCTCCCTCATATCAAATCAGAGGCGCTCGTGACGTTCAGTCAGTCAAGCTTCCGTGCTAATATATACGGGGGGGGAGGGGGGGGGGTGTGTGTGTGGGGGGGGGGGGGAGAGTGAGTAAAGAGGTTGGACCTGGAACATCGATCTATGCGTTCAATGACCCACAAAGGGCCATATCTGCAATAAAATATTGTGTATCGGATTGCACAAGCTACAACCGGATTGCACAGGATTGAACAAAATATTAACAACATATTAATATATTAAAGTACAATGACGTAAAGAATGAAGAATAATACAATAGTCAATAGATGTTCCGTATCAAAAGGAAGTAATTTTTAGTTGGTAACAAGTGTGTTTAATCATGGAGCTGCTATAGTAGCTCCATGGTTTAATGCATATGCTCCACTATAGGAACTTTGACAATGCAAATATCATGAAATTCAATAATAATGATAATAATAATAATAACAACAACAACAACAACAACAAAAATAAAATCCTTTTTTCTCCTAGAATTATTATGCAGTGGAAGACTTGTATTCTGCGTCATTAGAAAGGGATGTTAAATAGCCTAGGCTATTACATACATCCGTCTCTCTCTCTCTCTCTCTCTCTCTCTCTCTCTCTCTCTCTCTCTCTCTCTCTCTCTCTCTCTCTCTCTCTCTCTGTCTCTCTCTCTCTCTCTCTCTCTCTCTCTCTCTCTCTCTCTCTCTCTCTCTCTCTCTCTCAGCAGAAACATTTGCTGCTAAACCCATTCCTGTGAAGTTTTCAGCTTTAATTCCACATTTTTGGAGGGGTGACAACTTTATCATTATCGAAACTTTGATGTAGCGATCCAGGTAAAAAAAAAATGGGTGGGCCTATTATTTTTATAAACTTTGTCTTTTTTTTTAAACTTTGTCTTTTTTTTTTTTTTTTACTTTTATGTTTTTAGAAGAACCAAAATTATATCTTTTGTGACAGCGCACAGTATTGAGAACACTCTGGTGGTAAGCCGAACATGTTGCTTACTAGTAAAATTTAAGAGGATATGGATAATAAGATAAATGTTTAAAATTCATTCAAAAGTATAATAAAAATAATAATAACCTAATAAATGTCCTAACATAATAATGTTAATTATGATAAAGATGCTGATGATCATAATAATAATAATCACGTGCCATTACGCACCTGCATTTTTGTGTCGCAACGATTGTGTATTGTATGTTATATGTTTCTTCTGAAGTACGCCTATGGTGGCACCAAAGTGCCAAATAAAACTTTTTTCTTTCTCTATAAAAATGCGAAAGCGAAAACAAGAAAATAAGAAAACAGAGCAGCGAAAACAAGAAAACAGGAAGGCAAAAACACTAAAATTTAAAACGCGAAGGCGAAAATGCGAAAACACAACCGCGAAAATACGACAGAAATTATGTCGTGTTTTCGCACTCGCATTTTCGTGTTTTCGTGTCAGCGTTTTCTCGTTTTCTTGTTTTACTGTTTTCTTCCTTGGTCGAAAACAAGAAAACACGACAGCGAAAACACTAAATTCAAAACGCGAAGGCGAAAATGCGAAAACACATCCGCGAAAATACGACAGAAATTACGTCGTGTTTTCGCACTCGCATTTTCGTGTTTTCGCATTAGCGTTTTCTTGTTTTCTTATTTTCGCAATATCGTGCTTTCGCTTGTTTCACTTCCGTTTAACACCTTCCCGTATGCTAGTTAACGGAATTAATCTACTGAATACTTTAACTTTTTTTGGTTTATACTTGTATTTTACAAATGAATTCAAAGGAAATGTGTGGACGTACCATGAAATAACCCCGCTTGATTGGTGCCCCTGTTGTAACGGGGTAGTTTTCCAAATTCATTGTTCTTGTTGTTGTTGTTATTATTATTATCTTTATTACTATTGTTGTTATTATTACTATATCTTGCACTGCTTTGCGGACGGTCTTGATACCAAGATCGAGCGAACAGGTAAAACTGGTATTCGAAAGCACATTTTAATACATGTTGCATTAATGATAATATTTACGGTAAATATTAGACTTTGATCCTTGAACTAAACTCTGTACACAAGCCAACAAGCACATAAGTAAACAAACAAATAAACTTAATGCCAGTCATGTCTGAGGAAATTGATGCTGAGTCATGGAAATCCTGGTGACAAAATTATCAGCGCTAAGGACCAAGAGGACAAGTCCTTCACAGGTAGTGTTCGTGTGGAAAAATAATTGAATAATCGTTCGGTGAAAAAATGGGTCTTTAATACAGTGTTTTGACATAAAAGTTATAATATCCCCCCCCCCCCCAACATGTCATGTCGTACACAAAAACAAAAACAAAAACAAAAAAAAACAAACAAAAAAACAAACAAACAAACAAACCCCAAAGGCATTCATTATTTGTTGCTGGAACAAGGTATGCATGATGCACCGAAACGTGTCCACAAATTTCACTGGCATAAGTCCCAGAACTCCGGTTCGGTGGTTGATCACTAAAAAAGATTGCTATATAATAGTTTTCAATGTAATACATAATTGAGCTCTATATGGCAGATTTTTTTCTTTTCAACACGAAAAAGTCCACCAAGCATGTTTTGAGCTACATTTCTGCATGTGATTAAAGTGCATGCTCTTATATGCATCTATCATCGAGCAAGTGTCCTGTTAATGATAAACAAACATCAATCCCAGCATATACTAGAATTTTAAAAACTGAAAACACACACACACACACACAGAACGCCTTATAGGTGTTGAAAATCCATTAGTTTCAACGTTGTATCAGTGATAATACTGTGCATTGTCACATATGAATAAATAAGTCTATCCGTTTCCTAGATTAGACACAGAGGTTAATAGTACACCATGACCGAGGTGATGATGTTACAGTTTGGACGCATGGGAATTGTTTCTTGCCAGCCAAGGCGAACTGTGTTTGCTTGCATAATTGATCTGACAGTGCGACACGCACTTCAATCGCCATTTAACAATAACGCAAAGTAAGTCTGTTTTGCAGACAAGAAAGTTTCCAATTCCCTCAAAACGGAATTGGAAAAGGGATGGGGCAATTAAGGCAGAGTTCAGTCTTCGTGGCTTTGGCCCCGTTACAACAGGGGCACCAATCAAGCGGGGTTATTTCATGGTGCGTCCACACATTTCCTTTGAATTCATTTATAAAATACAAGTATAAACCAAAAAAAGTTAAAGTATTCAGTAGATTAATTCCGTTAGCTAACATACAGGAAGGTGTTAAGCGGAAGTGAAACAAGCAAAAGCACGATATTGCGAAAATAAGAAAACAAGAAAACGCTAATGCGAAAACACGAAAATGTGAGTGCGAAAACACGACATAATTTCTGTCATGTTTTCGCGGTTGTGTTTTCGCATTTTCGCCTTCGCGTTTTGAATTTCAATGTTTTCGCTGTCGTGTTTTCTTGTTTTCGACCAAGGAAGAAAACAGTAAAACAAGAAAACGAGAAAACGCTAACACGAAAACACGAAAATGCGAGTGCGAAAACACGACATAATTTCTGTCGTATTTTCGCGGTTGTGTTTTCGCATTTTCGCCTTCGCGTTTTGAATTTTAATGTTTTCGCTGTCGTGTTTTCTTGTTTTCGACCAAGGAAGAAAACAGTAAAACAAGAAAACGAGAAAACGCTAACACGAAAACACGAAAATGCGAGTGCGAAAACACGACATAATTTCTGTCGTATTTTCGCGGTTGTGTTTTTGCATTTTCGCCTTCGCGTTTTGAATTTTAGTGTTTTTCGCCTTCCTGTTTTCTTGTTTTCGCTGTTCTGTTTTCTTATTTTCTTGTTTTCGCCTTCGCATTTTTATGGAGAGAGAAATATATTTTAGTTGGCACTCTTGTGCCACCATATACGCCTCTTCAATCTTACTTTTTCAATCATCGCCAACTCTCAGTGTTCCTATGTTGTCTTCAATCTGGGTGTTATGTACATGTACAGTGGGACCAATACCAAGCATGGCCCCTGTCAAATTCAGAGTGTTTTGGATACGCTGAACTCAGGCATGGCTAGTATAAAACATAGAGTTATTGACGATCCTTCCCTAATGTGCCTGGGTTTAACGATACTTGCTTGTGTATATTTTTTCGTAACGACTATAATTACTAATTGCCAAACGATAAAAATTCACCTATATGTATATTTCAAATACATATCAATAATACTTCATCATAATGTTATCGAATTTATATGTAATACTAGCCTATCGTTAGTAGTGGTAAACGGCCTGGTGATAACCTTCTTCCAGCCAAACTCTGACACACTGTACTGGTCTCTTTAATCAGAGTGGATGGATACTCGCTCCACAGGTATAATTTGGTGTGTCAGACTATATTTGATAATGCATATTGCCCTTCGTAGACACTAAAGATTTTTGAACTTCATTATAATTGTTTTGAAATGTATATACCAATTGATTATGTCTTGTTCAAGGTTATTTTCTGTAGCCAGTTATGGCTTCAACCTCCTTTTTCTTGATACTGACAGCATAGTTGGAAGACATTTTACTGCCTCCTGGATCAATATTATATATTACTGCGTACTTATGTATATTAGCCTTTGCTGTTTCACGACCTTTAGAGGTTAGCACGGAAACCTTGGTTAAGCTGTATATGTTACAGAAACAAGTTGAAATAACCGTGGAATATTTATTTTGTATCTGTGCCATTTTTCTATTGCTATGTGGGGATGTTCAACCTAATCCAGGGCCTGATGATGGTTTCGTTGTCTTTACAATCTGTCATGCAAACATTCGTAGCCTATCTGCCGACAAATTGCGTTGTATTATGACATCATTAGCTGCTTCAATCGACATTATCGCGTTGTCTGAAACTTTTCTCTCAAACGCACACACCGACCGCGACCGGGAGATCCCGGGCTTCCACCCATTTATGAGACGGGACAGAAATACTGGAATTGGCGGAGGCGTGGCTCTCTATGCGTGCGGTCGCTCGTTGTTAAATGTCGCTACGATCTTGAAAATGATTTAGAAATTATGTGCATTGAAATTCGGCTACATAATAACAAATTCCTTTTAGCAGTTGTGTACAGACCCCCCCCCCCCCCCATTCCACTGTTAATTTCTGGGAGAAGCTTCAAGACAATATGGATGATGCAAAAACTGCTGCTGTAGACAAAATTATAATTATGGGAGATCTAAATGCAGATCCAGCCACCAACCATGGCAACAAACTGCAACAATTCTGCTCTGTAAACTTTCTTACTTTACATATTAACGAGCCAACAAGAATAACTGAAAATACTTCTACATGTCTGGATCAGATTATCACAAATATGCCAAATTTTGTTCGAAGTGTAATGTCTCTGCCCCACCAGCAAATGGTGATCACTGCCTTGTAAGCGCTGATCTACCTTTTAGGCGTAAGAAAGCTAGCACATTCACCAGACTGGTGTGGGAGTATGACAAAGCTGATTTTGAAATTTTTAGAGAAAAATTACTAGAAAGTGACTGGGACGCCTGCTTTGACTCAAACAACGTTGATTTAATATGCAAAAAGTGGACAGATACCTTTATGTCAGTAGCTAAAGAGTATGTACCAAACAAGAATGTAACAATTAGACCGAGTGACGCTCCTTGGTACACATCTACCCTCCGCACTGCAAAACGCAAGGTGGAACGTATCCACAAAAAAGCTAATGGACCAGATGGTATCAGTGCGCGTCTCCTCCGGGAAGCTGCTCCTGCTATTTCAGAGTCTCTCACAAAATTATTTAATATTTCTTCAGCCGAAAATAAATTTCCATCTGAACGGAAAAAAGCAAATGTGGTTCCAATTTTCAAAAAAGGGTCCCCGAACGACTGCAACAACTATAGACCAATATCACTTTTAAGTTCTGTAAGCAAGGTTTTCGAGAAAGTAGTTTTCAAACATGTGTTCAATTTTTTTCGGGAGAACGTAGCGATATCAGAATCGCAGTCAGGATTTATACCGGGTGATAGCGCGGTCAACCAACTGGTATTTTTGTATCACCATTTTTGTGAAGCTGTCGACATGCAGAAGGATGTCAGAGTAAATTTTTTGCGATATAACCAAGGCTTTCGACCGCGTCTATCACCCAGGTCTTTTGCACAAATTAAAAAGATCTGGAATAAATGGTTCATAGTTGCAGTGGTTCGGAGATTACTTGGAGGAACGCAAACAAAAAGTTGTTGTTCAAGGCGGGTTATCACAGTGGGGACAAGTCAAAGCAGGCGTCCCTCAGGTATCTGTTCTTGGACCCCTATTATTTTCAATATATATTAATGATATTGTAAACATTGTTCAATCATCCATACGACTTTTTGCAGATGACACAACTCTTTTTACAACGGTGGATGATGCCAATGCTGCGATCAATATTCTTAACACTGACTTGCAGGAAGTGGAATCTTGGTGTGCCTGCGTTAACTTTAATGAAGATGTATTCCACTACTTTTGTGAATGTCGTTTTTACATCAATCAACGAAACACATTACACAGCAAAATTATTCATTTTGCACCCTTCACTACTGAAACTTGACTTTTTGGCTCCAAAAGGTGTACTTTACAACAAAATGAAATAATCTTCGACGCTGTACATAACTATATCAAAACAACAGGCAGACTGGGAGCAGTCACATAAGTTGCTACACAATTATTTAGCTATGTACTAATTAATTTGCTGGCGATATACCTCATAAACGAGGACGTACTTCAACCATCTTTCACTATCTGTGGCGTCTCTAAACCAATAATAATGATGATGATGATGATAATGTTTTGATCACTTTGCAGTCTGAGTCAACAGCTTTCCTCGGCGCGCTCTGGGCGCAATGCGTCAAGAGCTCGCCGAGGAAAGGCGTTGACTAACCGCTAATGGTAGATATGACATGTTGGTATTTGTAATAAACGTCTTTCATAAGGAATTCAAACATGAAATCGTTATGTTAATACTATTTCATTTGTATGAGTCCGTATATATGCGGACTCAGACTGCAAAGTTGAAAAGATACTTAGTCTTTCACAGAAACAGGAACCCAAGTAGCTAAATAACATAAGTATGATATCGTAACAGTTAACCAAACCTCCTCACAACATTAAAGTGTATGGCGTTAGTAACATATTTTCAACGTTTTACAAAAATAATGTTTCAAAACGTTTTAACAATATTTTGAAAACATTTTAAAATAACAATTGTGATTAATATTATTCTGATGTTACTAACGCCATACAATTTTATGTTATAATGATATTCTGGTATAAAATGTTTTTTTAACTCTTTGAGTGCCAGTCACTACTTAAGGCATGCTACTCTTTGAGTGCCAGTCACTACTTAAGGCATGCTGATGAAGCTGGATCACTTTCATGATTCCAGATTCATATTCCTCATGGAAAGACCTTTCATTCAAGTACCAGCATGCCTATGTTCCCCAGTGAAAAAAAAAATGGGTCCAAGTGAACAGCTTTCCTAGGGGCACTTCGGGCGCAACATGCCCGAAGTGCCCCTAGGAAAGCTGTTGGCTCAGTCTCTAATTTGGCACTGAAAAGATTAAATGTTGTTTGCTAGTTGGGAAGTTCATTTGTCATCATTCCTCACGTTATTAGTAGAAAGATGTCTTGCAGCCTTTTTCATTGCCTTCATCACCTTCTAGATTTTTCACCATTTTTCATAATTGCCATGAAAATGTATGGTAATATTCGTACCAAAGAGGGCCCAAAGCAAGAGAAACTCCAATATTATTCCATTTACCACCTTCTATTTCCAGTTCTGGGCAGAACCCTGTAATTTTGTTTCTAGACAGGGCTCTATTTGAAATTATAGAATCATACTTCATAAGGCCTTGCAGATAAACGTGTGTTTCTCTTCTCTAACTTTCAGGCCAAAATTTTTTCTTTCACCTCTTTCATCCACATAATAATAATAATAATAATAATAATAATAATAATAATAATAACAACAACAACAACAACAACAACAACAACAACAACAACAACAATAATAATAATAATAATAATAATAATAATAATAACAATAATAATTTTAAGCATTGAATTACAAGTGTTGCTTTAAGATGAATTGTACAAATCTTTATTTCTGCACATTTATTCACTCTTTGCCTGCTAACAGTGTACAAAATTTACATTTTAATGCATAATACTTTCAATTTCAGAGCAAAAGAAGACAAATAAATTGTTTTTCTTACCTACGGACCTGATTGTTTTAGGTAGTTGGTCCTGAACACACATATTCTTTTGTTAGGCCTAATTTAAGTGTAGCCAAATTAAGCAAACAAACACATATGATTTTAAATTTAAGTCTTTTAACACTCAATACCATATTCAAGAAATGATAATTGGCATTAAATATTTCAAATCATCCAGTACATTTTCTCCTTTCAAATAAATAAAAGTGCAAAAATAAGCAAATAATACACTAATCGTGTAAAGATTGTCACTTCATAAATGTCAATGTACATTTTAAAAAATATTTAAACTTCACCAACTTAAAAATAAGCCACCACCACATTTTCACCAACATTGATTTAAACATATTTTATTAGAACACAATTGGGAAACAGGGCGGAGCCCTATATAATTCCCTCTTGTACATACACAAGTACATAGTAAGTTCACAAGAGACCACAAAAATTAGTAAGACTAATTAAGGATTAACGCCACATGACCAAACAGATAGATGGCAAAAGCCTGTACATGATCTAGAAAAAGACCAAGACAATACGTCACATAGAAAAGTAGTTTGGGCATTAGCTTCCCAAATATATGTGCACATAAGATAAATATATAGTAAGTACAAACTTAATATACAATAGTAATATCGTATCAATTGGTGACTTGCAAACATATTTCATAACATATGTCCCTTCACGTAACAAACCCAAGTCTACCTGTGTTATTAATATACTGATGGAAAGCTTGGAAAATCATTTCATTTTCATTGAAGGTACATTTATCTGACCCATATAACAGTGTCTGAACGGTGAAGGAAGCAAAACGGAGAACTTTCCTTTGTAAAACGTCCTGATGTGTGATATGTTTATTACATTCACAAAAATAATGAAATGCATCTTCATTGGCACTTCTGCATGAGCAAACAGGGGAGGCTACTAGCCCTTTTCTAAAGAGATGAGAATTTAGATTGCTGCATTGCATACGTATCCTGGCATGGGCTATGGATAGCCTCCTATCACCTATATAAAAGTTTATTATTGACCTTTGCATTACGATTCAGTTTTGCTCGGAACTCTTCACAGCTTTCAGCTTTCCTAATATTGATGGGCAGTTCATTCCATAACCCAATTACAGAGGGAAAGAAAGAAGACCTAAAATAATATCTTGATGTTGGAATTTCAGGAAAGATTCCACGCGACTTCAAGCGTTAAATGGTAGGTTCTGGTACTAAATTCCTTAAATATTGAGGCGCATCACCATAAACTGTTTTGTAGAAATGAATGAGCTTAGCCTTTCTTCGCCGTTCAGACAGTGTTTCCAAGCCTACTTCGTCATAAATAATATTGTGACTTGTGCCTCGAGTGGCACCAGTTATGACCCTTGCTGCAGCCAGCTGTACATTCTCAAGCTGATTGGATTGGGTGGATGTGCAGCCATCCCAAATAACGGAACCATACTCTAATGTTGGTCGTATAAAGCTGAGATACAAAATTTCCTACTCAATCGATATTGTAAAAATTTTAAGATATTAACCATTTTAATACTTTTACTAACCAAACCATCAATATGACTTTTTCAGGTCAGATCAGATCTAATGATTAAACCCAAATTTTGTGTTCTGTTACATTTTCTACAGTTTCGTCGATAAAAGTTAAGTCAGGGTAATTTAATGGTACACGCTGCTTGGAAATTATCGTACTTTTGGTTTTATTAGGGTTAAAGGTAACAAGCCACTTGTGGGACCAGTTGGCCATTTCCTGTAGGTCCACGTTAAGTGAGTCTGTGGCCAAAGTTGGGTTGTCTACTTTGATGAATAGGGTAGTGTCGTCAGCAAATAAGCGGATTGGAGACTACACAATATTGACAATATCATTAATAAAGATTAGGAACAATAAGGGGCCCAGAACTGACCCTTGGGGTACCCCAGCTCGGACACTACCCCATGATGATTCACTGCCTTGAATGACGACTCGTTGCTTCCAATCATTTAGATAGTCTTTAAACCACAATAAAAGGGAGCCTCTGACACCAACCCTTTCCAATTTGTGCAACAACCCAGGATAATACACACGATCAAAAACTCGGGCAATGTCACAAAAGATTACTCTAACATCTTTTTGAAGATCGAGAGCTTCACAAAATTTGTGATACAGAAAAATTAGTTGGTTAACTGTGCTGTCCCCTGGTATAAACCCAGACTGACACCCCGATATTGTAGAATTGTCACGAAAATACTTAAACACGTTTGAATATCACCCGTTCAAAGACCTTGCTTACGTAGCTTAGTAGGGATATAGGTCTGTAGTTACAGCACAAACTAGCACATCCATGCTTGAAAACAGGAATAACATTAGCCTTTTTCCATTCGGATGGAAAAGTATTACATGTCAACAATAAGTTGAACAACCTTGAAAGTGATTTGGTAATAATTGGTGCGCCCTCTTTCAGCAGGCGCGGACTGATACCATCCGGACCAATCGCTTTGGAAACTTCGCCCTCAGTTGTAGAAACATGCTCTAAAGGAGGCAAATCGTTATCTAGGATTTCTGACGCTGAATAATTAGAGTCGTCAACTCTACCTTGGGAGATGAAAAAGTCGTTTAGGATTTGTGCCTTAGTCTCATTATCATTAAATGTTGTTTTGTCGTGGAAAAGTGCGGGAATTTCAGTGGATTGGTTTTTATTAAGAAAAAACTTCACTGTATGCTACCAGCTTTTATTTTTCTGCCGGGTATTTTGATTAATTGTTTCTTCACGTTTACCATAATAGTTCTCTTTAGCATGTCTCATGTATATTTGTTACGGAGTTGCCTAAAGTAAGGCCAGAGAGATGGTTTCTTTTTGGCTCTTTTGTGAATGCGCTCGACCTTCCGCTTTGCACAACAGAGAAGGTTAGTGTACCATGGTACATCATCTGGTCTTAGAGTGATGTCATGTATGGGGTATCGCTTCCCTAGCGGCAGTCAGTAAGGTATCAGTCCACCTGACACATGCGACATTTATATCGCAAGATTCAAGACAATAGTCCCAATAAGGTTAGTCAGCTGCTAAGGTTGGCCACCAGGTGGCTCTTGGTTCACTAGGAGAACATGGCTTGTGCTTTATTAGTATACTTACTGTGGAATAATGAGCCTGATCATCTTTGATTACCAAGATAGAACATCCACCTGATACATTTTATCTTGTTTATATAAGTACAAGTTCAGTTTGTTTGATATCCAATAGTATAATGTCATGTTTTATGTCTGAGAATATAAATTAATTTGTTAAAACAATCAGTACTGCCCTACAGGGAGGCTAAGGGGATGCGTTGTTGCAATGCATGGTCTTTTATGACAGGTGGACTCTGTAGCTAGCACAAGATATATATGTATGTATATAGTTGAGTAAATTCTCTAAATGTCAACTAGTATTCATAAAAAATCGCCTGTGTTGAAAAGCCACTCATTGGCCACATAAGACAGGCACAACTACAATATAATAAACACACTAGCTACTATACAAGACCTGCCTCTGTTGTCCTGCTCCAACTCTTGTTACTTTACCTGTTATGAGAGGTCATAGTTTTGAGATACACTGGCCCCTGTTTTGAGAGACCACCCCTAGTGTAAGTCAAAATGTGGTCTCTCAAAGCAGGAGGGCTTTCATTAGAGACACAATAACATGGAAAAGATAGCACAGTATTCTAAGAGAGCGACAGCAGTCTCTCATTGGAGGGATCTCTCAAGACAGGTACTAAGACAATTGTCTTGGTCACAGTACATATTTTCGCTGAAAACTCATATGTGTCCAAGTGATACAACCTTTAAAGCATTCTATAATGTATACAAATACTTAAATACCAAGTGATCTCTGCAAGTCTTGAGGATCAGATCGTCAGTATCTTCCGATTGAGTATCGGGATTGTGGTCTGGAGTGATACCCCGGAATCACAGGCTCATACGTCTGCCATACTGCTGAAGTGAATCATGTGCAAGGACCATGGAATCAATTTCCTTATTCCTATCATCCAGTTTCTGTTGAAGATCTTTTATTTGCTCATTCAAGCTGGTCACTGACTTCTACATCTCGCTTAACTGATCCTTATGATCGGATGAAGGAATTCGTGATTCAATCGGAGTTGCCCCGGGCAGAAGAGGTTTAAGCTCCCTTTATAGGACTTGAGACGTAATAAGCGATTTCCACCTGCAGGGATCCTAACACCAAGTACTTACCAGTGATAGTTAAACTCAATGGACGATCCCAAATAAGAAAAATACTTCTATGCGAAACTAAGGCTACGATGCGAACACACGGTTACAAAATGTTGTTGTAACGGATAGCTCTGTTTATGCGGTTTATTTTCTCCGTGTTTTCGCATCAATTTATTAGTTGCAGAGCTTGCAAGCACAAATTGTGATATATATATGTACAACTTCTTTTTAAAATTTTTAAGATCTCTTGGGGAACGTGACTTGCACCTACTGCACATTTCTTACCTTACATTACTCTGCACACGACTGACTGCATGATAACATTCAAGGGTATCTGTGTGAAAGAAAAGACAGAAATGGGCAAGGCGGAGGAGTGACTTTATTTATCAGAGATGACTTGGCCTACAATAGACGGAATGATCTATGCGAGGAAAATGTGGAATTCCTTGCTATAGACCTATTACTGCCAAAGACCAAACCTATCCTTGTTGGAGTGGGGTACCGTCCTCCTACAGACTACAGATACTTCCAGAAAATTGAAGAAGTGTTCCTTAGCTCTGAGAATTTTATGCTCCAGGAGACTTATATTTTAGGAGATTTTAATACCGACTTTTTATCTCAGAGATCGAGCAGCCTTTTTAACAACTTGAGCTACTTTTTACGTTCCATTGACATGAAATAAATTATTAAAGAACATACTCGCATTACAGACACTACAGCCTCCTTATTGGATCTCATTTTAGTATCAGACACAGATCATGTGTCTCAATCAGGAGTTGTGCCCTGTGGATTAAGTGATCATTGTGCTATTTTTTTGTACCAGAAAGATTCTTAAGGGTCAATCCACTCGAGGCAAAATTAGCCAACTAAGATGTATGAAGGACTACAACCCAGCAGTGTTTTTACAGAAGTTGCAGGTAATTGACTGGTTTCTGGTGATTAACACTGAAGATATGAACTTAGCCTGGTCTAAATTTGTTCACCTATTTAGTGAGGTCATTGACTGTGTTGTTCCAATGAAAAATGTTCGGTTGAAGAAGAAATTCAATCATTGGTTTTCAGGAGATGTATTACATTGTATCAGAAGGAGAGATAGAGCATGGATAAATTTCAGAAAGACCAGATGTAGTGTTTTGTTTCAAGAGTACAAGAAACTTAGAAATAAAACACAAAGGCTCATTACCAAGGCCAAAAAAGAATTTGTGAGAAATACTATTGAGGAAAACCAAGGATGTATAAAAAAGACTATGGAAAACCATGAAAGACCTTGGTGCTGCATCAAATGTAATTCACAGCCCCGTATAGGGCTGGAGAATGGTGAAGAAATTGATTATGATAGGGATTTTGTCAGTGGCAAGTTTAACAACTTCTTCTGTAATGTTGCAACAGAACTAGTTGAGAAACTTCCCACCACTCCTTTTGACGTGGAAAGTTTGAAGAATTTTTACGTAAACAAAGGTGTCAAAGCTAGTTCTTTCAAATCTTCTACAGTTTCGGAAAATGATATTTTAAATTTACTAGTCAAAACAAATCCTACAAAAGCAACCGGTTCTGATAACATAAATGCAAGGTTTGTCAAAGATGGAGCGGCTGCAATAGTAAGCCCAGTTACATATCTAATAAATCTATCTTTGAGGTTATCAGAAGTACCTTCAGCACTGAAAACTGCTAAGGTCATCCCTCTTTTCAAGAAAGAAAACAGAAATTATGTAGGCAATTACAGACCTGTATCTATTTTACCAGTATTCTCAAAACTTTTTGAGAAAGTAGTACATGCACAATTTTATGACTACCTGAGTAAGCAAAACCTCATTTACAAATATCAATCAGGTTTTCGAGCATGTTTCTCTACGGAGACGGCTCTTTGCTATTTATCAGATCTAATCAGAGGAAATATCGACAAAGGCTTGTACACAGGTATGGTTTTAATTGATTTACAGAAAGACTTTGATACAGTGAACCACCAGATTTTGTTGTACAAATTGGAAGCAAGTAGGGCAGATAAATCTGTCGTCAAGTGGTTTCTATCATACTTGACAAATCATGACCAATTTGTCACAGTGAACGGATCAATATCCAACAAAGGACCCATCACATGTGGAGTCCCTCAAGGATCAATTTTGGGTCCTTTGTTGTTTATTCTATACGTCAACGACATGGAGAGTAGTGTAAATTGCAAACTCTTTCTATACGCGGATGACTCGGCTCTTGTAATTTCAGGAAAAAGTGTTATTAAAATTGAACATAATGTGAATGAAAATCTAACATCACTTTACAAATGGCTAGTAATGAATAAATTATCGCTACATTTGGGAAAGACCGAAAGCATACTGTTTGCTGCAAAACATAAATTGAAAAAGAATCAGAGCCTGAGTATTGTGTGTAATGGTTCGAATATCGAGGCGAAATCAAGTGTGAAATATTTAGGTTTAGTTATGGATCAAGATTTATCAGGAGACACCACTGGGACCAATTCCATTAAGAAGATAAACAGTGGCTTGAAATTTCTGTACAGAAAGGGATATCTGTTTAACACCAGAGAAAAAAAGATGCTGTGTTCAACTTTGCTTCAACCATTTTTCGATTATGCATGCATATCCTGGTACTGGGGCCTCAAAGCAAATTTGAAACATAGACTGCAGACAGCACAGAACAAGATGGTCAGATACACATTGTCTCTTGATGCATTGTCATGTGGGTGCAGACCATCTTGTCCTGTTAAAATGGATGGATGTTCCCTCAAGGGTCAAATTTTTGGCGTTAAATCTTCTGTACAAAATCAGTCAATCTCAAGCTCCAGAATATTTCTATGACCTTCAGCTTACAAAATCTACCCATTCAATAAATACAAGACAGAGTCAATTATCGTATGTCTTGACACTGGTGGGGAGTCAAGGAAAGAACACTTTTATATATAACAGTGTGAAATTGTGGAATGGACTTCCATATGAGATCAAAAGTTCGAGATCCAGAGACTCCTTCAAAAAAGTGTGCAAAAGATATTTTTGGGACAAAACGAAAGCCGAAGAAGCATCTGAATATATTTAAGTGTCTGAAGATGGGCTGGGCCCTCGGGGGTAGCAGGAGCTATCTCTGATACGTCCAGCCATCAGTTAGGACTATGTGCGTAAGGTGTATTAAATTTTTTATTTTTTTATTTTTATTTTTTTTAACAGATATTTATATTTTTAAAAGAAACATCGTGAGAGCTTTGGGAAACATTTGTAACTAGAATCTGCGATATCTAGTTACGTCATTGCTCTGTAGGTGGCGGCACCCTATCGGGTTGCTACCCTGATTTTATACATATATTACTGGTACAATTCTTTTTCATTTTTAGTAATCATATATATTAGTTGGGTTTTTTTATTGAAAGATTTTACATCTTGAAAGTGATATTTTTATTGATATTGATAAATTATTTTAGATTTAATATCTCTGGGACCGCTATGGAAATAAGCCAAGCTTAATTGCTAGCTTCTTAGCGCTATTCCCTTCATATAGTTTCAGGTTATAATGTGCTTTATATCTTTTATTGGTTATGATGCGTATTTATATTTTGATGTCGTACTGTCTTATGTTTAGTTGTACCTGATCTATATGATGAATAAAATCAATCAAAATCAAGTCAAGTTTTGCTGCTTAGAAACATTTATTCACTATATATATCATTTTGTCATTTGTATTTGACAACCAATATTGGATTAGAAGTGTCGTTTTGATAGATACTTGGAAACAATACAAATCAGTCAAGATGCCTCCCAAACAGAGATCAACAGCTCTAAGAGGTAGAGGGGGCAAAAATGCCCAACCCAAACAAGGGGAAGTCTTTTTGGTCAGTAGAAATAGTTCACACAGATCCTTCTCTTCCCCTGAAATTCAAACTGTTACAAATGGTGACACTGTAGAATGTACAGCGTGCAAGCAAACCTTCTCCGATGAAAATGATAAACTTCTGATTTGTGAGAGATGTGAATTGTGGTTTTGCATTACATGCGCTAAAATTACCGATATTGAATACACGGTAATGACTAAGAGGAGTGACCTCCACTGGTTTTGCACTGACTGTGCGCAAATAGCAATGACAGCTGTTTTTACAGATGTGGATATTGAGGAAAAGTGCAAGAAATATTGTAGTAACTTGGAGGATAGTCTGAAGACTGTGGAAGAAGCCATAGTCTTAAAAGCAGATAAGACTGTCGTTGTCTCGCTAGGAGCTAGAGTTCAAACCTTAGAAAATAACATATTAGGGGTAGCAAAGGATATCTCAAAGGTCGACTCTAATATTAGAATGGTCAAAACTGAGTCTGATGAGAAATCTAAAAGAGCCAACAACATAGTGATCAGAGGCCTGGATGAGAAAGAAGGCACAAATGACCAGGAAACGGTCAAAAAACTGATTGAACACATTGGTTGTGGTGACGCTAAAATTCAGAAAATTTATAGGTTATGACCAAAAAACAAAGCGCCTACAAACACCGAAAATGCCTCATCTGAAGAAGGTACTTCCACTATAGCTCCCACAAATCCTAATTTAAATTCTGATCCAACTAGTGCCTCCACACAAAATGAGCACGATGGGACCACAGTGGTTCCCACTCACTCAACACCCAGGCCAGTTAGAATCATACTAGAAACCACAGACGATAGGAAGAAAATCATTAGAAATGCTACTAAAGTAAGGACAGTCAACACCGACTTGTACAATCCTAAAAAGATCTTCATAGTCCCCGACAGGACTAAACTTGAAAGGGAACAAGACATTGACCTCAGAAAGAAACTCAAAGAAGCTAAAGAAAAAAACCCAACTCAGGATTTTCGGATCCAAGGAGGACAAATAGTGAAGAGGTAGCTTCTCAAGAAACAAACAATTTGCATTGTACATACTCGCACACAACTTTGAAAAATGGAAAAGAATACTTACCACTGTACATAGTCTCTTTTAATGCTAGATGCCTCCACAACAAGTTTGCACAATTTAAAAACTTCCTACATGAACACTCACCTGATATAGTTGTGGTTACCGAAACTTGGTTCTCACACGATATCGTGGATAGTGAATACTTACCTGAGGACTACATAGCTTTCAGGAAAGACAGGGATATAAGTTTCTACTCTCAAGGTACATACCAGCGAGAGGATAGAGGTGGTGTGTTAATCTTAGTGAAGGAAACCTAAACCAAGTCATTTTTGAATCTGATACTGTGGCAGAAATACTATGGGTTGAAATAAATCCAAGACCATATATGAAGTGGCTTATTGGTGGGTGTTACCGTCCAGAAGAGGATGACAGAAAAACACTAAAAAAGATCAATGCCTCCATTGATAAGATAAACACTAATAATGTCATATTACTGGGAGACTTCAACTTTAGAAACATCAGTTGGGAAAATCTCACCAGGAGTAGAGAAATAGACGAATCTTTCATCAATTGTATCCAGGACAACTTACTATCTCAGGTTGTCATGGAACCCACAAGGGGAAACAACATACTAGACCTTGCCCTAGTAGGGGATCCCATGATGATCCTTGAATGTGAACTATGAGAGTCTAAATAGATAATTCGAAGAAACCAATTGGGATTTTATATATTCCAAAAGAGGCATTGAAAGCCTATGGCTCAAGTTCAAAGAAATATACTCAAAACTTGTTGACAAGCACATACCATACAAATACATTAAACCTGGTTCTAGGAATAAACCCCCTTGGTCTAGATATAGTTCAATCAAAAAGGCTAAAGCTAAAAGAAGAAAACAGTGGACCAAACATCAAGTCACCAAGTTAGAGTCAGAAAAGCTTCTTTTTGATCAGGAAACCAAGAACGTTAGAGACACAATTCTCAAGGCCAAATCTCATTATGAGGATCGCTTGGTAGACAAGATCGAAAAAGAGCCAAAGCTCTTTTGGAACTACCCTAGACATTTCACTCGTACAAAGGCAACTATAGACACATTAGAGCAGGACGGTAGGAAAATTTGCGAGGATGTTGACAGAGCTGAAGTCCTAAATAAATATTTTATATCTACATTGACTGATGACCCCCCGACCGAAATACCTCTTCCAAATGAAGAAAATGTAGAATTTACTCTTCGAGATATACAAATAGGAAGTTCACAAGTCAGAACTAAACTATTAAAACTCAAACCTAACAGAGCAAATGGCCCAGATGATATTTCTGTCAATGTCCTACGTAGATGCCCTGATCTAGACCAACCTCTTTCCCTTTTTTACAACAAGTCCATACAAATGAGTATTACACCTCAAGATTGGAGGGACTCCAATATCACACCTTTACACAAAAAAGGGCCAAGAGTACTTGCTACAAATTACCGTCCTGTCTCTCTAACTAGTCAAATAGTTAAAATCTTAGAGAGGCTAATACTGGACCATATTCTACAACTGACTTACTCAAACAAGACATTTCACTGTGACCAACATGGCTTTCAGAGCAAATGCTCATGCATTACTCAGCTGTTAGAATGTTTAAATGACTGGTCTGATAACTTTGACAAAGGTATTGAAACAGATGCAATCTATCTGGACTTTGCAAAAGCTTTTGACACTGTCCCTCACACTAGACCTTTACATAAACTCAAACAAATTGGAATCAGAGGTAAAATTTGGTTCTGGATACAAAATTTCCTTACAAACCGCAGACAGAGAGTACTGCTCAGAAATGGGGTATCCAACTGGGAAAAAGTAGTTAGCGGAGTCCCTCAGGGCTCCATTCTAGGGCCAGTGTTATTCCTTATTTATGTAAATGATTTACCAGATTCCGTCAAAGCTAAAGCAAAAATGTTTGCAGACGATACTAAATTATACAGCAAGGTAAATAATCTAAATGATTGCAACAGTCCGCAGGAAGATCTAAACAATCTAGCAAGCTGGTCCCAACAATGGATGTTAAAATTTAATGAGACTAAATGCTATGTACTGAAAATAAAGCAATGCATAGATTATATATATACTTTGAATGGTGTAACCCTCAAACAGGTATCCGAACAGAAAGACCTAGGCATCCTGATTTCAGATAATCTTCATCCACGCAAACACATTACAGAGATTGTAAAAAAAGCCAATCAGAGGATTGGCTTAATAAAGCGTTGCTTTACTGGGTTAACTGACAAAAAAATCACTACGCTATACCAGAGCTTAATTCGACCAATATTGGAATACGGGGCTCCAGTTTGGAGTCCCTGGCATAAAACAGACATTGATCTACTAGAAAAAACACAGGATAGGCGCTTAAGGTTGTGTAACACCAACATAAACTTACCCTCATTGAGAAAAGGGAGGGAACAACAAGATTTAATTGAAACATACAAATACTTTAATGGGTATTATAAATCAGATCCCAGTCAGTATTTTCACCCTCAAATAGACAATCTAGGGGGCACAACCTAAAGATATACAAACAGAGGAGCAAGACTGATGTTCGGAAGTATTTTTATTCCAACAGAGTGGTCAACCCTTGGAACCAGCTGCCACCGGACATCGCAGAAGCACCTTCCCTCGCTATATTCACCAGAAAATTGAGATCCCTACCATAGAGGAAAGAAGGGATAACCGACCAAGCAAGCAAGCAAGCAATCAGCGCAATCCTGTCACTGTTCTCGGCTACCTTTGCCGATTTAGAAGCCCACACATTTTTGGCAATAGATTGTATCTCATCGTTACACAACTCTTTTATTACAGTTGTGAGAGCTTTAATGACTGTTGGACTACAAAAAGCGGAACAAAGCTTTTGTTCAAACGGATCATTGGGGCTGAGTTATGGGAGACAATAGCCGTCTTCTTTTATTTTCTCCTTGAGGCCTTTTCTCTAGCTCTTTGGTTACAGACCCTCCCTTAACTTCTACATGTTCCTTGTCGCTGCTATCCATAATGATGAAATCCTCATATGGTAACTTTAACGACTGACCTATAGCATCTGGCAGGTCGGACATGCTTTATGGAGCAGAACAATATACACCATGTTCAAATGGCCCTGGTGACCTCATTGACCCTCAAACAATGGCATTAAACGTCTCAGTTCAAATGGTCAAAATGAGGGAAATTTGTCCAAACCTCAGTGTTGATCCATCCAAAACTAAGCCAGCATGCTCCCAGGTGGTTCAATGAGTCTCATGTATAGTTTCCATGTGAAACTTGATGAAATATTCCATACTGAATCAGTTTTTCTCAGAAAGACGAAAAAGGTTTTCAAGTAAACCGCCACGCATCACCAACATTACTACTACTGGTCCATGGACTAACACTAATATCATAGAACTAGAATAATTCAGTGAGTGGAAATAAAAAAAGAAGAAAAAATACTGAGCTACATGTATGTCCATATAGTTGCGGAAACTGAACATACATGTCCACTAACAAAACGAATTTTACTTCAGTCTCTGCAATAAAGGGTGCAATGTCAACACATGAATTTGGTCTTTAAATACATGTATCACATAATGGGAAAAAATCAATTTACAACCCATGATAAACAAGTCAACTGGATAATATTATCATATTAACTTGTGCATAAGTGGCTGTGAAAATAAAACTCAATACACTACATAATATAAATTGATAAATTGTCCCAGGAACGATCAGCCAAACTGCAAAAAACATTGTGATCTTGGGATATAATGTACCACTCTCGCACACACTGTTTGTACAAATGATAGCTTCCATCACAAAAAGGTCATTCAAGTTCGAGTGGCTGTGCTAGATTTCAAGCTGTATTCACGTTTTATTTGTCCACAAAAGAAATGTTCACACAGTGTGGTCCATCATCGAATATAACTCTTTTGGGACCAACATTGAGTGGGTCCTTTCTGTGCGTTTTCTTTTTGCTTGACCATGCTTTTTCCCTGCTGATGGGGTGGTCTTGACTACTAGTCGACCGTCTGTTGACTGCACCTTGTTACACTTCTTGGCACGTCCGTTGTTGATGAAGTCTTTAAATGTTTTATGCCTCTGTTGGCTTGACATTTGGCACCAAATTACCGGAACTTTATAAATAAATGTACGTGAAATCTGCTAAAGCTGTTGAAGCCCCTTTAGCGCCTTGCGCAGATCACGGTGTTACTGTTACACAGAGATCACGTCCCAAATCACCGAGCACAATTCTGGCAAGGGTCGGGGTCTCCATTTGATGGCTGTCTTCCGGACGTGATTCAGTGGCTCGGTATTATTGTTGGTCCATTGCTAGTCAGTACCGAGTGCTCTTTTGGGTTCAAAGACCTCAGATTTCATCAAGGGGATGAGTCTTCTGTCCATGTATTGAATGAACTGACCTCCTTTCTCAATATGCTGGCATGCGTCCTTCACTTGTTGGACTTTTTCTTCAAATACCGCTGAGTCATCGGCAGATGTAGGCCTACATGTAGCACCATTGGGGCCAAGCAATTTTGTACTTATGGCTTCTCTTTCGGGCTCACATAGCCCAACTTTGTTTTTTAGGTAATCTTTCACATTATTTTTTAGATGCCTAGATCATAAAATGTGAGTTGCTGTCGGTATAGCATGTTTAATTGCCTCTGTGAGAGCTTTTTCATCGTCAGTTCCAAATATAAGTTTTTATTTTAGCGCTGTGGCTCGAAGTAAAATGTGCTCTCAAAAACCACTATGGGCGCTTCATAGTTTTATAAAAAGGCCAATCTACCAATTGAAGCTCGAATGGCATCTCTATCTGGTATCAAGCGGTTTAATGATGATGATGATGATGATGATGATGATAATAATAATAATTTATTAACCTCCACAAGCGGAGAAAGTAAGATACACATAATTTTACATCGAAATAATACAGACATAAAGATATAACAGTGAAACAGAAGTCGTAAAACAGTTAAAATCAAATGAAAGTTCACAGCTGTAGACGCTGAGTTCGAAATCAAATTCAGTACTGTTAATCAACTCAAATGAAATTCGGTAGTAGCTTGTGCAATTCGGTAGTGCAATCCGGTACAATCCTGTGCAATACGGTGCAATGACTGAGTCCACATGACTCAGGCCTTGAAACTCTATGGCTCAAATTAAAATTAAGTAACACCAAACTTATCTATTTACGTGGTCTTTATAGACCACCGGACGCTTTGCAGAATGACTGTTTACGTGATCTGAGTCACAATTGGACGGTTTCCCACTGGGATCTGAAATTATTATTCTTGGCGATTTCAACATCAATTATTTAGTTTCAAACAGTGCGTTCAAGGCTCTGCATGGTAGTCTAGTTAGCCTTCGAAATTTCTTCCAGTTCATACATGACATTACTAGGAAGACAGTCCATTCTGCATCGATTATTAAAGTGTGTGTGTCAACACACACTTTTTTGTTTTTCCTGAAATTCTTTCTTTCTTTCTCTCTTCTTTCTTCTTTACCAGCAAATTTGTCCGACACTTTTCTCGAACACTATTACACAGAGAAACTCCAAACTTGGCATGATTGTACCTCCATACAAGGAGTTTGACCGTTTTATACAAAGGAGTGAAGATGTTTAAAGTTATGCAAATTAGGGGCATTTGAAATTTTAAATCTTGAATATATTCAAAAGTATAATAGATAGAGATGTCATTCCAACTTCTACTAGGGGGTTATTGACCATTGCGCATCTAATGAATTTAAAACAAACGTTGTAGCAATTTAAATTATGCTAATTAGCAGCATTTGAAATTTTAAAACTTGAATATCTTCAAAACTATTATAGATAGAGACGTCATTTTGACTTCGACTACGGGGTTATTGACCATTGCGCATGTAATGAGTCTAAAACAAAAGTTGTTGCAATTTAAATTATGCTACTTAGCAGTATTCGAAATTTTCAATCTTGAATATCTTCAACACTATAATAGATAGAGATGTCATTCCACTTCTACTAGGGGGTTGTTGACCATTGCGCACCTAATGAATTTTAAATAAAAGTTGTAGCAATTTAAATTATGCTAAATAGCACCAGTAGAAATTTCAAATCTTGAATAACTTCAAAGCTATAATAGATAGAGATGCCATTCCAACTTCTACTCCTGTGTTATGGAATAGTTGTACATTACCATACCAATATGCTTTGAAGACACACACACACTGATTTGCTATGCAGTAAATCATCTTTCCTAGTTGACCTTGCTTTCTCAAATAAACCACACATGATTAGTAGCTCTGGTGTTATTAACTGTGGACTCAGTGACCATAGCATGATTTATATTACTCGTAAAGGGCGTAGACCCAAAGGTAAGGCCAAAATCATCCGAGCTAGAAACTACAGACATTTTAATCTTACAGACCTAAATAATACTGACTGGTCACAAGTGATAAACGCTCAGTGCCCTCAAGTGGCCTAGACCATATTTTATGACATTTTTCTACCGATATGTGACAAACATGCTCTTTTTGTAAATATTCAGGTCAGAGACCCTTAACCTCCTTGGGTTACGGATGAATTACACTGTCTTGCCAATGATCGTGACTACTATAGAGCTAAGGCAGAGAATTCTGATGACCCGCATGCAGGACTGGGATAAAGGAAGACAACTACGAAATACTCTCAATAATTTGACTACTAAACTGAAGAAGGACTTTGTTTCAGACTCAATGCGAGATTACATAAATGACCCCAAAAAGTTATGGAAATCCATTAAAAGTATTATCCCCTCTAAAATCAGTGATGGCCCTTCTAAAATTACAAAGGAAAACAAGGAGATCTCCGATGCTGTTGACATGGCCAATTCTTTCAATGAGTTTTTCGCCAGCATCGGAGATACCCTTGCTAGTAAAATCCCCCCTCATGTTTTCACACCCTCTGAACGCAAAGTGAATACGACTTCAAATTTTTACCTATTACGCCTAACACTCTTCTTCTTCAGTTTAGAAGTCTACCTGATGGAAAATCCACTGGTTTAGATGCCCTGAGTACCCGTCTTCTTAAAGATGGAGTATCTAAATTTATTACACCAATGACACTCATATTTAACTGTTCCTTATGTACTGGCAACATTCCAACGGAGTGGAAAGCCACAAGGGTTACTCCTATTTGCCAAGACGGGGGTAAGGATGATGTCAGCAACTATCGTCCCATACCTGTTCTTCCTGTCACCATGAAAGTGTTAGAAAGACTGGTGCATCATCAATTTTATGACTTCCTGACTGCTCATAACCTTACCACTTCCAATCAATCAGGCTTTCGCAAGCAGCATTCCACTGCCTCTGCCTTAAGTCACTTTACTGATCAAATCCTTCAAGATATTGATGCTGGTAAGAGCTGTGGCGTCCTATTCCTTGACTTAAAAAAAAGCATTCGACACTGTTAACCATGACATCCTGTTACAAAAACTCAAAATTTATAGTGTTGATGCAACAGAACTTTCATGGTTTCGATCCTACCTTTCCGATAGATGTCAGTGCACAACCATTAATGGATCCCTGTCGGACCCCAAGGTACTTAAATATGGGGTCCCCCAGGGATCTGTTCTTGGTCCTCTTCTCTTTATTCTATATATCAATGACCTTCCGGACTCAATAAACAAATAAAATGTTATGTTGTAAGCGGACGACACAGCTCTTTACTGCTACCATCAAGATTTTGCCGAGATCAAGAGAATTTTGAATCTTGAGCTCCTAAATATATCACAATGGTTTCAGAGAAATAAGCTTACGCTAAATGCTAGTAAGACCAAATTCATACTTATTGGCTCACCTCCTTAACTGAAAAATCTCAATTATTTGGAAATTAGAATAGATGATGAGATTATTGAAGAGGTGACAGTCTTCAAGTATCTGGGTGTCCAACCTGACAATATCCTATCTTTTGCCAGTCACTTTGACAACACCATTCGTAAAATAAATTCCAAATTAGCTGCACTTGGCAGGGTATCCAGATACCTGGAAACTAAACTCCTTCTTACGTTATATAAAGCTTTGATTCTCCCTCACCTCGACTATTGTGATATTGTTTGGATTCATGTTCGAAAAAACATAAATCTAAATTGCAAATCCTCCAGAACGGGGCACAGAGCATGATTTTTGAGAGGGACCGCAATACGCCCACCACTAAACTCCACAGGATGGGCGGCTTGCGATCCCTCCAGGAACGGCGCAAGTTTCATTTATGTATATTTATGTTCCGGGCAACTAACAACACCTTGCCTGATTACATTTCTGATAAATTTACTTTTGCAAATCGTGTACATGAACATGCCACTAGATCAGCATCAACCAGGTCCCTACATATTCCCTATGCTCGCACAAATTATGGCAAAAATAGTATCTCCTTCCATGGTGCAGCAGAATGGAATTCTAATCCTAACACCATTAGAACACTACCTAGCCTTTCTCTCTTTAAAAGACATTACCATAGTTATTTGACCTCCCTGCAATGGCCTCTACTCTTTGGGACCTGTTTGATGCTGATTTGGTCCTTCTACCTTTTTTCCAGGTGCAATTTAAGTACATCGATTTTATCATATTATTGTTATCTTGTATAGTCTATTTTCTCATATGTTTTATTTTACTTTAATTTCTATTTATATATAGTAATATTTATTTATGACTTCATTTGTGTCATTGTCATTCATCTGTTTTTTATCATAGTGAAATCCTGTGCAATACGGTGCAATCCGGTAGTTAGTCACACCGGCCTGATATGATGTCAGAGAATTCACTATGGCGTGTGACAAAACTGCACACGTCTAAGACGAAAAGTGTGTTGCCTTTTGGCTCGACGTTTTCTGGGTCATGCCAATAAAAAGAACTTTGTAATGTGTCATGACATAGATGGATCACATCTGAAACAAGTCGTGTACATAGATCAAGAGAGTATGCATTGGCAGAAGATAATATCTAGTTATGTTTCTTGCTGCTAGTTGAAGTAAAAAGCAGTGGCCAGTAGAACCCTATGGTGGAATATTTAATTTTAGGAGTAAGGAAGAGGGAATCATATTTGACAATATGTCACACGTCGTGACTTTTCTTTTATGAACAAAATATAACCTTTATTGCATGAATGCTCCATCTGGAGTATATAGCAGGTATTACAAAGTCAAAGGAGGGCAGACCAAGGCTACATCTAGATGGATGCCACGGCACAGGTCTGCCCAGTGATGACACTATATAATACAGGATTCTGTATTTACAATATTTAATTTTAAATAATAAATAGATAAATAATATGAAGTACCTTGTTTAATAAAAAAACAAAACAAAACAAACTAGGATTGCACATTAAGTTTGTCCCTGTCATCCATGGCAGAGTTAAAGAATTTGAGCACTTGTTTAATAATATAGAGCCCCCCCCCATTACAGGTTATCAAGAATGCAAATTGGTCAGTTTCTGTAAGGGAGGGCAGGCTGTAGTTTTGAAGGGCGCCAAACATCTCATTTCACGGTGTATTATATTTAGGGCAATTCATCATAAAATGAAGTACATCTTCCACTTAGCCATCATGGCAAATGCCACAGTGTCACTTATTAGCTTCAATTTTCTTTTATCTTCCACCTTCAATGTTAAGATTATGGGCACTGATTCTAAGTTTTGTGAAATTTTTCCTTTTGTGGATGGGGATGTTGCCCTTGGGATATTCAGCTCTGCTGAATTCTTGTCCTTTGATTTTGCAGTAGGTAGGCCTACGTAATGTATTAGATTCACGGCCATATGAATGATATCTTCATTGACCAATGGACCCATGTTGGCCACGAGAAATGTAAACCTGACAGCGGGTGTATTATGCGCTTGTGTCCCGCCATGAAAATCTGTCCGGGACATGGCTTAGAGCATCTCCTGGTGGACAGAATGTCATATCTCCGTTATATGAAATTTTGTCCTCCATGAAATCTTGTCCCCCCATGTTAACTGCACAACACAGGAGAAATTAAGGTCGTAAGTGCGGATGGTGACCTACGCCTGCAGATCTGTCCACTGTAAATGAAAGCTTGTTTTTGGTATATATATATATATATATATATATATATATATATATATATATATATATACGTATCTAAAAATAGCTTGCTTTCGGTTTCACTCGGTTTTTGCGGTTGTCTGTCGTCACTTTCCGTTGTTTTCGGTTGCTTTCGTTAATTAGACGGACCGTCAGAGAAGGGGGAGTCTGAGGGAACCCCACAGCCTCGTTTTAGTTGTAAATAATAAGGCCTTAAATGACGTCAGAGAATTCACCATGGCGCGTGACAAAACTGGACAGGTTTAACACGAAAAGTGTGTTGCCTTTTGGCTCGACGTTTTCCGGGTCATGTCATGACACAGATGGATCACATCTGAAGCAAGCCGTGAACATAGATGATGAGAGTATGCGTTGCCAGAAGAGAATATCGAGTTATGTTTCTTGCTGCTGGTTGAATTAAAAAGCAGTGGCTGGTGACAGTGTCTTCTTGCCATCTTGCATTCGCAGACAAGATCCAGGACCAGGTGACCAACAAGACAAGACTGAACAGTACAGAGGCTTCCTAGTTTCAGCTTCAAGTTCAACGAACACACTTTGTCTTGATCAGTTCATGGTATTATATATAACTATAGAAAGCCAATGCACCAGCAAAGTAAGCTAAATCATCATTGTTGCATAGGGTAACGCATATTGTGTGAAGCAAAAAAAAAGACTTGGCCAGTTTCGGTTTGTGCCAAATTGAAGTCTACTAGTCCAGAGTCCACACAAAGCCAAATACGCCAGCAAAGTTGGATTACATATAACCGACATTGTGAAGCATAGATGTACCACACATACATGTAATACCTCTATGTGTGAAGCAAACTATATTGTGCAAGAACTTTATGTGTTGTCCTTCACTTGGTGAACAAAAACACCGTGAGAGTTTGTTATCTTGCCTCTTGGTCGAACAGTCCTCATTGATGGCTGTTTTCTCCTGCCAGTGGTGATCTTACCATTGACCCTGATGTGTAGATCTATTAAAGAGGATGTCTGGTTACGACGATATTGCAGAGAAGCCACTTTTTGGCGAGACAACACCAAGGGTAGGTGTCTTTTAGGCTAATTAAAGCCAAGTTTGCTGAATGTACTACACCCCAATTTAGCTCTTGGTTTGAAACTTAACCAAACCCAGGAAGTCCTTGCAGTAGATTTGTGTGAAATATGGATATTAATTCTCATTCAAAATAACAAAAGTAATAGCCAAATTTTTGTCGTCAGAATACAGATGGGATAAATGTGGATATCACTATCCACCAGACGTAAATTTTGTGATCATGCCATACACTCCCAGTCAGTGATTGTTATGCTATTGAGTCCCACCTTGGTGTAAACAGTAACCACTGCTGGGTCCTGGTCAAAACGTACCCTCCTTCAAATGTACCCAGGGTACGTTTTGACTAGCGAAAACATACCCTGTAAATGTTCTTTATATGTTTGTTTTTTTACAATTTTTTGTCATAATAATAATAATAATAATAATAATAATACTGTGGCTATCCGCTTGTCTGCTGTGGTCCTGTGTCACTATGTGACACAGGTTGCCTAGGGTAAAAAAAAAAAAATCCATCCATTTCAGGAGTGTCATTTTTTTCTGTAACAGGGATTTCAAAATACACCCATTCATTAAAAAAAGTGCATGGGCCTACAGACAGGAAATGTCACAATTGACCATTAAAATTGGGGGAAAAAAGCCCTGTCTAAAGATGTACATGTATATAGCTACACTATGAAAAGGTCGCATTTTTTCGTGCTAGTTGTTTATTTCTATGTTAAATATATATGCCTGTGGCTATGGATCTCTGAAGTTATGGCATTTAAACGTGTTTAAATAGAATTGTCTGTTATTGCAATATGCAGTTAGGCGTATCTGTCAGTCTGACTAAAACACAACAGTCAGGGTTTGCATATACATTAAAACCTCTCTAACCAAACACCTCCCTATACCGAACACTTCACTAAACTGAGCACTTTTTTCCGGTCCCAAGGGTGTTCAGTAGGGAGGTTTTACTGTATTTCTTCTCTCCATGTCACTGTACATTAAACATAGTGTGATTTATTGCTTTTTTGTAGAATTTGTTGACATTTTTTAGTGGAATTGTTAAAATATAGTGTAAGAAAGCCGGGTGTTACCAACAGTGACATTGGCAGTTGGGGCAGGGGGCTAGGTGTTAATCCCATCAAAGCTACTTTGTGCATACAGATGCCAGCCTGTGTTAATCCTCAAAAAAAAATAATAAATAAAAAAAAAAGCACACACACTCAAAGGCAGGACCAATGAATCAATGATATAAACAGGTACATGTACACTAGAACCCTCAGCAGGATGGGTCTAACTTCTCCACTGCCCCGCACCCCCACCCCCTATAAGAGATTTCTTGATAGGCCCATATTCTATTCAAAGTTGCTGGTTTAAATTGAAGGTAGTGCCGTAAATTGTGCTGAGACAACCGAGGCTACTGCCTAGGTCAAATTTTTTAAATAAAAATAGGCTGGAGGTTTCAAATAGGAATTCACACATGCATGCGCCGCATGCTAACTGCAATCATTATTTAACAGGTGGGAAAACATGCTTTTTGTTTAACTTCTATCCTGAAAGGCACAAGTTTTAATGGGCTTTTGTGAAAAACCCTTAAATACTACAGTTTTTGTGATAAAAAACAGGAATTTGAAAACAGGTCACTTTAATACATGAAGATGTTGGTTTAAGACTAATTCCCGATGCACTACTGAGCAACAAACTTTCCACCT
The DNA here is from genome assembly GCA_964020975.1 of Hermodice carunculata. Lineage (NCBI taxonomy): Eukaryota > Metazoa > Annelida > Polychaeta > Eunicida > Amphinomidae > Hermodice > Hermodice carunculata. The sequence goes on from OZ026622.1 coordinate 91,685,153, forward strand.
GAAGTGACAAACACGTATTCAATATATCACCTTAAAGGACAAATATGTATGCACTGTATTAACTTAAAAGCTTCATAAAAGCTACTACTGGCAGATTCATTCAAAGTTCTATTACAGACAGCATTGAGTATTGCTTTTAAATTGAGCTTATGGGACTAATTAAGGTTCATCTTGATTTTGTCGTCAAATGAAGAACTGAAACTGGGTGCCTTCAAAATGAAACAAGTTTGAAATGCTACACTTTGCCATTGTTCAACATAGTCAAAATTTTGTGTATTATGCTAATTTGCATGAATTAGAATGCCATAATGTTGGTTCTTGGTTCATTAGATGTGGCTATGTCACAAACCTATAAAGTAAAATTTGAATGACACTACTATCTGTAATAGTTTTGAAGCTATTCAAAGACTCTAATTTGTGTATTGGCCTAATATGCATAAATTAAAAGCCTACAACTTTGGTTTATGGTTCATTGGATGCGGCTTTGTCACATACCTACAAATTGAGGTCAGAATGGCACCTCTGTGTATAATAGTTTTGTAGCTATTCAAGATTTAAATTTCTTGTATTCATTTTAAGTGCATAAATTAAAATTGTACAATTTTGGATCATGGTTCATTGGAAAGGAAAGAAAAAAAGAATTCTTGGAAGAACAAAATGTCTGGGTTGGCAGCTAGACATAACAATGATGTCATTACAACTATCAGACTGTTTGTATTTTGTTTTCTTGTATTTTTGGTAGCCATTCAGATAATGGTGAACCGTTTAAGGTTTCAAGTTTCTAAGTTGAGAGTGGGAGTGGGGGAAGTACCCTACCCCCACCCCAGTTGCCTCACCTAATTTTTCGTCCAATTTATGGCACGGTTAGGTAGCAGAAGGTACAAGTTATGGTGAGATATCATCATAGCCACTTCAATATTAAAGTTTTTGAGATCGAGTCTTTTGTTTGCCTGAAGGTTGTTGCCCCTACGACGAGAAGTTTGAAGGGAGGGCCAACATCAAATGTCAAGACTATATTAATAATAATTTTATCACCCCACCCCCGCCATGCTGGGGAAATTCATAAAAAGTGCATGAGATTCATACAAAACAACATCTTGCAAGTACAAGCATCAAAAGTAAAAGTGTGGCATTATAGGCTTTGACAGGAAAAGTTGGGTTTGTTGGGCTTCTTTGTATTTAAATACATAGTTTTTGGCCGTCTTAAACATGTCACTTTGAATGTCGACATATTCTTACACATAATAACATGTTGGCATTGAAAAAAACAAAAAATGAACATTTACAGGGTACGTTTTCGCTTGTCAAACCGTACCCTAGGTACATTTGAAGGAGGGTATGTTTTGACATGGAACCGCCACTGCTGATGTTCCCTGAAAACTTGTACCCATTCCTGCTCAGAATAGGACTGAGACAATAGCTTGCCTTGACACAGGTTGGGAACAGCCAAAGAAAGCTATTTGACCTAAGGCGTGCCATCATGAATGGTCTTGCTTACAAATCTTGGCAAAAGTGTTTCCTATTAACGAGGAATTTAAGTAAAAATAATAACTCTTTCAGTGGCAATCACATCTAAAGTCGATCTACTTAAGTCGGATAAGTCTGAATTATCATAAGAATCCCAGATTTGTATTCCTCATAAAAAGACCTTTCATTCAAGTACCAGTATGCCTAGTATAGTTCCCCTATAGTATAGAGAGAATACCCCAGGTCAGCAGCTTTTCTCGGCACGCATTAGGCGAGAAAAGCTGTTGACTTGGTCCAAAATATGTCACTGAAAAGGTCATGGCAGATGACAATTTACTCTTGGGCACTTTTGGGAAACTTGAATGGAAAAAGGTTAAAGTTAAACCCCTGAAATCAGATGTGGTACATTGCGGTAATGGATACATGTAGGTGTAAAAGAGAATTGTTGTTTGTCGAAAGCACAAGATTTTATACTTCCATCATTTTGTCTCCTTCTTGCCTTCTGAAATAGCAGTGGCCTGCATTCATATGGAATATAAATGACCAGTGCATTTAACCCTTTCCCCTTTAAACTAGCTAAAACTGGCAGGTGGTCAAATGTCATCTACTTCAATGTTTTCAACATCTTTCAGCAGTAAGCAGTAAGGCCACATAAAAATATCCAGGTTTATCATCAGTGGTTTGCCAATAAAGTGATGAGGTAGGGAAGGGTTTTTTTTTTTTTTTATCAACCCTTCGCGTCCCTCCGAATGATTTACTGTATTTAAGTTTTCTGCAAGTCCCCATTGCCCAGACCATTATTGTTTCATTCAGAATGTCACAACAATGCTGTAATATTGCTCTTGATCAGCACTAGAGTCACTGGCTGCTCATGACCTTGATTGAAGCTTGTCATCAATTTTTTTTTTTTTTTTGCAAATATCTACAAATAAAAAGTATTGGAAAAATTTGGTGCAGCACCAAAAAAAAAAAAAAAAAACATACTGGCGCTGATGTTAAACCCAGATATTATTTCATGGGGCCTAGAAAAAGAATGCTGGATAAAACCTGTCAATCTAATATCCAAGGTCAACAGCTTTTTCTTGGCATATTGGTTGGAGCTTAGTGCCCGACCTACACTGTTGAAGGAAAGCCATTGACTTGGTCTTAAAATGGGAAAGGGTTAACAGACCTGTACAACTTCATCTGTGCATGAACAAGAATGATTTCAACAGGGTATAAAATCACATAAATCTACAATCAAGGTGCAAACATCATTTTAGGGTTCTATAAATTGTGAGCCAAAGGAGTTTTCTTTTTATACACGCAAGTCTAACAATCCATCATCCATATGCATAATGCACATTTCACAGCTGGTTATTTGGTGTGATGACTGTACCTGGCTTGGTAAGAGTACACTGTCGAAGTCGTGTTGTATTTTTACCTGGCTTGGTAAGAGTACACTGTCTAAGTCGTGTTGTATTTTTACCTGGCTTGGTAAGAGTACACTGTCTAAGTCGTGTTGTATTTTTAAGTGTTTGCAGACTTTTTTTTTCTTCATTAAAAACAGGACTGATGTTAAAAAAGGGGGGAACTCAATTACTTGCATTGTATACCATTGGTTTGTTAATTGGCTGTCACTTCAGTCAATGAACCTTTTCTTCTGTTGCTTCCTCAAAAAGGCCCATCCATTTGTCCAAGACAAACACAGGTCAATTTTCTTACAGAGAAGTCTTGTCCAAATTTATAATGTAATTCAGTGATTGGAAGTTACTAAATTGTTACTTTGCTTACAGCTGATTTTTTCTGATTTCTAAGACTGTTGGGAAACTTAAAATGTTTCCGACTGGTTTTGCCTGTCCAGAAAGCACGCCCTCTCCTCACATCAATTGCCAGCACCACTTAAGTCCTGCTGTGGTTGTTCTTAAATCATTTGAATACAATAACATCGAAAATTACATAATGATCTTCATCAAAACTACTTGAGAGACAGAATGTTTAGGTGGAATTGGATGCACCACTGTAGTCAAGGAACACTGGTTCATTCAAGTGCAGTACAAAAGATTGTCCTGGAAAATGAATGCAGTGCAGAATTTGTTGTTCATTGTGTGTGTCAGTGAGGTTCACAGGGGCTAAAATGAGCTTACTGGAAACATGTCGATGCACGCGTGTCGGTGAACTTTAAAACCAACATGCCTCAATGTGTGGCGGCACTGGAAGCAGATTTCACAATTTAATACGGGGATTATCATCGGAATGTTAGAAGCCGACCTTTTGCAGTGTAAAGTAGCTAGGAGGATGCAGGATTCCATATACACTATCAACAAGTGATAGAGGCATTACCAGGAGATAAAGCAATGTGACAGAAGAGTAGAGCTCTGGGAGACCACAAGTGTCAGACCACGAAGATGATGACTACTCAGTAAATTTCAGTAAATATCATGAAAAGACCACCACACTATTGCAAAAGAATGGTTAATTCAAGTGGTACAGACCAAACACAATCCCCACGGTAACCCTCTACATTATGTCCAAATGCTATCCCACTAATCGCACTCGGTTTTTAGCTCTGCTGAGCAAAGGTCGCAGAGCTTATGCGACCGCTTATGTCCATCCCATTCAGAACTTTGTTGCAAAAACTACAATAAAGGTTGTAAAAAACAACAACTACACAAAACTCTGTTGAAATGGGTCCAAAGATATGACTAAACACCTAATAAATACAACACTAATTCAAGAACATTAGTCAAACTGTGCCAAGGTGGAGGTTGAAATGACAAAGTGTAGTCCTCCAAGTGTTTAGAGTGGTGAGAGGGAAAGTACCCAGGGTAAAGTATACTTAATCCACCTAGAGAATTTTCTTTAGTCTGTCTTAGGTTTGAAAACCATGATCATATTCACTTTTTGCAGGATTTCTTTCTTTTCAATCTTCATCCTGTGTAGTGGAAGAGGTGGCTTCCAGCTAATACCTTAGTACACTTTACCTCATAACACCTCTAGTCAACTTTACGGTGCTAAAAATTAAAATTTCAAAGGAGACTTCCGTCCAATTCTCTGGTTATTTTTGGCAGAAGTGATATAATTTGGATTTTGAGTAGTTGGGCATGTACATATTGGAAACACTATAGTCTGTATTTAATGAAGAATATTTCAAAGGTTGAGAGGACCGGTTTAGAACCACCAGTTGCCTTTTGTGGGTGACTGCCTGTCTCAAGTCAGGAGTGAATTTGTTTCTTTACATTGGTATTGGAAGATGAATGTTGATGCTTTGGTAACTCTGGAATCTCTGGTATCATTGTTCGGTTTGATATTTATGAATATGGGTCATGTTTTTCTATATAAGTGTATCATACTAGAGACATCCATAAACTTTTGGCTGTTAGCATGATACTGTCCACAGTTTTCAAGTTAGCTCAATATAACTTTCAAGACTTATAGGGTGTATAAAAATCTAGGCCGAGTTAAATATTGGTGGCGCCACCTACATTGTTATGTAATATAGGGGTCAAAATGTGAAAATCATGTGAACACTCTAGCATCTTTAATTTTTGGCGGATCTTCACCAAATTTGATGGGAATTTTGGGAGGTCAAAATCTAAGTTGGTAATGATACTAGTGGTGCCACCTATAATTTGACAAATTATGAGCCAAAATGTGTTTTCAGATGTAAAATTCCATATTTGCAAAAGCAATTGGATTAGAATTGCCAAATTTATATGATATACAATGTATAGACCGTGGCCAAAGGTAGAATGTTATGTAATATCAGTGACTTTGACCTATTTTTGTGAGGTCACCATGCCTGTCAAGTTGAAAGAGGTGATTTTATAATGGCTGGGTTAGCTTGGACTTCAATACCAATGTCAGCACAGTACCAGGCAAGCCTATGGGCCTTTTGTATTACATAATCTGGGTGTCCTTGATCTTTTGTCCCAAGGTCACTGAGGACATAAAGTCAAGGACTCACTCATTGTTGTCTTGGTACATGCTACAATATTCATCACAGGAGCTGCACAAATAAGCTATGATTACATGTGGAGCGAAGTGGCATCTGATGGGCAATTTTTACATTAAACTTTATATGTTCAGAAGCCACTTGAGGACTGACAACTTTGAAATGAACAGGTGCACTATAGCCATGATATCAGCAGAGCATCAAGCCCATGGGCCTCTTGTTTAACTTCTTTTTAGCAGGTGTATATACACGCAGTTATCTGGTGTTCATTTTATTATGTTAATACAGTTTTGTTTGTGTGTTTTCAGGACAGAGTTCTGAACTTGATTGTGGGTGCATTTACAGCTCTTCTAGTAACTGTAAGTATTTGTAAACTGAGGCAAATATGACAGGGTTTTTGTCCGGGCCTTTTGAATGTTGCATGTCAAAGTAGGGTATTACTGGTAAATTTTATTCTAAGACCATTTAATAGATTTATGACTAAGGCCTACTATACTGTAATGAGATACTTTGATTAAACTGATTACTATAACTTGTTTTTATTTGAAATTACAACAATTAAATGTGTAGTTGACCAAGGCAAAAGTATGTAGACCAGGAAGAAAAAAAAAGAAATCTCTTTGTTTGTACCTGCAACTTGTCTATCAAAGCAAATTTTACTTTTATATTAACTGTGAAGATGCCTGCTCTTACTTTGTGTTACGATGCCCACCTTCTGAATATTAGCAGAACTGAACAAAGAATGACAACAATGATATAACTTTAACAATAACATATAGTAACAATAAAAATCAGTAGAAAGTAGGTGAACTTATCTCCACTGGTATTTCAACAGTCAAAAAGTCTTAGGTAAATCCTAATCCCTGGTGAGATCATCCACAGGTACTGTCCCACAGTTCCAAGTCATATGACAGGTGCCAAATGATCTGGTAAAAATCCCACAGAGGTACAGTTTGGGTCCAATGTGGTATTGAAAGACGTGGTGCTGATCCAGTCCCACAGAGGTATGGTTTGGTCCCATTGTGGTACACTCAAAAGATAATGTCCACACCCCACAGGTAAAAAGTATGAATGGGTAGCACCGAATATACAATTCCACTCCAGACACTGTCCACACTCCACAGATACAATGTAAACAATGGCTCATAGTCCCAATGGCTTGATGACAACACACAGCTTCAGTTAGATCCTTCAGGATTCTCTCTTGTCCTGCCAGTCAGGAAAACATCTGCTTTATATTAGACACAGAAATATCACCACTGTTCCAGAGTTTTCCAATTAGTCACACAAGACCGTGCATTGAGACCTGTCTGGAACACCTCATACAAATGTAGGTCACCTTTCTAGCCCATTCCATATGTTTACTAGTTACATGTGAGTCACCCACAAAACAGGCCAACTCAGTGGCTCTGCAGTGACCCTGCACAGTATTTATTGAACTCAATGACCCAGCACACACTGAATGAATACAGTGACCTGTCCCAATGAAAACAAACAGCCGTACACATTTTGATAACACTTTGGGTGTGTATAAAATAGTGGTAGAAAAATTGTCACTGTGTCTGGGTTTTTGTATACAAGCCCATGGATGTATACATTTTTAGTTTTGTCAATATATGTAGTTTCTTTACATGTAACAGTAAATATTCAAAGATTAGTTTGTAAAATGTGAGGGGCATCATATTCAAGAGGTCTGATTTACACTTTGAGAAAGGATCACAACAAAACTTTGGGCATGAAAAGCTTATAATCCATGGTCTTCTAAAGACAATTATATGTAAACTTAGGTAGCCATTTTTTTTTTAATTTGGTTTTCTGTTAAAAGTAATGGTTTTTATGTTTTTGAATTTTTAAGCATCTGCAATTAACATTGATAGCTTTTTTCCATTTTGGAGCTCAAAAAGTAGCATTTGAAATTGGAATATTGCCAAAGAGAATATGGCTACCTAAGTTATACTCTTGTCATTAATTTCACAAAGATTTGCCTTCCAGTTTTGAGTGAGGCTTTCTCAAAATTACCAAGTCTTGCAAAAATTTGTTTCTGAGATATTCCCTACCAAAGATAACAAAGGAGATTTGCTGACTTTTATTGCTCACAAATGACATCTGCTCAGGCTATTCAAGAGGATCACTAAATGCTAATCCCCTGAACTCTGTCATAACTTTGACCTACACACTTACAAACAGCATAATGGTTCTAATCAGTCACCTGTGAAATAATCCACTCAGTTGTAAAAACACAGCCAGTGAGGCTTTGACTAGGAATGGTTATCTGAACATCATCATAAGTGACCATATCTAACAGCCAATTAACTGATTGACTCTATAAAGCTTGTACTGACAGAGGGACATTTTTTCATGTTAAAGTTTTGCATGGAAGAAAGCATGCAACAATGAAACTATTTGGCATGGATAAAAAGAAGCACTTCAACATCACAAGCTCAATTTCACTGATTTGAAGGTCTCTGTTAAGCCCTAGAGTTACCTTAAAGGTCCTCTTGATTGAAGCTCAATTTCACTGATTTGAAGGTCTCCGGTAAGCCCTAAAGTTACCTTAAAGGTCCTCTTGATTGAAGCTCAATTTCACTGATTTGAAGGTCTCCGGTAAGCCCTAAAGTTGCCTTAAAGGTCCTCTTGATTGACCATGTTCAAATGTTCCCACCATATGGTGCGCTTTAAAAAAATGGATGTGAAAATAATACTTTTATTCACATCTTTTGTTTTAAAAACTCAGTGCGCCTTCAATCATTGCTTTCCATTGCTGATTCAAGACCCAGCTGTTCTGTGATCAAAACATTAAAAAATTGTCCTGGCTGTAGACATATTGGCAGTTTATATTGTCCTGGCAGTAAACATGTTGACCGTTTATGTATTGTCCTGGTAGTAAACCTGTTGACAGTTTTAAATGTCCTGGTAGTAAACCTGTTGACAGTTTATAATGTCCTGGTAGTAAACCTGTTGACAGTTAATATTGTCCTGACAGTAGACATGTTGACAGTTTATATTGTCCTGACTGTAGACATGTTGACAGTTTATATTGTCCTGACTGTAGACATATTGACAGTTTATATTGTCCTGGCAACAGACATTGACAGTTTATATTGACATGTTGACAGTTTGTATTGTCATGACAGTAGACATGTTGACAGTTTATTTTGTCCTGACAGTAGACATGTTGACAGTTTATATTGTCCTGACAGTTGACAGTTTGTATTGTCGTGACAGTAGACATGTTGACAGTTTATTTTGTCATGACAGTAGACATGTTGACAGTTTATTTTGTCCTGACAGTAGACATGTTGACAGTTTATATTGTCCTGACTGTAGACATGTTGACAGTTTATATTGTCCTGACTGTAGACATATTGACAGTTTATATTGTCCTGGCAACAGACATTGACAGTTTATATTGACATGTTGACAGTTTGTATTGTCATGACAGTAGACATGTTGACAGTTTATTTTGTCCTGACAGTAGACATGTTGACAGTTTATATTGTCCTGACAGTAGACATGTTGACAGTTTATATTGTCCTGACAGTAGACATGTTGACAGTTTGTATTGTCCTGGCAGTAGACATGTTGACAGTTTATTATACCCTGCCCATAAAGTGGGGGGGGGGGTATATGGTAATGGGCACCATCTGTATGTCCTTCCGTCCATATCTTCTAAGGGATGGTTCAACATTTTCATCATTTTTGAAATAGTACTTACAGTATGCAAGGGGGGAGGGGGTTAAATGGGTCTGTACACTTTCACAGGATATGGAAAATGATGGTCAATTTTTGGCCTGTTTTGTGCAATTTTGCTATGATTTGGGGGGAAAATCATCATTTTTAAGGTACTAATTTGGGGGGAGGGAGGGGGTCATGAAATTAAGTACCCTAAGTACTAATTCAAAAATGATGATAATGTTGAACCATCCCTAAACTATAAATGCTAGCCCTTTGAAATTTATGGAGTTGGTAGATCATAGGTAGTAGGTGTGTATAGGCTCTATTTTGTGTGCCTAACTGCCTACATTAATTAATTAATTAATGGAAGTTCATTAAACATGGTCACAACATGTTTCAAGGTAGATCATGTGTATTTACCACCTTGATTATTGTGGGCAGGGTTTATGGCTAGCATCAGCAGCTACTTGTATTGTCCTGTCAGTTGACACATGACAATGTATATTGTCCTGGAAGTGAACAATTGTGACAGTTTATATTGTCCTGACAGTAGACATGTTGACAATGTATATTGCCATGGCATCATCATATCAGACATACTGACAGTATATTGTTCTGAGTGTAATGTGCGAATTTGGAATATAGTTCGCATTCTTGGTTATGATGGGATGTGTTATATGTGAATATATATTTGGGTCACACTGACCCAGTTTTCATGTTCCACCAATTTTACCTCATATCTTTGCATGTGCTGAATTTCAAGCAACTGTGACCTGTTGGTCAAAGCTATGGTCTGCATATGATTGTGTGAATATTTAAATCATACTAACATGTATAAGATCAGACTGGAAAAAAAGGGAAACTTATTCAATCAATGAACTGTTGTTGTAAACTGACCCCCCCCCCCCTCCCCGTGCCCAGTTTTAAATTATTAAGCAGTTTATTGCTGAAAATTTCAATTTCAAAGGAAATGATGCCTTAGAATTTGGAAATAGCCGACACTTTTACCTGTCATATTTTTTAAACATAATTCATATTTTGGTTTACATAATTTATGTATGCAATGTATGCAATATGTGCAGGTGCCCTGACTTGGAACATAAGGTAGATTAATTTGATGATGGATTATTTTGTGAATTAAAACCTTTGAGGATTGTAGCCAGTTAACACCTTAGATTTTATAAACTGAAAAACTGTTTTGTTTTGCAGGTAACATTAGTCAGTGCATTTGCCTTCCCTCAATGGCCTCCAAGGGGTGTCAATGTCTACTTTGCTGTTTGCATTGTTCTCATCTGTGCCTCACATTTGGTCCTGGTGAGTATAGGTCACATGCTAGCTACTACTGTAGTGGTCATTTAGATTGTAACCAGACAGAAGACTTAATTTTGAGTTTACATGTATTGTCAACATATGGGCAACTAAGTGCCGTAAGTGTTGTTATGGGCACATAGGCATTTGCAGTTATGTCTTCAGCAGAACGCTTATGTAACAGGGTGCGTGGGCACGATCCCTGATCACATGATCCATTCGACCAATCAGGTGCAATGGAGGGTGACTAAGTGTAACCCAATTACAGGTTAATCATTCAAATTCTCATTTTCATAAGGTGGAGACCTTTTCAGCAGAAGTGTAACACTTTTGGCGGAAAATTATCAGTACAGCTTAGAGTGAAAGTACAGCCTACAGATACTATAATTCAGAGCATAAAATTGTCACTTTCCACTGATTAAGATTAAGATAGAGACACCAGAGTCTCACAAGTCCACATATCTCAGGACAGATATGAATCTTTTTTGCATGTTGTGTTCCTATTTTCTCACTCCCTAAAACCTCTGCTGGGTGGTGTCATCTAGAGGCTGGCACAGCAACCTTATTGCACTTCCATTTAATAACCTTTGCTGTCATAAACTGAGTAAACTGGCTTCTATTCAAATGCTGTTGCCTTCCAGGTTTTTGACCAGTTTCAGCATTTAACTAGATATCTTCAATAACAAGTGATCACTGAGAAGCCTCCCCCGCCCACACTCCCACTTGGGTGATCCCACCTTCTCACATTTTAGGTATTTATCGGTAAATAGAAATTTTAATTGGTCAGACATTTTTGACCTTTGTTATCTCCCCCCCCCCCCCCCGCCATCCCCCAAAGGAGGAGGGGGCATATAACAATTAGTTTGTCCATGTGTTTGTGTGTGCGAGTCTGGACTTACAGTCTTCACAAGATAACTCGAAAAGTTTTGTGTTTCGGGATTTCATATTGCACATGCTTATGGTCCTGAATAAGGTCTCCAATGAGTTTGAAGATGGGTGACCTTGAACTTGAATAGTTTTTTGCATAGCAGTTTCATATTACACAAGCTTACAATCCTGAATAAGGTCTTAGACGAGTTTGAAGATGGGTGACCATGACCCAATTCTAAAGGTCACAGAGCCATATTAGTGAGTTTGGTTTTGATGCAATAACTTGAAAAGTTTGGGACATAGTCCTGTCAAATTGCAGGTGACTAGAGTCCTGCATAAGGTCTCAGATGAGTTTGAAGATGGGTAAATGTGACGAAATTCCCAAGGACACAGACCAATTTCAGTGAATTTGGTTTTCACACAATAACTTAAAAAGTTTTTTGCAGAGGGTTTTCATATTGGACATGCTAATAGTTCTGGGTAAGGTCTCAGACATTTTCAAACATGGGTGACCGTGACCCAATTCCCAAGGTCACAGAGTCATTTTTCTGAATTTGGTTTTCATGCGATAACTTGAAAAGTATTTTGCATCTAGGGGTTTCATATTGCACATGCTTATAGTCCTACATAAGGTCTCAGATGAGTTTGAAGATGGATGAAATCCTCCATAATGTCTGAGACAAGTTCGAAGATGGATCACCTTGACCCAAATCCTAAGGTCACAGAGCTTTGTTTGGGGTTGGGTGGGCAAGACATAAATCTAGCAATTTATGATTTCATTTTTAATTTTGAGTTCAACACAGTTGTAGTGACCTTGAAAATATTGGTCGAGGTGACATGTCAAGCATCAGGATCATATCCTGCTAGAATGACAACTCACAGGCCCTAGCCGTCTCTGGGATTTTGTCTATCTATCTATCTATCTATCTATCTATCTATCTATCTATCTATATATATATATAAAGTTTTTTTACCAAAACATTTTTTTTAATGGCCATATGCCCTTGACCTTTAAACTTGTCAAGGTAGGTCCTAATAAGTTTTTGCGTGCCTGAAGTCCAGCTGTCCAGAGAGCTCAATGTCACTCAAATTGGTTGATAACTTTTCAACATATTCAAAAATCCCCAGATTTTTTCAACTTGGCCAACTGATTGAGGAATAGTTGGTGAAGGTCACCAATCAAAAATCAAATGCGTAACTTCATTGAAACTCACACCCTGTAATGCAATGACACCTCAGCAGCCTTTACAGTTTCTGAGATACTACGCTAACAAAATTCAAAATTTGAAAACTTGGTGATTTTTTTTTTCAAATGACCATGTAACCTTGACCTTCAACTCTGACCCTATATGTTATACATGATGAAATATGCTGAGAGTGCCAAGCTCTCCATATATACATGTAGTTTGTTTGATGGGATAGAATCATTGTAAGTTTTTTAGTTTTGTAAAAAGAAGTCCAAAATCTGACAGTGTGACCCAGATTCCATGAAATCTGGGTCATGGTGACTCATAAACTAGGTCAAGGTTAGGTGAAATAGTGGTCTGAATGTCCAAATAGAGTCCAGGCTATGGGAAAATGAAAATCACAAAAGTGGAAAAAAATATTCTCATATGTGGTTTTGGATCCCTTGGGGGTTGGCAACTTCAGCGGTATAGGTTGTTTTTGAAACATCAAATGTAGAAGTATATGGTACAAACAGTACTTATAAGCCCCCAGCCCCCCCTCCCCCATATGAAGAGAGGCTTATAAGTTAACTGGAATGAGAATTATAGATAAGTGCTGGAGGTTTAGCACCTGACCTGTACTGAAGGAAGCTGTTCAGTCAGTCTTACTTCAGGGGAAAAAGGTCAAATTAGAATAGAAATGAAATCATTGTAGGTGTATGTAAGCCTACTGGAATGTCACTTGTTGCTGCCCTACATGAAGTTTGCTTCAAGTTTTGGTTATCATAAGGTCATGTAACCTTCCTGTGCATGCAAGAAATTCATATGTTAATATTGTAAGCACTTAATTGCATCAGCTTTGGAGCTTGTACACATCTATAGATACATGTACAATATATCAGGAAGTTTTTATTGTGTGCAACTAACAAAGAACTGATAATTCCTATTTTACTTCATGCCTGTCACAATTGTGTCATATTGGTAAAAGGAGAACTGTTTTCATCATTGGATTGTGCTTAAATTTTTTATTGATGACACATTTTACAGAAATATAAAATGACAAAGAACTGACAACAAGATCTTGAGTATAGGCATCTTAGACAAAACATCAACAGTAAGATTTTTTTTAATGTACCCAAGTATAAATTTGAGAAAATTGTTTATATTTGCAATTGCATAGGCCAAAACAAAGAAAAGGAATGGTAGCCAATCAACAATACTTGGCTGACCGAAGTCATTGCTCCTTCCATAAAAAGGATTACATGTACTTTCCTTGGTCCCTGCAGTTGTTACAGGTACAAAGTGGTGCTGCCACCTTGTATTCAGAATAAAAACCAAACACACTCTCTCTCTCTCTCTCTCTCTCTCTCTCTCTCTCTCTCTCTCTCTCTCTCTCTCTCTCTCTCCCCTCCCTCCCACCCTCCTTTTTAGCTCTGCTGACCAAAGGTCACAGAGCTTATGCAACCGCTCATGTCTGTCTGTCCATCTGGCCGGCTGGCCATAAACTTTTGTTCGTTAACGCGAAACCATCCTTAGTTTTCAAGTTAGCCTGATATAACTTTCAGGACTTATAGGATGTGTGAAAATCTAGGCCGCTTTCAATATTGGTGGTGCCACCTACATTATTATGTAATATAGGGGTCAAAATGTGAAAATCTTGTGAACACTTTAGCATCTTTAATTTGTGCGGGATCTTCACCAAATATGGTGGGATTGTGGGGGAGGTCAAAGTCTAAGTTGGTCATGATAGTAGTGGCGCCGGCTATAATTTGACAGAAATTATGAGCTAAAATGTGTTTTCAGATGTAAAATTCTATATTTGGAAAAGTAATTTTATCAGACTTGCCAAATTTATATGATATATAGACCATGGCCAAAGGTAAAATGTTTTGTAATGTCAGTGACCTTGACCTATTTTTGCGAGGTAACTATGTCTGTAAAGTTGAAAAAGTGATTTTGTAATGGCCAGGTGAAGCTTGGACATCAATGGCAAAGAGAATTGAGCCTCCATGATAAAAAATGCACTTGATTACACAATACATAAAACTGTACTTGGTGACCTGCTTTTTGGGTCACTGTGACCCAGTAATTATGGAGTTTGGCGCTTGTCCAAGTTAATTGTTTTTCCTCAATAACTCAAAAAGTTGGTACCCGATTTGAACAAACAGACTATATATCACTATTAACTTGTTTCGGCGTTAGTGGGTGCGTTTCGGCGTTTCAGGGCGGTTCCCGGCGTGAGACGACGTTTGCCAGCGTTACAAACGCCAGCAAATGCCGACTAATGCTGGCAAACGCCAAAATCCAATTAAGCTTTTGGGGGCTCGGCGTTTGCCGGCGTTACTCGGCGTTTGCCAGCGTTTGACACCCGTTCAATGCCGGCAAACGCTGTGAACCGCCGACTAACGCCAGCAAACGCTCTGTAGTCCTCTCAACTAGCAAACTCAATCGGATACATGTAAAATTTGAATTCAGTTGAACTGGGATTAGAAGGATCCATGGAAATTGGTTTCTTGTACTTGTACTAATCATTAATTTACTTTTATTCTTTATACTCATAGGCAATACAACATAATTCAGTACTTTCCGCCGAAGCTGGCGCTGCAGTTGACGCATGCGCATAGACGCGCAAACTCGCCTTGCGGGGTTCAGGCTTGTGGCACCATTGTGAATGAATAGAGAGGACACCACTTTTTAATGCCTGTAAAGTTGTCATTATACTGCATTAAATGGCTTGACAATCATTGATATTGACTCTACTTTAGGGAAAAGATTGGCTAAAGAAACTTGTCAAAATTTACATACTCGAGGCTTAACTACTCTTAAGCTGTCACCCTGCGGCAAACAAGTTAATCGTCTGACAATAGTGGGCCACACGTAGCTACTACCCCACTGTGTACCAGTAAGTCACGGTAGCCCTGTCAGCCTCAAGGTGTCATAATCCCATTATCAGGTAATGAGCGCTACCGCTGGCTTGAGCCCCATGGGGGTGTGAAATACACAAACGTGCGCTCTGTACCTGGACAGCCCTACTGGCATTAACCGCTTTCCTTGTCATTTTACTGCTTTCCCATTATTCTGATAGAAATTAAATTTTCATATTTGGGCAAAGGACCGTTTTGGTACTGAGTAGATATAAACAATGAAATAATCCACGAGTAAATCTGCCTCAATCATGTGCACTTTTTAAGCGAAAGTTGTGCTGCTGAGTCTCGCCTGGCCCTTGGCAAGGTGACTGCCCTCTTGCAAGTGTCAGTAAAGTGACGAAACAAAATTAATACTCTGGTTATGATCACAAGATACAATGTAACTATTTTGATACATATTAAACAATGGAATGTTGACAGGTATGGGCTAGCATAGATTCCGGGTGAATATGATACATGGGATTTAATAATAAATTCCATGTATTATATTCACAGGGATTCACATCTATGCTAGCACAAAGCTATGCATTGCTGACTTGTGCGGTACAAACAATAAAAAATTGCTGTGCTGTGTTTAAATAAAATTGAAAACATGGTTGTTTGTTTGTCTTTACTTTGCAACCAAGATTGGGGTGACCAAAATATATATATATATATATCTGTGATCATGAGCAAAGTCATTCAATACACATACACCCCAATGGATAAATCATCATCATAATATTAAAGATAATTATGTTGTATTGCCCATGAGTATAAAAAATAAAAGTATATTAATGATTAGTACAAGTACAAGACACAAATTTCCATGTATCCTTCTAATCCCAGTTCAACTGAATTCAAATTTTACATGTATCCCATCGAGTTTGCTAGTTGAGAGGACTACAGAGCGTTTGCCAGCGGTAGCCGGCATTAGTCGGCGTTTCACAGCATTTGCCGGCGTTGAAAGGGTGTCAAACGCTGGCAAACGCCGAGCCCCAAAAGGCTTAATTGGATTTTGGCGTTTGCCAGCATTATTCGGCGTTTGCCAGCATTAGTCGGCGTTTGTAACGCCGGCAAACGCCATCTCACGCCGGCAAACGCTGTGCAACGCCGGGAACCGCCCTGAAACGTACCTACTAACGCTGAAACAAGTTACTAGTGTATATATATATATATATATGTATATATATGGAAAGCTCGGTGTGGGGCGCATATTTTGAACACTAACAATTTTTAAATCTGCGTTTAAGGTCAAGGTCAAATGGCCATTGAGAATATAGGGGTCATCTTGTGAATGCTGTGCACCCCCACAATTCTTGAGATAGGCCCATGTTACACTTAGGAGTTATAAAGTGCGTAAAAATCTCTGTCAACATCACTGTTGATGACCCCACCTTTAGTATTATATAATATACAGGTCAAAATGTGAAAATCTTGTGACCGCAATACTGTCCACAGTTTTCAAGTTAGTCCAATATAACTTTGAACACTTATAGGCGGTATAAAAATCTAGGTTCTTTTTTATATTGGTGGCGCCACCTACAATATAGGTGTCAAAATATAAAAATCTTGTGAACACCCTAGCATCTTTAATTTTAGGCAGATCTTCACCAAATTTGGTGGAATTGTGGGGGAGGTCAAAGTCTAAGTTGGTGATGATACTATAGGTGCCACCTATAATTTGACAGAAATTATGAGCCAAAATGTGTTTTAAGATATAAAATTCCATTTCTTGGAAAAAAAATGGATTAGACTTGCCAAATTTATAGGATATACATGTATAGACAATGTCCTAAGCTAGAATTGTATATAATATCAGTGACCTTGACCTATTTTTGTGAGGTTACCATGCCTGTAAAGTTGAAAGAGGTGATTTTGTGATGGCAGGTTGTAGCTTGGAGTTCAATGGCAATGTCAGCACAGCACCAGGCAGTCCTTTGGGCCTGTTGTATTACATAATCTAGGCGTCCTTGATCTTCTGTCCCAAGGTCACTCAGGACATAAAGTTAAGGACTCACTCATTGTTGTCTTGGCACATGCAACAATATTCATCACAGGATTTGCACAAATAAGCTATGATTACATGTGGAGCGAAGTGGCATCTGGTGGACAATTTTTACATTAAACTTTATATGTTCAGAAGCCGCTTGAGGACTCAAAGCTTTGAAATAAACAGGTGCAATATAGCCAAGATGCCAGCAAAGAATTGGGCCCATGGGCCTCATGTTATTTTAATATGGGTGATAAAAGTATATTACTTTGGGACAAAAGAATTGCATTCAAGGAGATTCATGGAAGACCGCACCAATGCTTCCTATGCTGGGCTTATAAGTTTGGGTAAGGGCTCTGTATGAACAAAAGCTCCAGGCCAGCTGTTGGTAGCTGATAGCTACACAGATTTAAAGTTTTCGGCACTTTTATGTTTAGCTTATAGTTTTGCTTAATTTAAATCTGCATTGCAGTAGTTGTAGGAACCAAATAATAGTTTTCTGTACAGTGCGCCCCCCCCCCCCCCCCCCCAGCTCTATGGCACTTAAAAATGGCCACTGTAGAGAGGTGGCCTTTCTTGAGTAGGAAACAACAGAAACAGGCACTTTCTGCGTAAACATAGTGGCCTTATAAGAGGGCTAGCCTTCAGTGAGAGGGCCTTCAGTAGAGGGGCATAACTGTACTGCAATATTGATCTGGGGTTAAGCAAAACATGTTGTAAACTAATATAAATATCATAAAGTTAAAAACAGAATTTAATTGAAAAAGACCTGCAACTTTTTGTTTTATATGAGGCTTGCTGGTATTTGAATGAAAGGTATCTTCATGAGGAATTTGAATTTTTAACCATTATATGTTAATGGTAATGAGAAATCAACTATAGCAATGATCAGCACTTTAACCCTTAAACTGGCCAAAACTGGCTAGTGGTCAAATGTCGTCTGCTTCAGCGTTTTCAACTTATTTCAACAGCAACGAAAAACAATTTGACTGAGAACTGAAGATGAGACCTGTCAAGACAACATGACCCAGGTCAACAGCTTTCCTCTGCACAGGTTGGGCACTTAGTGCCCAACCCATGCTGAGGAAAGCTGTTGACTCAGTCTTAATATAAGGGGGAAAGGGTTAAAGGTCAAGCCAGGTTGAACACCTGGAGCAGCAGCAGGGCAATCTATGATACTTACACAGTAGTCCCTGCTTTGAGAAACCACCCCAGGACAGGCCAAAATAAGGATTACAGGGGAAAAAAAGGTGGTCTCTCAGTATAGGTCAAGTAACATTAAAAGGATAACTTTAGGGACTTGTAAATATGGTCGTAAAACTCATTTGGTCTTACCTAGGAGTTACCACTATGTCAGTTTTTCATGATGCATGCTTGTCACTTACACCAGCTTGCTGACAAAATTTCTCGTTGAAATTGCTGCACATGTAGGCTACTGATAGGTGTTGACTGTCATTGTAATTTACACTGCCACTGTATCATATACATTTATGCATAAATAACAGCCAGTTTTTGCTTCTAAAATTTCCAGAAAATTTCCATTCTGTACAAAAACGTTGTACCTATTGAATTTATTGCCATACATGTAAAAATAAACTGATCAGGTGTGACTCACTGAACATATCGTCTGCTTTTCAGATCTACTGGTACAGACAAGGAGATTTGGAACCCAAGTTCAGGAACATTATCTATTACAATGCCTTTACCATCATTCTCCTATGTGTTTGTGCCAATCTCTATATTCATGCTGTGGGATAGAAGACTTTCACAAGCTGCCCAAGTGGGATGGAAAACTATATCCAGTGACAAGGTCACAATCGTATTCTGGTTTCACTTGTACATGGACAAAATGGCTACATCAAGGGGAAGATGTGTGTATAATTCAGCATAAAGATCATAAAATATAATTATAAACTCTTGAAGAGAGATGCCTCATATTTTATGGGACCTTGTATGTGTATATATAGACATGATGTGAAACATGTTGTATTGTAAAACTTGAAGATGTACATATATATTGGCTGGCCCCAGAAGACAAAATTTAAGAACAGCTGTCATATGTAAAGTAGATCTGTACATTCTTGCAGACCAAATGTCACAAAACAGTTAAAGAGGACAACTAATTCCCACACACAAAGAAGAATTTCCCTTTGTGAATAAGCTTACTGTTCAAAAGAATGGGTATTTGTAGATACATGTACAGTGAAAACTCATTATAATTACACCATCTGTTCCCTTAAAAAGTGTCAAATAACTGAATATGTCAGATAAATGAATCAAATGACAAAGAAAATGAACTTTTTCACATGAAAATTTGTGTTATTCTATTGGTCGGATATCTGAGTGTCGTTATTATCAGGTTTCACTGTACTTACAGTTTCAACAATGAAGAGACATGGGGTTTTATCCAGGATACTTGAAGCGAAAGTAACTGTCATGGGATTTTATGAATGACCAACTCTAGGGGATATTTGGTGCGTTTAAGTACAGTTACTGGAGCTATATATTTTCATGATTAATCATATGTATGTGCAAGTAGGTCAAGTTAAAATGAGTTGTGTTTGACACTGAAGCACCTTGCTTATGACCTTGTGACCATCACATTACAGTGCTGCTTTTCTAAACTTAAATTCAAATACATGTATAGTGTCTATTATTGTACACAATATAGTACGTTCACACACTAACTTTTTCAGGCATGTATATATATATATATATATATTTTTATACTGTTATTCTTGTTAAAAAGATATGAAAATGTTGAATTTGAACCCAGAAATTCTATATAATATTTATGACCATGACTAAGGTGGAATGTTACAGCCTATATGCACACTGTGTGTGCCCCACTATGTATAGATTACTCCATAGCCCAGGGCCAGAATTTCACAAAATTTTGCAAGAATCTATTTGGATTTTTTGTCAATCAGTTTTCTTTTTAAAGAAAGACAAGTTCAGGAGAATCTTTACAAGAATGGATTCTCGCTGAAATTCTGGCCCTGATAGCCCAGATAACTGTTAAATATGGCAGAATGAACAGATTTTTCTTCAGTATTTGGCCATCAAAAGATAAGATACTGCAATGAACTGGTACTTTTAGTGCATGGTTAACCCTTTCCCCCTTGAATTCAGTCTGGGTCAATAGCTTTCCATGGCGTGGGTTACGTTACCGTGATTGGTCTTGTCTTCTATTCTCAGTCAAAGTGTTTTTCATTATTGTTGAAATTAGTTGAAAACACTGCAGCAGATGACATTTGACCACCAGCTGATTTGGGCCAGTTTAGGGGGGAAAGTATTCAACCAGGTTCACCTTTCCCTCTACTGTCAATCTGCATCTGTGAAAGTTAATGACTGCAGGGGACAATTTTAGCAGAACTTGATTTAGAGAGATGTAACCCTTTTGGATCTAAGTTGGAGAATCGGTCAAGAGCTTTCCTTGGTGTACATTGGGCGTGATGCACCAAAGACAGACCAGGGTAAGCTGTTGACCTGGACCAGTCTCTGAAAAAATCTACATGCATGCTGAGACAGCAATGAAAGGTTTGTGTACAAACAACTTGAAGCTGAAATAATTATCATAATGTGGGCAATCATGACTTTTGTTACGACAAGGACTGAATGAGTGACAGAAAGAGAGCCCATGCAGCAGTAATAATAATGAGCATTGGCCTGAAAAGTGAAGCCAGTCAGATATGCAGGATATGGTAAATGGTTGACTGTTTTTCATGGCTAAAAATTTGTCTCTCCAACACATGATGACAGAGTTGCATTTGTTCATTAGAGTGCAGAATTTGTATTCCAGGACAAGGGTGTGAAGTAACTTTGAAATTATATCCCTAAATTGGTATAGACTTTAATAATTTACTACTCATCCAAGAGGAGTCACTGCAGGCACATCCATGGATTGAGGATTGTTGCTTGACCAAAGCCTTATTGCTTTGGCCAAGGAGAGTGGAAAAACCTGCAATGACTCCTGGACAAGTAGAAATGGCTGTTCTAGTATGCTTCAAGGTAATTTGCATTCTATTCTAATTATTGTGTCAGTTTTTTTCCTGACCTGAGAAGGTAATAATCAAGCATAGACTGTTCAACATAACATTGTTGAAATTGCAGGTCATGGACATCTTGAAACAACTTGTTTTCTGATTGGTTGAAAGCTGTTGGTGACCAAATGAACGTAATAGAATGTGGCACAGTCAACAGTTGTGTTCATGTGTAACTAAACATTAAAGCAACTGAGTCAATGAATGAATGTTACTCTCCATACATACACAAATACATAAATAGCATGAGTATTATGAAAATAAAGAGTGTACAGGTGGGATGCATGCAGTAAATTGAAGTGCTTGCCTTTTGAACTAAAGAGAAGTTTGACAAAATAAATGCTTTGCTTCTAGGCTGAAATTTAATACGTAGCTGCTGCCATCTAGTGATCAGTTCTGAACTTGTCTGGACAGATTGCAAGAAGAACATGTCTAGCATCTTTTGGGTAACTTGCTTTATATTCCATGTATGCATTCACTGTAATGAAAACAAAGTGATCTTACAACACACATACTTCATAATTTGTTCAGTATTCTGTAATAAGATATTCGCCATTTCCTAGATGAGAATGGCAAAGAAACAATGCATTAATACAAAAGAGTAGACTATATGCTTACCATATACATGTACATATGCAGTCAGCCCTCTTTATAACAATATTCATTATAGTGGAATATTCAAGTTCTTACCCCCCAGAAATGGAAACAAATCTACATAGTGTTAAATTTATCAATTATAACAAAATATGCAAATTCCTACTGTGACAGTTTTTAGCTCAGCTGACTCGTCGATCAGCTGAGCTTATAGGATGGTCCTTCATCCATCCACAATTCACATTTTCGACTTCTCCAAAACCATCTGCCAGATTCACTTCACACTCGGTGAGGATGTACTTTGAGTGGGTCTGTACCAAGTTTGTACAAATGGTCATGCTCCAGTGATTTTACCTCAGCTGACTTGTCAGTCAGCTGAGGTTTTTTGAGGGTCCGTCGTCCGTCCGTCGTCCACAATTCACATTTTCGACTTCTTCTCAAAAACCGTCAGCCAGATTCACTTCAAACTTGGTGGAGATGTGCCTTGGGTGGGTCTCTACCAAGTTTGTTCAAATGGTCACGGTCCAGTGATTTTTGGATTTTAAATGATTTTTTTTGCTCTTTTTTGGGTAAATCTTAAAAAATCTTCTCCGAAGAAACCGCTCACCCAATTGCTTTGATATCACACAGGAACACTCCATGGGACTCCTAGTTCTTAATTTGTTCACCTGGTGGCGCTGCAATTTTTTCCTAATTTTTTATGAATTTTTGTGTGTTGTAGCTATTTTCAACTTCTTCTCCAGAACCGTCACTCAGATTAAGCTGAAACATGGTGGATGTGTTCCTTGTAGAAGGGTCAAACAAAGGTGTACACTATGTGGGAATGCTGCGGATTCCTGATTTTTAACGATTTTTTCAATTCTGGTACTTGTCGGTCAATGCAGCTTTCCTATTGATTACTATGGAAGTCAATGGGCATTCTAATGCTAATTCACATTTTCGACTTCTTCTCCAAAACCGTCATCCAGATTAACTTCAAACGTGGTGGCAATGTACGTTGGGTGGGTTTCTACCAATTTTGTTCAAATGTTCATGCTCCAGTGATTTTTTTATTTTTAATGAATTTTTTTGTTCTTTTTTTTTGGATAAATCTTAAAAGATCTTGTAAGTCAATGGGCATTCTAATGCTAATTCACAGGGCAACTGACACCAAATTTGATAACTTGAGATCTGTTTTGAGTTAGCTACACATGTTAATTATTCTGTATGAAGGTCATGCTGAGACAGTACATGAATGACCTTGACTTGTTTGTGGGGTCACAGTGCAACATACATGAATTTTACTCTTCATTATAACTTGAGAACTACTTGAACTTTGATGTTGCACATGTAAGTGTTCTTCTATAAAGTTCAGACTTACTCAGAACATGGTGTCCTTGATCCTTTCCCAAGTTCATAGAGCTGCAAGTGTGATGAATGTCAAGATCAGCTGAGGCACGGGCTGTTCACACAGCCCTCTTGTATTTTTCGGCTGGGCTTTCATGATGCCGAGTCGTCTGTCTGTTCACAATTACATTTTTGACTTCTCCAAAACTGTCAACCAGAGTCACTTCAAACTTGGTGGGCCAAAAAAGTTGTTCACTAGGTGGCACTGCTGTGGATTCCTGATTTGTAGCTCTGCAGACCAAAGGTCGCAGAGCTTATGCGACCGCTCATGCCTGTCTGTCTGTAAACTTTTGCCCGTTAGTGCGATACCATTCACAGTTTTCAAGTTAGCCCAATATAACTTTCAGTACTTGTAGGGGGTATGAAAATCTAGGTTGAGTTCGATATTGGTGGCGCCACCTACATTATTATGTAATATAGGGGTCAAAATGTGAAAATCTTGTGAACACTCTAGCATCTTTAATCTTTGGCGGATCTTCACCAAATTTAATGCGATTGTGGCGGAGGTCTAAGTCAAAGTCTGTAATGATACTAGTGGCGCCACCTATAATTTGAAGAAATAAATAGCCAAAATGTGTTTTAAAATGTAAAATTCCATATTTGGTAAAGTAATTGGATTAGACTTACCAAATTTATAGGATGTATAGACCATGGCCAAAGGCAAATTTATTATGTAATATCAGTGACCTTGACGTATTTTTCTGAGGTAACCATGACTGTAAAGTTGAAGAGGTGATTTTGTAATGGTCGGGTGTAGCGTGGACATCAATGGCAAAGAGAATTGAGCCTCTAGATCAAAATTGCGCTTGATTACATAATGCATAAAACTGTACTTCAAGACCTGCTTTTGGGGTCACTTTGACCCAGTAATTATGGAGTTTGGCGCTTGTCCAAGTTTATTGTTTTTCGTCAATAACTTGAAAAGTTATACAATTTGAACAATTTACTATATATGGAAAACTGGATGTTGGGCGCATATTTTGAACAGTAATAATTTTTTTTAATGCAAGTGAAAGTCAAGGTCACATGGCCAGTTTGAATATAGGGGTCATCTTGTGAATGCTATGCATCCCAGAACTCTTGAGATAGGCCTATGTGAAGTTAAGGAATTATAAAGTGTATAAAAATCTTTGTTGACATCAATGTTGGTGGGGGCCACCTATAGTATTATGTTATATACAGATCAAAATGTGAAAATCTTGTGACCGCAGTACTGTCCACAGTTTTCAAGTTAGCCCAATATAACTTTGAGACTTACAGGGGATATAAAAATCTAGGTTCTTTTCGATATTGGTGGCTCCACCTACAATATTATGCAATGTAGGGGTCAAAATATGAAAATCTTGTGAACACTGTAGCATGTTTCACTTTTGTCAGATGTTCACCAAATATGGTGGAATTGTGGGGGAGGTCAAAGTCTAAGTTGGCAATGATACTTTTGGAACCTGCTAAAATTTGATGGAAATTATGAGCCAAAATGTGTTTTAAGATATAAAATTACATATCTCAAAAAGTAACTGCATTAGACTTGTCAAATTTATATGATATATAGACAATGTCCAAAGTTAGAATCATATACACGTATGATATGAGTGGCCTTGACCTTTTTCGTGAGGTCACCATGCCTGTAAAGTTGAAAGATTGATTTGGTAATGGCAGGTTGTAGCTTGGACTTAAATGCCTATGTTGGCACAGCACCAGGCAGTCCTATGGGCCTCTTGTATTATATGATCTGGGTGTCCTTGATCTTCTGTCCCAAGGTCACTGAGGACAAAAAGTTTAGGACTCACTCATTGTTGTCTTGGCACATGCAACAATATTCATCACAGATAAGCTATGATTACATGTGGAGCAAAGTGTCATCTGGTGGCCAGTTTTGACATTAAGCTTTATATGTTCAGAAGCCACTTGAGGACTCACAGCTTTGAAATGAACAGGTGCAATATAGCCACAATGCCAGCAAAGCATTAGGCCCATGGGCCTCTTGTTAAGGATTTTTTTTCAATTCAGGTACTTAACGGTAAATGTACCTTTCCTATCGATTACTATGTAACTCAGGGGGCATTCTAACGCTAATTCACATTTTCAACTTCTGCAAAAGTGTTACCCAGATTGACTTCAAACTTGGTAGCAATGAACCTTGGATGGGTCTGGACCAAGTAGTTCAAGTGGTCACTCTCCAGTGATTTTTTTATTTTTTATTTATTTTTTATTTTTTATTTTTTTTTGCAAATCTTAAAAAAATCTTTTTCTCCTAATCCGCTCACGCAATTGCTTTGACGTCACACAGGAATACTCCTAGAGACTCCTAATTCTTAATTTGTTCACCAGGTGGCACTGCAATTTTTCTCTATTTTTTTATTATTTTTATGTGCATTTTTATTATTTTTTTACTTTTACTCCAGAACCGGCTCTCAGATTAAGCTGAAACTTTGTAGGTGTGCTCCTTGTAAAAAGTTCAAACAAAGCTGTTCACTAGGTAGTACTGCTATAAATTCCTGATTTTTAACGATTTTTTCAATTAAAGTATATAACGGTAAATGCATCTTTCCTATTGATTACTATGTTGCTCAATGGGCATTCTTATGCTAATTCACATTTTTGACTTCTTCTCCGAGACTGTCATCCGGATTGACTTCAAACTTGGTAGCAATGTAACTGGGATGGGTCTCTGCTAATTTTGTTCTGATGGTCATGCTTCAGTAATTTTTGAATTGCTAAAGATTTTTTTGTTCTTTTTTGTGGATAATCTGAAAAATCTTCTTCTTTGAAACCACTCACCCAATTGCTTTGATAACACTCAGGAACATTGCGATGGTCTCCTAGTTCTTAATTGTTCACCAGGTGGCTCAGCTGACTTGCTAGTCAGGCTGCACTTTAGGAGGCTCAGTCCTCCATCTTACAAGTACTTCAAAATGTCATGTGCAGTCAGCTAAACCTCAACACAGGCCTATTTAGTTGCAACCTTGATTTTTTTGGGACAAACTTAGGTCAGCTGAGCATGGGCTGTTCACGCAGCCCTCAAGGTATGGTTGTTTTTGGTTCTTTTTTTGGGGAAAATCTTCTTTGAAACTGCTCACCCCATTGCTTTGATATCACACAAGAACACTCCTAGGAACTCCCAGTTCTTCATTTGTTTACCAGGTGGCACTGCAAGTTTTTGAAAATTTATTATTTTTTTGTGCTTGTTTGCCATGTTTCACTTCTCCTGAACTGTCAAAAAGATTAAGCTGAAACTTAGTGGATATGTTCCTTGTGGAAGGGTCAAACAAAGCTGTTCACTAGGTGGCACTGCTGTAGATTCCTGATTTTTAACTTTTTTTTTTTTTTTTTTTCAGTTGGGGTACTTATCAGTAAATGCACCTTTCCAATTGATTACTGTGTAAGTCAATGGGTCAATGGGCATTCTAATGCTAATTGACATTTTCCACTTCTCCAAAACTGTCATCCAGATTGACTTCAAATTTGGTGGCAATGTACCATGGATGGTTCTCTACCAGGTTGTTCAAGTGTTCCTGCTCCAGTGATTTTTGGATTTTTTAATAATTTTTTGGAGGGAAAATCTTTAAAAAAGTTATAATAGGAAAGTTTAGCATGGAAATTTCTTGTAATGGTTATTATAACTTCAATAATTCTGGCCAGATTTGTGTCAAACCTGGTAGAGATGTACCTTTGATAAGTGTCTACCTATTTTGTCCTATCCCAAATTCACAGAACCACAAGTGTGATGAATTTCTAGGTCAGCTGAGCGTGGTCTGTTCACAGCCCTCTTATTCTTGATTGTTACACTGATAAAGCTAAGGGTGACATGCCAGTCAGGCATGAATTACTGAATCATTCCTGTTTTGAGTAATTGTGCATACGTATAATTCCTTTACCTGATGCCTGTATCTGACTTCAATCATACTTTAGAAGTGTTACAAAGCAATGCCCAGCCACCTCCAACAAAATGCAGACAAATGTAGTTGTCACTTAATTTTGTCTTTATTTACAGCTGGAATGTCTTGGTCATTACAATGACAAATTCATTATAATGTCAATGGCTGGCACCAACATGTTCATCTTAATGAGGGTTCACTGTATGTGTACTGTTTAATTAAAGGAAAGTATATATAAATAAATACAAAAGTCAGATATTGTCCTGTGCCTTTGAATGTTACTGGTTCCTTCCATAACAGAACGGAAAAAGAGAAAGTTTACTGCAAGCACACCGAAGTGCAAATCACCATTTAAGGGATCCCAGGCCATGTTCCCCAGAGGAAATTTTGATATTTACACTTGGTTTACTGTAGTATGGCATCATTACAAGTGTTGCTAGAGGTGAATTGTTTGCAAAGAAATATTTACTGAAAGCAAAATGATTTTACAAATATGTATTATTTTAGATCACTGAGACCATCATTATGACCATAGGAACTTGGGTTAGTCACAAAATACTTTGCCATTAGCCTATATATGCAATAGATGTATCAGTTTCCTTGAATTTCCCAGAGAATGCTCTGAGTAACAAAGTCTTGGCATGAAATGATAAGATATATATATATATATATATATATATACCACACTATGTCTCTGCAAACTGAGCTCATGAAAACGTACATCACAGAGTGCTTTGGCAAATTGAATATGGAAGTTCATTTAACCTCAAGTTTTTTATGATAGATAATGTAAGTTTCTTTTCAGAAAGTGGGATATCGGAGACAGGGAATAATGTGACATACATTTACAGAAAATACTGTAGATTACATTCGCAGCGAAATACTGTCGAGTAAATTTAGGTACAAGTTCAACAATATTGGGCACTGTAGCATGCGACACTTTTGTACATTATGAATGTGCTGTGGTATTGGTAATATGGAAAAGGTGTGCAACATTTGACTGGGGGGATAAATCCACAGAATGATTGGGTACATTTTATAGAGTGGTCAGTTTGCTGTGGTTTGTCATATTTTGTTGATCATAGTGGCTCATTTAAGTATTTTATTCCATATTTGATGTGAAAAAGTAGAAATATATTACATGTATTTGCAAGATGAAGTTTACTTAGATGTACATTTGTTGGAGATGCAGAACACTGGGTGCTCTGAAGGTGTTGGAATTCTAAATATGGAAACCTTGGTATGCCAAAATTTATGTTTGTGTTTGGATTGTTTGTTGATGTTTATGTTTGGATTGTTTGTTGATCCTATTACATAGCATTGTATTTTTTGGAGGGAAGGGGCAATGAGAAGTGGAGAAAAATACTTTAATGTTTTGTGGTCTGTTTGTGGGAAGTACATACATGTATTTACTAATGACCCTAATGGATTGATGGCACAAATGTCTTGTGTTGTATCAACAGTGTTTGCAAAAGCAGCAAGGTAGAAAGGTTAGGACTGAGTATGTAGCTTTCCTCAGCATGTGCTGACTGCCTAGTGCCCAAATACCCAAAACATTCCTCTTGTAAATTGTAGCAACTGCATGCTGTATATACTTTAATATGTGTATTTATTTACATTCATGATTTTTTTTTCTGGAAAGCCAGACTTGGAGACCCTTGATTGTATGGCTAGGGCTTTCACAAGGGTGTCACTTGAACACATATATCTTGTCAAAGAGGCAGCTGAAAAAAGAAAGTTGTTTTTACGAGGCAAGAGAATCACGTGCCATATTGAACATGTCTAAAAGTGGCAAAATTCCCAAGCCATTTTCTTACGCTCACATTCATGGGATACAATAAGATTAGTACACATTATACTGGAATTTGGCTCTAAGTCCTCCAATGAAAGAGCTTCCATTATTTGGTCCTAAAAGCACTCTGATTATATACAGTCTGTCATTCTTTGCAGTGTTGCCATGTGACTGTGTTCAATGTAATGGTACAGTACAGAGAACTGTGATGAATGATCAGTGTCTCAAGCTGGCCATTGCAACACCAGAGTGTGGTTAAACCATGACAAGTTATCTCATCCGACTTTAGTCCACAGCTTTACAAAATACAATTCTGAGTTATAAATGCCCAGAGCATGTTGGGTAAAGCTGTTGACAAGGAGCATAATATTCTGATTGGCGTCTTGATTTTTTTTTTGAAACTGCAATATCAAAGAAAAAACTGCATTAAGTGACAGTAAAAACTGCCAGTTGTTGTTGACCAGTTTGAGTAGGAAAGTTTGAAATGAAGTGATGAGTGGTGACCAGACCGCAGTTCCATATAAACAGGGTACTGCCTGTGTACAGTATCATTCAACCTCTGATGGTGGACATGTACAATCTGAGCTGACTGGGGTTGGTTGCCTGCTTAAAAGATATTGGCTACTGACTCAGTTCCACGTTTAAAAACAAACAAATACAAATCCAGGATGTGGAACTACAATGTGTAACTTAAGTTGAACATCAGAGCTTAATGTGTTATATTTTGGTTTTTGTTTGCTTTTTTATCAGTGAGAATTGATAGACAAATGGCAGGTGACTTTCATTGAGTCATGATGTTGTTAGCAAAGCAGGTCAGTTAAAAATTTAAATTGTCTGTCAAGAAGGTGAAAAATGAGTGGTAGCCATTTTGTCTTCAAAGTGAAGCAAGTCAAAGATGTTTTTCACCTGTTATTTGTGCATATTAAGCGCTATCAAAATACAGTGGAGGTGAGATCAAAATCATATGGATTCTAGGGGTAGTAAACCTTAGTTTCCAATTGTTGGTGTCATGTAAACTCAGTGAACAGATAGTGCTTGTGTGCTCAAGGTCTTGTCTTTATTAATGTACATTTGTGGCTGAAGATGGCAGCACTTGCCTGTGGTTTTGCACCATCTGTTCTGAGGACTCTGCATGAAAAACCTGCCCAGAACCATTGTTTAGATGATAGCCATCAACATTGTTCTTTAGAACATCCAGTATGTGAGGAAAAAAAAAAAAAAAACATGGACAGGGCTGGAAATTTATCCCATAAGATGCTATTAAATCAAGCATATGGCCATGTTGTGAGTAATACAGCCCATCCTGAAAAGAGGGGTCAGTGGTCATCTGACCTTTAACATTTTTGGGATTGCAGTCCTACCCCACCCCACCCCCATGGCTTGGAAATGCATTCCAGATATCATACTTCTACCCAGAAATGGGCCTCATCACCTGGAAGAAATGGTGGGTCACTGTAAGCCTCAGAGCCCATGACTGACAGTATGGGAGGCTTGATCAGTTAGTACATGCACATGTAGGATAGACACATCATGTTATGTCTTGGGTGGAAAGTCCCTTGCTTCATTGTGAAGCATTTCTCCAATTAAACTACCTAAGTACCATTGCAATAAAATAATAATTTAAATCCCACTTTAGTTCTGTACATTTAGGCTCCAAGTGTTGCAGAATAATGAAGAGTCGCAGCCTTTAATTTTTAGTGAGGGAGTCTAACACTCCCTAACTCTCCACCCACCCAACCCCACCCCTGACCTCACCTTCCTGTCTCCTCTTACAAGTAAAATTGTTTAGAGGGAAATTCTCCCTGCTACCAGGTACCCTAAGTTGCAGCCTCTCTGGGAGTTTCAAGTGAAACCATCCATATAGAACTTTGTTGCTAACCAATCCATGTACATTTAGACATGCTGCTCAACACGACTACAATGGAAAGAAATAGACTAAGTCCCCATAGTGGAATTGTATTGGATATTGAATAAAAGTGTTCAACTGGCATGATTCTTCTGTGTTTAATGGTGGCAGGTATCTGTCATAAGCCTGATCTAACTGCCATTGCAAGATTTTATGGTTTCTGAAACAGAATGTCCATTATGTTATTTAAACTGAGCAAGTATGCTTACTTTCCCATGACATTCAAACCAAAGGGCTCCATGGTGCACCTGGTTTACTTGCTAACCTGTAACGTCTGCCAGAAACAATATGTGGGCCAAACTTACCGCCCACTAATGAATCATCTCAGGGAACACTTCTATTATATAAATAGAAGGGATATGACCCAACCATTAGGGAGACACTTTGCAATGAAAGATCATCAGAATCTGGACCTTCAAGTCCAGATATTAGCACCGTCCCCCCCGAGCTGAAAAAAACTACTTCACTCAGACTACACAGGGAGTATTACTGGATCCACTTACTGTGCACCATGGAACCCTTTGGTTTGAATGTCATGGGAAAGTAAGCATACTTGCTAAGTATGATGCTAAATTTTTCAGTTCCCTTGCTTGCTTTCCTTTGACATGGTTTTACAAATAATCAACAGGTTTATTTAGATCTGTCTGTATATGGACCACACTTCCATTGGGACTGTTCTTCTTCCCAACCAATTGTTACATCAGAATGCATGTAACTACCACACATAATCTGCTTTATAATGTCCATATATTTTATGGACATCCCCCATCTGTGGGGCATTCCCACCACGGAGAATGACAGGGAGAGCATGGGCTTCCCCTATGAGAATTACGTCATCACCCAGATCACGTGATGTTCTCTGTTGACAGTTTACGCATGATATCTGGGCCACTGGCTGATGCCTTGATCCAACCGCCAGCCAACGTTACGCACACCCCAAAAGGCATAACACCACAACGTAACAATAGGTCACTAAGGCCAGTTACGTTAGGGTATAAATACTGGTGTTTGTGTCTGTCAGACACAAAAGTTTAAAAGAATGAGACATCGAAACACGAAACATTAACATTCCAACTGAAGAGGAATATTTCCTGACTCTGCTCAAGATGCATGTAAAAAGTGTTTTTTACATTGTCTCTTGTTTACCTATAAACAGTATACTGCCAAATATTGTTTTAATTTGGTCTGCCACGGCAATCAGACTGTGGACAATTAAGTATGATCAGGAGTAGTGGATGTTTATTTACACCTAACTATTAAAGCTTCCACAAGATGCAGTTGCTAGAAAATACTTCAACAAATTGATTCTGGTCTTTCTGGATACGTGTATTTACAGTAACTTTCAGCGCTAATCCACAAGTCAGTCTAGCTGAAAATTTTGCCAATTGTTTCCCCCAAAGCCACAGGGGTGGGATTTGCAATAAAAAAATAAACATTTTAAAAACTTACCATTTCTGCATATGGCTCAAGAGGAACCTTAATTTTATAGTTATCCTAAGATTTAAACAAACAAAGGATTTACACCATGACGGTTGCACAAAAGGTCACTAAATTTAATGATATACTTCAGGTCAGCTGAGACTTGTAACAAATTGTTACATATGATCATAGATTCAGATTTTATGTGTGCTAAAGTATTCATTCTCTGCAAACTAACAAACTGGAAATTCTGTTTATACCAATTTTATGTCAAATGGTGACAACGTGTACATAAAAAGTACAAAAAAGATCACAATTCACCACAATTATCAATTCAGCCCATTTGAAGATGGGAACCTCAGCTTTGGTGAAAACTTAAGCTTATGCAATGAATCAAATTAGGGGGTCTAGCTCAGTTTTAGCTCAGCTGTTTTGTCATTCAGCTTAGTTTATCTTTATGGGAAGCCATTTTGATATTTAGTCCTATTTGGGGATATCACTAAATGATTTTGTGATATTGCCAAATTATTTGGGGATATCTTCAAATGGTCTTTTTTCATGGATATTCCTAAATCATTTAGTGATACATGTATCCCTAAATGATTTAGAGACATCCTAAAGTGATTGAATGATATCACTTAATGATTTAGAGATATATCACCAAATAAGATGTTTTTAGCAATATCACCAAATGATTTACTCGTATTGCTAAATAAGTGAATTGGTGCATGCTGGGTAATTGTACTGTTCCTGTATGGTGATTGCCGCAAAGGAACAAGCATTTGGACCTGTAGGACTGACTGTTACGTTAAGACAACACTATTAATAGTTAGCATTCAGTGTCCTTGTAGCATGAAATTAAACCTATAGGCAATGCCAGAGAAGATCTTTAATTCTTGACAGAACATTTAGGGACGAAGAAGCCATGACACTTTTATTCAAATTGTCAGCCATATTGGACAAAAATAGACAGGAAGAGGAACTACGTTTAGCGATATCTCTACATGGTTTAGCAATACCGCCAAATGATTTAGCGATATCGCCAAATCATTTGCGATATTCCTAAAGTATTTGGTAATATCACTAAATCATATGTCTTTAGGGATATCACTAAATTAATGTCCCTAAATCATTTAATTAGTGGTATAGCTAAATGATTTTAAGATATTGCCAAATGATTTCAAGACACTGCTAAATATTTAGCAATATCTCTCAGTATTTATCAATATTGCTAAATATTTAAAGATTATCACCAAATATTTAGTGATATTTCTAAATGATTTAGTGATACATGTACCACCAAAAAACGCTAAATGGCTTGCTATTTTTTCTTATGGTCTTGCAACTGCTCCAGCAATTGCTTCAACATTGCACAGGAACACTTCTAGGGACCACCCAGACATGTGGTGCTGCAATTTTTTTCTTTTTTTAAAGATTTTTTTTGTATGTTTTCACTATTTCAACTTTTCTCTGAAACCATACTGAGTTTGTTCTGAAACATGAAAGAAATGAAGCTTGTGTCAGGGGTAAACAAACTTGTACACTGGGTGGTGAAACTCTGGATCCCCGATTTTCAATTTTGGTACCTGTTGGGTAATACATGTATTCCTATTGATTACTATGTAAGCCAAAGGAGATTGCAATGGAAATTCATATTTTGAATTTCTTCTCGAAAACTGTCAGCCAGATTCACTTCAAACTTGATGGGGATGTACCTGTATAGGGACACTTCTGGGAACCCTTGAACCTTATTTTGTTCAACTGGTGGTGCTGTGCTTTTTATTTTTAAGTCTTTATTTTTAACAAATTTTTGTGAGATTTTGCTATTTTGGCTCTTTATCCAAAACTGTCTCTCAGATTGTTCCGAAATATAGTGGAAATGTGGGAGGAGTAAGCAATGTTGTTCACGCGGTGGCAATACTGTAAAGAGGACAGAAAGTGCGCTACTCAGCTTGGCTGTGTGGAGGTTTCACAAGAAGCAAAGTCCAGGCAGTTGTGCTCTCCAAGGTGTTTAGTTTTTCACTGAACTTTCTGCTCCAGGCAGAAAAAATTCCATGTGCAAAAATCATCATAGCCAACTAGAATGGATAGATTTGCAAGCAAATCTGTCTGGAGCTTGTTTTGAAACACCCTCTGATACTGTTTTGTGACATCATCAATCATGGGTCATCAGGTAAAATCTGCTGAACAGTAGTAGTAGAGTAACCAGGCAACTTTTGTATTGTTAATACATGCAATTTGTTTGCCTAATGCAACTATCATTGTTTTTTCAGCCAATAGCTGGATAGGATTTTTTTACCCATTACTTTAATAATTTATAACATATCAATAAATCCACACCAGGTTCACAATTTCAGCAATGGGTCTCATAGTATGTAATATTTCAATGTTGTTACTTGTATAATGGCTGAGAAAACTGTGTCACAAAATGTGGCAGGAGGTATTAAGAAATAAAGAAAGATTAAAGAATTTCTACAAAAACAATATGTCTGGGTTGACACCCAGACATAATTAGAAGTTATCATATAAGTTTATATAACTGTCCCCATCAGAAAATGGAACTTTTACCGAATGAGATTTCAGTTTACAACCATGAGAAAATAGGGACAAAATAACACACATTAAATTTGTTTTTAGGAGTTGACCGGACTCTTTTGTCTGTACTCATTAGGATTCACATCTATTTATTACAGTCTGTTCACCCTGTAGCTGAGCCATTCTAACTTCCAGCATAAAAAGGATTCATGTTACATATGATACGTGTGAAGGCTAATTGTGATGTGGGAGACATAGTGATTGTTCTTGCAGACTTCTTGAGTGCACTTAGAAATAAACGAAAGAACTTAATGAGATGTGTTAGTATTTTCACCAGTAAACAATGAAAGAACTGCTGGTAGCAAGAATGACTAACTTCAGAGTGACAAGTTGGTCTTAAAAGTATGTTTTGTACCATTGCTGTTGTGTGAAAATAAATGTTTTAGAATAAATAGATTTAAAGATCCACTAAAAAAGTAAGGACAGATGAAGTTTACTTTTACATTATAGACCCATTTTAGAAAGCTGCTGCTTTTTCTGAGTCTGGGAAATGCTAAGGTTTCTGCACTATGGCAATACTCTGGATCCCTGATTTTCAATGATTTTTTTCAATTCAGATGCCTGTTGGCCAATGCATGCATTCCTATTGATTATAAATCAGTTGGGAGTGCAATGAAAATTCACCTTTTTTGCTTCTCCAAAACCTTCCAGCAGGTTCACCTGGAAGTTGGTGGGGATGTACCAAAGGTGTGTGTCTGCCAATTTTGTTCAATGGTTGTGCTCCATTGATTTAATTTTTTTTTTAATTATTGCCCATTTTTCAATAAAATCTTCTCTGAAATCACTTGGTCAATTGCTCAGAAATTGCATAGGGCACTCGTGGGGTCCTTTGGAACTTAAATTGTTCAACAGGTGGCATGATTTAAAGATTTTTTGTGCATTATCACTTTTCTTGACTTTTTCTCCCAAATCAAAGTTGGATCCTCTTTTAACTTATTGGGAATGTGTGTAGATTTATCTCCTCCAAATTTGTTTGCTATGCGTTGGTGCTGCCATTTTCTGACTTTCAACAAGTTATCAAAATTAGGAACAATTGGTTAGGGAATGTGTACAAAATAGCAACAGTGACGATGTCAGTCGATGGTCTTAAACATAGGTGACCTTCATATCATTCTGAAGTTCACAGGACAAGTTCAATCTTTGCATGTAAGGTAAGCTGAGCACAGGATTGTCACAGTCCTCTTGTTAAAATTTAGTGCCGTTTTCTTTCCAGAGAGCAGAGGCAGTTAAAACATGGAGGAAGAAAACTAGTTCTTTCTTCCAGAGTCCGTGACATGTCAAACGTAATTAACTGTTCTTCGATGTGTCATCATTCCAACTCCAAACACCAGTGCCACTGCCAGTAACACAGTATCTCAGAAACAAGAACAAATACGTGAAGTTTGAGACATGTTTTCTTAATTTGCATTGTGTTTTAAATTTTGCTACAAATGTGTCAGGCGGAGTAGTAAATTTATGTCCAAGAATGGAGATTAGTTACACTTTCATAATCGCTGTGAAAACTGCGGTCTACGGGGGTCGGGGCTACGTTCCAAGAAACATTAGGGATGAAACCACCATTATATTTACTTTATATTCTCATATTAGCATGAAGGCGTATAACTTTTGTTGCGTCACTTTTTAAAATAAAGTATGCAGTTGGTGATGTGCAGACACCTTTCATTGAAAACATTCAAAATAAAAAAGGCGAGTCTATAGATAGAATCAAAAGTTATGCCAGTGTTTACCTGTCATAGACAGGAAACACGTGCTCCGAGCACGGCTTGCCAGCATTACGTCACTGCGTATGAATATGTGATTTGCCCTCTGTTTATAAAACTCATCATGGAAAAAATATCTGTCAAACCATACAACACAAACAGGCTGATAAGCTCATGTAATAGTCTAGCTGAAACAGTGGGTTAATTACAGGTAAATGCCCCCCAAAGGTGTCAGCACACGACAACCAAGAACTATTTAGTGGCTGCAATGGTGTATTCAAACCTTAAGCCAAAAAATGCACTATCTCTGTTTCACTCACTTGTAAGCCCAATATGTACATATGCTTCGGAATTGTGGGCCCCCGTGTCGTTGGGCAGCAGCTCTTGTGAAAAGTTGTTCAAAGATTGTGAAAACAAGTTGCCAATGGAAAAATTATTTCTAAGTTATTGCAAATTTGTCTTAGGTGTTAACAAAAGAGCAGTAAATTTGGCTGTTAGAGGAGAACTCGGCACCTATCCACTGATGCTACATGGCTTAAGGAAGGTTATGAAGTACAACAGAAGATTGTCATTGTTCGGAACACAACATTTAATGCGCAGTGCCTTTATAGCCAGTAAACAACTGGAAGTTGAAAATAGTGCTAAAAGCTGGTTAGGTTTCTTCACAAAAATTGGTGAAATCTGTGGTGAAGACGTACATGATATACAGTCGACACATAATAAAATTCTAGCTTTGTATAGATCCTACTTTATGTCCCAGCTACAAGACCTCAATTCTGGTAAACTAACCCTCTATGCCAAACTTAAATACAGTCATGGTTATGAAAACTACTGCCAAATTATTGAAAATGTTAATCACAGGAAAGCATTAACCAGGTTACGGATAAGTGCACACGCACTGAATATTGAAGTAGGTAGGTATGACAGATATGGTATCAACAGAAATCAAAGATTATGTAGGAAATGTCAACTGGGCGAAGTGGAAGATGAGGAACATTTTTTACTCAGGTGTGGAGCATTTGCTTCTCAAAGGGAAACCCTAATAAGAGAAATTTCAAAGGAGTGTAAACTATTCACCAATTTGTCTTCCGCAGAAAAAGTGTTTTATTTATTGAACGCCGAGGGCAGCTGTGTTAAGAATGTCTCCAAATTTTGCTTTGAATGCCTGGATTAATTTTTTTTTTTTTTTGAATGAAATCCGTCCATTTACTTTGTACATTGACTACACTGATAACATTGTTATGTATTGTATTTATTTGCATTGTACTGTGGTGCAGTTTCTTGTTCACTATCTATGTGGACTGTAGTCATTAGTGAATAATTGGTAGTTAATTTAGCGACCGCTAGATGGCAATACCTTGATGTAGCCAGCGGGCCGCTCATGTTGTATGTGCAATGGCCCCAGGAGGGCAATATGCAATAAAGTATATACTATACCATTACCGCGCTGTCACATATCGTAAATCTTTAGGTATGTGCACTTTCAAAAATGTATACTTTATGGTAGTTCTTAAGTGAATTTACAGTGTTATGTAAAGAAAAGTATCAATCAACACTAAGATCACTGATCTAACGTATGTTTATTGGATTAATGAGTGAGCGAATGGAAGGCTTTGGCCTTTTGGGTGATAATAGAGTCCTTTATGGGCGCCGCCATGATAGACATCAGAATGAGGTTACAGGTGATTGGCTGATCAAACTTCCTGTTCTGAGAGACCAAAACTTCCTCCTTGTAGAGCGACAGGCAGAGCGAGATATGAAGCGAGTGGAAGGCTTGCTTGCGGCATTTAAGCCGTGCTGAGTCCAACTCACCTGTCACAATGTTATAAAGCTAAAGCTATGGCTCTGAAGCAACATTTAGAGGCATTCCTGAATCACGTTGACCGACTCAAAGAGGTGGATGAAAATGGGGAGACAGGTTTCTCCAGGGAGTTCCAGGTGAGTGACTTGATCAAAACTGATATGAAGTCAACTTGCACAGTTATAATTATATTTATTTTGTTGTTTCACTTTCATCCTGGTGTTTGTTTTGCTATATCATTGTTGTTTACAGGCCCCGAGCTGTTTTTTTCAGATACATATTGTAACTTTGCGAGATAATGCCATTAACAGACGAAAACAAAAACAAAAAAAAACGCGATTAGCGAAATTCTGTTCCATGACATTGCAATTTGCATTGTCATTGATTGAAATTGTCATGGGGGGAAAATATGTACATAAAAAAAAAAAAGGGAACGAAAAAAAAGAAGACAAGTGAAATTGAGGTCTGAGATAAATTCTGAGGAATTGGTTTCGACCATGGCTTCAGCGGAACTTTAACAGAAATTGCAAAACGCGTCATAAACATACTAGTAATACTGTGTAGTAAATTGAGGCACCCAGTGAAAAAAGTGGAAAAGCCAAAAACAGGTCAAGTTTGTCCACACTACTGATGATGGGTCTTTCTAGCAACAAAGTCATCAGTTTGTCACTTGAGTTCATGAAAAGTAGCATGATGACTCTCATTTCTAAAAAAGTAATTAATTATGACATTAGATTTGACTATTTGGAGTATTAAAAAACAAAATAAAAACTTCAAAGTGTGAAACCCCATCATGGCATTAATTCTGCCTGGGAAGTAATTTCCCTTGAAAGAAGTGCACTGGAATTCAACATAAGACCCCATAAAATAAATTTCTTGTCTATAGACATTTTTTTCCGGAACACATGGGGTTGATGGGACAAGTTTATTTTGATCCACTGAATTAAACAAAATGGTTATTTCTATTGAGTTATAAAGTGGACCAAACTACCTGTTTCACTTGACTAAGTGAAATATAAATGGTGGGTTAAAAATTCAGGACCAGGTGGTCAACAAGAAAAAGTTTTGATGTGACCTAAAATATCAACATGGGTGCAAGTGGCTAAGTATAGGAGGAAGCCATCATCATGCCTCAATTGTAAAATGGGAA
Source organism: Hermodice carunculata (assembly GCA_964020975.1). NCBI lineage: Eukaryota > Metazoa > Annelida > Polychaeta > Eunicida > Amphinomidae > Hermodice > Hermodice carunculata. Next base: position 91,724,736 of record OZ026622.1, read on the forward strand.
AATGACAAATTGATTCAGCTTGTTCAGTGTTGCCAACCTGTCAAGATGAAAATTTTGGAGCCAGACAGCTTGAATTTGGGAGATTCTTTGTCCAATGTGAAATATTGCACGAAAAATGTTGAAAGAATTTTGGCAAGTAAGCCAAAATTGCTAAATTTATATGGTTTTTCAACTTGAAAATTTGGGAGTCTTCTGAATTTTTCTGGAGGGTTGGCAACACTGCTTGTTGTTCTTGACAATTCATTCCAACATGCATATACATGTAGCTGCACAGAGAGCACAAAATTATTATAGAATGTCATTTCACCTTTATCTGTTGCACCACCAAACTTCCCACTGGGTTCATCTAGTTTAAATGCCTATACAAACGTTAGTGGGACTTATTGGCAGATGTACTGTTGATGCTGTTTCAGCAGTGAAAGGAAAAGCATCCAGTCATCACACTAGTCCTGTAACCTGAAGTTATGTATGCTTGGAACACCCAGCTTTATCTGGCCAGAACTCTGTGTACACTGTATTGAGCTGAATACATACATTGTTCTCATTTATTCACCCCAAATTGGCTATTCTCAACTCTGCGCCAATCACTCTCAAGAATGACCTGTATGGTATTTGACCTTGCAATAATTTTCATAGGTAATTTGCCAGGGAATTGAGGACATTTGGATAATGACAGTGACAGATGATACCGTTTTTGTGGCTTTGAGCACCTTGGAGTTCAAGTTGCTTTGTTCTCTATTATAATGATGATTATATACATGTGTATCACTCTGAGAAAAGGGAAAAGATAAAGAGGAAAAAAACATTCATTTTAAATGGTTCAGGTTGTTATGCAGTTGGATGTTAAATTGGAAAAATTATGTTAGTGATGTAGTGTAGTCTGGAGAATCATCATTGTGCATATTTTTCAAAGATATATGAAGAACATTTGGGGGACAGTTTAAAGAAAAGGTAAATGCAAAGCAATTGACATTTTGGATTGTTTATGTAGATGCAATGTACATAAACAAACCAACAGAATAGTTGATAGACAGGTAAAAGTGTGAAAAACTTGCACACAAATGACAAAAAGTTGGCAAACCTTATGCCATTTGTGTGCAAGATTTGTGTACTCTTGAATGGCGTTCAAATGAGGTATGCATGCGTGCAACAAGTGGCAGAGTACAGACCACCAAGAGAAACCACTTGGGTGTGGGGGCTGTTTACTTTTTACAAGTGTGCCAGACATCTAGGAAACACCTGTCATGTGGCAAGTTACATCAGATTCCAAAGGACAACGGAAGAAGGAAGTTTTAGATAAACAGCATATAGTCCTTGTGCTGAGTTTGTTTAATCACAGATAAGCCTTAATCTTCATGAGGCCAGGACAATCAGTTTCCATGTTGCACATATATTTTCACACCTGGAGTGACTAACAATCTTACAAGTGTGAAAATTTGTAGCTTTGTTGGAAGTGCTTTGCAACATGTAAATGTTAAAGAATCCCCATCAAAGCAGATATACATGGAGAACACGTCTGGAGATTGACTGTGTCATTGTTATGAAGCACCATGTTGATGGTGGAACAGCAGTCACTTGTCATTAGTTGGAGCATGTGTCAGCTGTTTGGCACACATTGTGTGTGTCACTGACTCAATTGAACAGGTCTGCCTTGGAGCATGATAATCACAGCAGTTACTGATGGCATGCAATGATGTATACTTGTACCTGCTAATGTACAACCACCCCTCTTGTATACATTTCAAATGTGGCTGTATACTGCGTGTGGTCTTTCTGGTTAGCTTTAGCTGGCTGAAGATATTTCCTGTCTTTTAACCAGCTTGGCGTATGAAATTTCAAATATTGGTTGTGAACTCTTCAAACATCAAACTTCTTAGCTCGCTCCTGCAGAGAAGTTGGAAACTGCAAACATATTGTGTATTATTTTAAGTCAATGAAATGCTAGTTTTGCTGAAACATTTATTTGCTACAAAGGTAATATCTAACAGCAACCCAGTCTTTCATGACAGGTAAATTTTCATGCAAAAACATGCAGCCAAATAATCTTCAAGACTGAACCCTGGATGGTCTTTACAACTAGCATTCAAAGTTGTTTCTTCCTATGACTGCGTACAGTGTGTGCAAGTTAATAACCAGGTAGCTACAGACTCAAGTAGGTTTTATGTGGCTAAGAAATTTTACCTTTCTGAACAACAGTGCCTAATATATTTCAGATTTCATGGAAATGTACATGTATAAAAAAAGTTAAGTTATTGTGGTAGAGTTAATTCTTGTGTGTCTGCTCCCATATCTTTGAATGGAGTAGTCATCATGGCTCTTCCACCAAATTATCTGTAAACACATACATATTTATTATCCGAATGAAAAGTATCAGGTCAAGCAATCTCAATCCTTCATATTTGTGTTATGGTCAAGGTTAACACAGATTTGAATTTATTAATTGTGTACATGCAGAGGAACAGAATTTTTTTCTACATGTACCCTGCATTGGTATTTGGTGGAAAATTGAGATAAATTTAGCATAAACAGCATTTAAAATAAGCACAAGGCAAGTTAAATGCAACAGGGCAAATTTATTTGCAGGCTTTGTTGCCATTTGGACAAGTTAAAAATCAAACACTGATATTTTGAATTGTCAGAAAAGCACTTGGTAGCCCACTATAAATCAGTTTCTGGACACATGAAGACACACAGACGATGAAAACAATCTGAGCTGTAGAAGTGTGGGCATAAGGATTCCATGTAAATTATTCCAAGGCTGTAATGATACACTGAATGATGATGTGATATAGGTGTTTATGCATGCCTTTCAGCATGACACAGAGAATCTCACCAGGCTGAGAAGGAGTTTGTATTTTTCTCTTATAAAGATCATTGTTGGTGGAGAAAATCCTGAGTGACTGCAAGTTATGAGCACTTTTCCTGACAAGAAATGGTCCTGAGTGAGAAAAAAAATAATAATGATAATTACACTTCACTCTCTAACCATGTGAGATTTTGTTTATTCCATCAACCTTGTCCTTAGTCAGGGGCACAGGCGTATGAAAATATTTTGAGTATGAGAACACCGATGCTCCTTATCCATTCAAAAAAAAAATTGTACTGTCTATGCCTTTTTTTGCATCACAAGTATCACAGAATGTATAATGCTGGGAGCAACTCAATCTCTCCCATTTTACAGCTGCAACACAGCTTTAAGGGATACTCAATTAATATCCCTATATTTTCATAATTATTCAAGAATTTTTTTTTGTATTGTATATCTCGATACATATTTGAGTGAATACCCCCTCTCTGCCCCAGCTTTATTCCTTTTGAAATGTGGGCAGCGGCTGCATGGTTACTTGGATATGCTATGACACTACCAAGGATGCCTCTTCCCATAAACACATTTGGGAAACAAAAGCACCAAAAAACAACGTGCAATTTGCGTTTAGGTTGCCACAACATGTCACTGGACAATGGAGGGGAGACTATAAATAGTCTGAGCAAACACCAAAGCTTACCCTAGACATTAAGCTTCACTCAGCGTTAACAACATCTATTGTTGCCGAAGTACTGTAGTATCATGTAACAAATGTACGTTATGGTTTTAACAGTACCATGCTGCAGCCGTTGAAATTTTCAGTCCCTGATAAACCACACTATTGGCGAAACTGGTCAGACTACACAGGGCACGATAGGAGGATCCAAACCTTTGCTTCGTTACAAATTTTCCTTATCTAATAATACCACAAGATAAGGAGCATTGGTGCTCTTACACTCAAAATATTTTCATAAGCCTGTGGTCAGGGGCATTGCCCCATTTTGAAACCAGAAGCTTGATACTTTAAAATGAAGATCTGTGTCTTTGGGCACCATGGAGTGTAAATACAATGTATGAATGCATGTTTTGAGGTGCACACATTTGAAATGCTAGCAACAAAATGCGACATGAAAAATAAATATATTTAAAATAAAATGACTTTTCATTCAACATTTATAATATGATAACATGAATGTACTATGGGGTAATACCAACCCCCCTTCTGGACACAAAACTTCTAAAAATCCAGTACCTTCATGCCTACTGGTGTACCATCAGGGGATCCTAATATTGAGGCTCTCTGTAAAACCAGTAAAAAGTGAACTTGCCCTGCACCTGGAAAGCCACATGTTCTGCATGTGCAAAATATGAATATAAAAGAACTCCAGGGTTTGAAAGAGCTACAACCAAACCCAGATAGTGATCAAGAAAGCAGATAAAGGCTTAGCTAAAGAATCCTAAACACTATAAATTACGTAGCAGAAGCACAGAAACTACTATTCAACACAGATCACTGCCGTAAAGTGGAGGTCAATCTGACCGCTTCGCACAACGATAAAATCAGGCACCTGCTCCAAGACCTAGTGGACGACAGATCCTTCACTCCCAAAACTGCAGAGTTTTTGTATGTGGACGAACCCCATCTACCATGCTTTTATCTGCCTCTGAAGATACTATTAGTTATTCACTGTTGTAGTGTGAAATACAGGAAGTATCTCCCCCAAAGACAGCTGTATTACCCGAGGCGAAGGGGAGATACTTCCTGTATTTCACACTAAAACAGTGAATGACGATTTTATCCCATTTTTGATGATGTAATTTCATGCCCAAAAAATACCCGCTGCTGCTGCAGTTCACTTCACAGTCCACCATCATGTTGTCGTTAAGGCTTGTATTGCATGACAGAGACTTCTGATGGCTGATCTAACCAGATAGGGAGATACAGCGAGAATACCGCTGTATTCCCCGGCCAGTTACGAGAATACTGTTGTATTCCCCGGTGAGTTTCAGGAATCGTGCTGTATTTCACCTTTGCAGTAATTAATGCACAAATAAGGGTAGTACAAAGAGTGTACCATGGCTATTAACCAATCAGAAGCCAAGGATTCTATCAAAAATGTAATAAATAAGGGTATCTTCCTTCCACCAGGTTGACCCTTTTTTAGCACTAATGCAAGTGCTGCAGAAAAAATCTCTGGTTTCATAGTTTCATGGTTTCTGTCTTCAGTCCCCAAGATAAAAAGTTATGTAAAAGATACCACCGACCTTATTAATAAGATAGAGTCCCACCCATTTTACCAGAACATAGCTTACTACAGTAGTCCCTGTCACGAGAGACCCTGTCGTGAGAGACCACCCTCTCATGAGAGACCGTTTTTCAGATTCCCAAGTCCTATATTTCCCATGTTAATTTACCTGTCATGAAAGACCACCTGTCTCATAAGACCACTTTTTTGTTGCTGTAGGGGTGGTCTCTGGTGACAGGGACCACTTTAGTAACCTTTGATGTAACTTCATTGTACCCTAACATTCCTATTGAGGAAGGCCTTCGTGGTGCTGCCTCAGCACTCATACAGAACAGGGACCCAGGGTCTGAGCCTGAGACAAGTAAGCTAATCCATCTCCAACATGTGATAGGACTGTGCAGCAATTTTGAGTTCAACAGTGAGCACTTCCTGCAGATTAGTGGACCAGCAATGGGGACAAAAGTGGCACAACAGTTCATGGTGTTCCAACTGCCACTGAGGAGAATCGTGGAAGATTTGAAAGTGGTCTGGCTTTTCCATTTGTCAGGCCTATATGCCACTAGTCTGGCGTGCTCTTTTTTCTGAAAACTAAGATTTGCTAATCACTCATTGCAGCTGCCCATGGGCATCTGAAAATGAGGCATAGTTGGTTGCGAATCCTTTTTTAAAAAAGGGAAAGGAACTGATAGATAGATAGAAACTTTATTTTACGAGGGTTACACTGTAAGCCAAGCTTATCTCCCCAGTGGCCCTCAATAAATATATACATAAAATCTGACATAATACATAAAAGTCATGTAAAATTCATATACACATGTAAATAAAAACAGTTAAAGAGGCGGAAGTATACATATGATTATTAAGGTGTTGTCCGTTATTGACTTACATCTGGCTTCAGTATTTTCTTTTGAATATTTGTAGTGTATTGGCTGTTTGAGTTTCATAGTTCAATTTGTTCCACAGGTAGGGGCCTCGGTATAAGAAACTATTTTTGAATTTTTCTATCCTGGGTCGGGGTACAGTCAAATTTCTTTTTGATGATGATCTTGTAGTTCTGGATGTTGTACTAGAAAGAGGATGAAATAAATTTGATAGGTAACTCGGTGTTAAACCATTTAAGCATTTGTATACTAGGGTAACTGTCCTGAGGTCAATTAAGTCTTTCAGCGGTAGCCAGTTCAATAGTTTGTAATAGTCCTGGGTAGAGTCTCTGGGGTTGAGGTCAAATATTAAGCGCATTTACCCTCTTCTGGAGTTTTTCAAGATGGTTTATCTGAGGACTGGAACCCCAGACACTGCAACAGTACGTCAGGTGAGGGTGTACATTGGCTTGGACGAAAAGTATCCTTGCCTCCGTAGGGAGATAATGTTTGATACGCCATAGGAGACCAAGAATTCGGCTGACGGTCTTGTACACTTTGTTCACCTGACATGACCAGTCAAGGTGGTTATCAATGACAACCCCAAGGGCTTTGTCCTCCTTGACTGTTTTTATGTCGGCGCCATTGATATTGATGTTTAGATTGTTTCGCTGTAGATGCCTGGATTTTTGGGCTGTGGAAATGATCATGGCATGGGTCTTCTCAGTATTTATAACCATCTTGTTTGCAGTACACCATGCGCCGATACTTTGAGCGTCCTGGGAAAGTTTGCGTTCAAGCTCATCTAGAGATTTGGCGGAGGTGTATAGGGTAGTATCATCTGCGTACATGGAGATTTTTGAATGGGTGGTGTGTAGATGCATGTCATTGACGAACAGAAGAAAGAGGGTCGGTCCTAGTATAGTACCTTGAGGGACCCCAGCGCAAACTTCTGATTTGGTAGACATTGAGTTTTTAAACTTCACATGTTGTGTCCGCTTTGTTAAAAATGAAGACGTCATTAGCAAACAGTACCCACATGAATAAGCTGTTGACATAAGTTGCTTTTTTAAGCATTTTTCTACTTTCCTCCTATACATTGGATACGTGAGCCAAATGATACTGAGTGCCGACAGTCACATAAAGGTTACTGAAGTATGTGTATGTTAGCTTTCATCTCAACATGTTACAGACTCAAGTGATTTTATATTCAGTGAAACCTCATTATAAGGACACTCAGGTATCCGACATATTCATTATAATGACACAAGTTTTGAATAGCAAAAGTTAATTTTCACTGGTGTTTGATTCATTTATTTGACATATTCAGTTACCAGACACATTTCTATGAACGGAAGTTCGAACAGGTGGTGTCATTATAACAAGTTTTCACGGTATTAGGGATATAAAGTACCAAACTTATGATGGTGATGATAACGACAACCCAGCCCTTCTGTTTATTAAGATTCTATAATGATGTACTGACTTTGTTAAACACTGAAGTAATTTGTGGTCATTTTAGGTGTAAAGTACTAAACTTACTATTAAATGATGATGACAAGCCTGTCAGTCCATTTATAAAGACCCTAGAATAGATTGACCTTTATTATGTGGGTCCCAATATTATGACATGAGGTGATGATCTTCAACTGCTCTTTTGTGTCTGAAATGTTTAAACATCTAAATGTACATCAGTTGATTATGTTACTCAGTGACACCTGACATGGAAACTTTACCAGGGATGTATTGGGGCTGTTCATTTTCAACATCTATAACAAAGCTGCTGACTCAAAATCATATGAGCAGAATCTGATTTTGTGGCTGGTATTTGGGCAAAAGGAGTGAAATATGAAAGACAAAAATATATTGTATGTATGTATGTTCAAATTTGAAGTTTTTTTTAATAATCTGTATCATAGTATCAGCCTTAACTATAAATTTACATCAAAGCCATGTATATATGTTTGGAGATGTTCCAGACTGCTGAGTAAGGGCTTAGGCACTGTTTATAATGTATAACTGCTTGTAACTTTACTTGGCACATGCATATGAAGAATATAGCAGTTTGTCATGAGTAAAGGTCAAATCATATTATAATGTGCTACCTGTAGTATGATATGTAATATCACTTGTCACGATCCCATTAAATTAACCTAACTGCATAAGAAACATTGAAACCACCAGTTGGTATGCTTTGGAGGCTTTGAGAAACTGTCCTAGTTCTATATTGTTTGTTACAAAACAGTATTAACATTTAAAAGAAGCAAAAACAAAAACAAAACATGGAAATATTTAGTTCCAGATTTGGGAATGGCTTTTGATAACCTTGAAACACAAAATTGAAGAATATATGCTAATATACTCTGACCTATCACTCAACAATTTGACAGTGTCTTGACAATGAAGCAAGTTGCCTCAAGAGAAGGAAGGAAAACTTTGTTCAGCTGCAGTATTATTGTTAGGCCCCCACTCATTTCCTTTTTGTTGGTCCTTTCAGTTGAAAATATAAACAGTTTTACAGTCAGACATTGCTACACATCAGCCTTGCAAGTTAAATATCTCTTTGTTTCTGACCCATAGGGGTATGAAAAGATGTACAAATATATGCATTTTAAAGTGCACTGGTGATGTTTTGAACTAGTATTCTAGTATTCTTGTGGCCAAGTTCTGTTACTTTACTTATGGAAGAGGCATGCAATTAATTTTTAAACTTTGTGCCAAATGGACCCCCTAATAGTACTAGTGAAAAGAAGTGTTATGTCCATGCAAAATTAGATTATATGTATAACCAATGAGACGTCCTGTGGGTGAAAAAATAACTTTTTGTGATTATATTCCACCCATGTGTACTTCGTGGTACATGCAAAGACACTCTTCTCTCCAAAGTCAGTCCTGTATAGGATCAAAATGTATTGAGACAATGTCCATAAACATTGATATGGGGGTGGGTGGGGAAGGTATGATGCAGCACTTGTGCACATGAATATACTCAATAACCGGAACATCAAATGTACAAAAGACAGAATAAGTTCATAAAATAAACATTACAAAGTGCAAAGTGGATAGTCCCAGCACTAACTCCAAGCTGTCCCCCTTTCTCTCTACACCCCTGGAATAAAGTATTACAGATTTTTATCAACCTTCCTGAGATGCAGGAGTCATGTCCTGTCATGTGACTGTATTTAATAGACCTCAGGGTATGGTAAGAATGAAAACTGATTTTCCAGGAGGAGCCAATTGATAACGTAGAGAGTAACACTTTGTAATGTTTAACTCTTATAGAGCCAATTTAGAGACTGAGTCAACAGCTTTCCTTGGGGCACTTTCCACGCGTTGCGCGGAAAGTGCCCCAAGGAAAGCTGTTGACCTGGACCAAATTTTTCACTGGGAACATAGGCATGCTGGTACTTGAATGAAAGGTCTTTTAATGAGGAATATGAATCTGGAATCATTACAGTAATCCAGCTTCATCAGCACAGCTTAAGTCGTGACTGGCACTCAAAGGGTTAATATACATGTACAAAAATGCATGATACCCAACTTTTTGTGGAGAGACAATCACTTGAAGTAATATTAGAATTTACTGACATGATCACAGTGACACAACCTTACATGGATCAGGGTTAGTTGGGAAAGGTTTTTGCTTTGCCCAGGGGGCAATGTTTGAAAAAAATTTAAATTGTGGCCCTGACATAGATGGTCTTTTATTTACGTGATGCTTGCTCAATACTTCTTGACCTGACCGCCTCATCTGGTGCGTTGCTTGCCCCATTGCCAAAGGCTGTATTCAAGCAGTACAGTGAAGACTGGCTTGAAAGACCACCCACAGGGATGATTTAATTGTGGTCTGCTGACTCAGGGAAGCTTGTCTCTTATAGCGGGTATGAATAAGATGGAAAGTACTAAGCAAAGTGTCATGAAAAGGCGGTTTTGCAAGACGGATGGTTTCTCATTGGAGGGGTCTCTCAAGACAGGGACCACTGTACTTGGTTGTCTTGTTTACATGAAAATTGTTAATGGTGCTGTGGGATATGTCTTTTTGGACCCGGGAGTTTTCTTTGTCCAGGATAGTAATGCACTGGTCGTCCAACTTTTGAAAACAAAAAATGGTTGTCTTGATTCTGTTGAAGTATGGGACCAAATTGGGAAGACTTGAATGTGAAGTAATATTTATATGCTTTTGATTTATAATCAAGACAATATCATATATCTTCGTATTCTCACAATTTTGGAGGGCTATTAATATACATATGTGGAAGAAAAATGCCTGGGTGTTTAGAAGAACAGAAGTAGCTTAAAACTTTCAAAACCTAGGTGATTTTAAAAATTGGAGTACCGTGGTCCCTGTCTTGAGAGACCGCCCCTAGGGCAGGTCAAAATGTGGTCTCTCAAAACAGGTGGTCTTTCATTAGAGGTATAGTAACATGGAAAAGATAACACAGTGTTCTGAGAGAGTGGTCTTAAAAATATATGTGGTCTCTCATTGGAGGGGTCACTCAAGACAGGTACCACTGTATGTCAATAGTCATGCATCCCTGATGTTGGTGATAGTGACCAACATTTCTGAAATCATCAACAGCTGCTCCCATTATGCCCATATGGCCCAGATTATACTGGTACCATCCATAAGTCACCTTCAGTCACTCACCAATTACAGAATTTCAGCTGGGTTCGGCCTGTGGTCTGAGGAAGTTACCTTTACCTTTTGACAAACATGACAACTATCTGTTATATAGCTGTTATAGAGCTGGCAGTCTGGCAGTCAGGTCAAGTTACATGAAGTGTATGATCTGTCTGGCAATGAATTTGTGTTTACTCCTCATTTTAGCACAACTTAGTGAAGTGTTAATTTCACAATTTGGACATTTTTGGGGGTGGGGAGTGGAAAGTTATGCTTTAATTCACTGAACGATGACTGTAGTCAGTCAGTACAGGGAAGATGCAGCCACTAAGGGTTAATTGAAAATAAAATCAGTCATTACCAGGGAGTTACGACAATGGCAGAGGACCACTTATTTAATGTTGAATGACATTAATGTTATTCTTCATCAAACAATTTAGCATAAAATAATATGGCATATGGCATGTAATTTATGGAGAGGTTGACTGCAGACTTATTTTATGGAGCGTAGTACATCAGCCTTAATGAGCATCAATCAAAAGATTTCAGTTGGAAAAGTGAAAATTAATTATATGAAATAAAGATAAAAACATATCATGTCCTGTTGAGATTTTTACTAAGGTCCAGGAAATGTATACCCATGCAGAGATTTTTTAAAGTTTTCATTGTTCATTTTCAAACTTTAATGTCTCGAGCCCATTCCTGGTCAGATCTGCACGTCAGTCTGTTGCTTTCTGTGGTACATGTTTGGTGCAATTAATGAAGCCACAATGAAAGCTGTTAACCTGTGCTGAGCCAGCCATCATGGTAGGTTGTATCTAAAATTCTACACACAAATTTTCTATTCTATTAAATTAACCCTTTAGTGCAAGCACCCCCCACCCCCCCCCCCCCATACTGACATGAAGTTGAAGAGAAAAACATTAAAGCAGATCACAACTTACATCTGGAGCTTGGCACAAATTGAGGGGGAAAAGGTTAATTGTTTCATCATTGTATCTGCACCCTCATAATGCACACATTAAAATACATACCTTGAGTATGTATGTACATCCAGATACTTTACAGTCACCACAAACTTCTATGTTCAAACAAAAATTAAAAATACTCTCTCTCTCTCTCTCTCTCTCTCTCTCTCTCTCTCTCTCTCTCTCTCTCTCTCTCTCTCTCTCTCTCTCTCTCTCTCTCTCTCTCTCTCTCTCTCTCTCTCTCTCTCTCTCTCTCTCTCTCTCTCTCTCTCTCTCTCTCTCTCTCTCTCTCTCTCTCTCTCTCTCTCTCTCTCTCACACACACACACACATGAAATATACGCAAACTAAAGTGACAAGGTTGTTTGTCAAGGTAGGCCACCCTACAGGGTTGTCATCATCATGCTGCACATTATGGGAAAGGTCACATGTTATGTGAAAAAATAAATATGTACAGGCAAGTTGCCAGAGTCTTGAATGCTTGTGTCTGAGCAGAATGTGACCTGATTTACACATTACGTAGCTCATGAGCTACACACTTAACTCTATAAGTGCCAGTTTGTCACTGAGTCAGCATCTCTCCTCACTGTACTTTGGGTACATTGTGCCCCACTTGTGTTAAGGAAAACTGTTGACCTGCACTACTCTTATGATCTCCAACTGTAGCCATGCAGGTGGCCAAAGGAAAGGCCACTTTACAAAGGATATGAAAGTGGTATTGTGTCAATTCAGAGCATATCGACTTCTCGAGATTGGCAAAGAGTTAATGGACAGCCGAATGTAAACAGCGATAGGAAACAGCAATGCCAGGCAGTCTGTCTGCTTCCTCCCCAGTGAGGTCATCAGTATGTGATCCATAATTGTGGTGGTAACCCTGGCTTGGCATCAGAAATGCTGTTTCAGATGCCGGCATGCATTGTCTTGATCATGAATATCATTGCAAGATTACTACATGTACATGATGTATTTACTTAATCTGTACGATTACGTGAATTTGATGGATGTACACATGTGCATCAGTACATGTATGTACCTGCTTGGTGTCATCTGACCAACTAATTTTATAACAAAAACTTACCAAAATAATGAGTTAAAGCTAAACCACAGCCATACGTAGGTGTCAACCCCAGAGCTTTGTGACTGGGAAACTTTAATAAAAAGTGCATGAAAACAAAATAAATAACCAAATTTGCCACAAAATACGTTTAAACAATTTTGAGGTCTCAAAAATGGGAGGCTTCTGATGGGAGAGAATGGTTCAGTCAACAGCTTTATGTACAGCTTTTCAAGAAAAGCCTGTTGTTGACACATTAATACTTCCTGTTCCACTGCTGGCCAACAGATTGTGTGGTCTTACTCTGACAGTAGGTCCACAGTACTGGCTTTGTTATGTTATAGTCATTCAGTGATAGATATAAGGGACTTTTTGTTTTTGTACTTTTCCACATAAAATGAGTGTTGTTCTTATTGAGATGCATGTGAAATGTTAACAACTAGTACAACAGCAAGTTGATTGTCTGTCATGTGCATCACTTGTCTCCAACAATTTATAAGGCCTTACATATGAACACTGGTCATGATGAAATGTACAAAAGAGCTCATATTGCCAAATCAGTGCATGGGGAACCTTGAAATTTGTACGTTTCAGGATTTTACTTGTATGGACTTCAAGTTGAAACTTAACTGATGCAGTTAACTTTTGAGGAGATACATGTACTTAATTTGGTGCAAGAGGATGTGAAAGAACAATGAAGGAACAGGAAATCAATTCAAAGTTTCTTGGTTTCGAGAATGTTGGTAATGTATGCATGGAGAATCCTCGCTGAAAGGGAATGCAGCTATGAGAGACTACCTGGGATTGAGACTGTGCTTTCTACAGTCTCGTATTGAGTTCATCCTGTTTTACCCTACCTATCATGAGTGACCATCTCTCTTGAAAGACTATTCCCTGTGGCTATGTTCATGCAGTCTTCGAAGAAGTCAAGAGCAGCAGCTGTAACACATTAGAAATAAAGCTGTATCACATTAGAAATAAAGCTGTATCACATTAGAAATAAAGCTGTATCACATTAGAAATAAAGCTGTATCACATTAGAAATGAAGTGACTGTATGACTGAGCCTTAAGTGTCCACCACAGCAGCTGGCTGTCATGACCAGTTTGCCCAGGTAGACCACAATAACACGGTTGGGTCAGGGACTGCCTGTAACAAATTATGCAAATGACCTTCCTGACCCTCCAGTTAAAGGAGTCTGTTGTCTTTGGAATTGTCCCTGAGGCTGATATGCTTTGGTGAGAGTTGCCTGCTGAAGTGCCCCTTTGGCCTCTTGTGTCTTTGAGGGAGACACGGTCAAAGGATCTGGGCCATAAAGTCTGCTGTGCAGAGACAAGTGGCCACAGGCAGGTGCATGTGATTGTGGGGTGGGGGGGGGGGGGTTGGGGGCAGGGGAGAGGCTCCATGACTTTGCCACTGTATTCATGCAGCTTAATGAAGGAAGAACTTGTTATCTGTCATGCAATCATATTTTTTGCTTTTGGGAAATCTCACTGGCATAGATGGTGTGTTCTACTGTACTCTTTTCGAAACCTACCATAGAATAAATTAAAAAAAATACCATAGTGATGGCTTCAAAGAGGTGGTCTTTTACAGGAGGTATAAAGCAGGCACTGCACATCCTATTGACTCTTAATGCTAATTATAACAAAATTTGTAAAGTATGATGATTCCTTGTGAAGATACTTTTCATGTGAGTACCATGGTGCATGCATATGTCCAGAAGGGGGACAGATGCAGGTCAGTAGCTTTCATCAGCATGCTTTAGGTACATGGTGCCTGAAGTGTGTCCACAAAACCTGTTCACCTTCACACTGCTTCTTTTGGTTTAACTGTTTTTAATAACCAGTCAAATCTGGCTGGTGGTCAAATGTCATCTGCTTCAATGCTTTGAACTAATTCCAACAGTAATGAAGAACAATTAGGATGAGACCTATCAAGATAACATGTCATAGCTCAACAGCTGTCCTTGATGTGGGTTGGGCAGCCTAACTCATGCCAAGGAAAGCTGTTGACCTGGTCTTCATTCAGCAGTGAAACTTGGACTGTAGCAGGAATTTATATAGCAGGATAGGACTGTCTCAGCTCAGTGGTCAGTGCAGCTTTTAGAAAGGCCTGGGCAGCTTAAGTAAAAAAGGGCAGTGTTAATGCAGGGTACGGAGTGAAAGTACTCGTACAGCAATGGATGTCTGGAACAAGAGCATAAATTTCTTTATGAACAAAATGAAAATTATAATATGCTGACCAAATTAAAATAAATTTGCTGTTGTATGAAATATATTGTTGTTAAGACAAATGTCAAAATTATATGCAGTTGGTCCAAAAAATCTATAAAAAGGGCAGCAAGCAGAATTAAAAGGGAAGGGAGCAAGAAAAAGGGAAGTGCAGTGAGCGAAACAAAAGATAGGACAAATGTGCCCTCCATGTTGAGCTGCAGAGAGACACTGGGGCACCCATCTGCTGGCTGGACACTGGGACACCCATCAACTGCTGGTTGGACACTGGGGCACCCATCAACTGCTGGCTGGACACTGGGGCACCCATCAACTGCTGGCTGGTCAGGCAAACCATTGTTTTCTTTTGCTCTGTGCTGTCAAACATTGTGGCAGTGAGGCATGTAGTAGAGAATGCCCCGCAGACACAATTGACTCTTTTACAGCCAATTTTAACAAAAATCAATACATGTATGTATACTCTGATTTAATGTAGGGTTTCCAGATTCATGTTTCTTGTGACCTGACATTTTCTTTCAAAGTACCAACATATGTCAACAGTTACCATAAGAGATGACAGACCAGAATGACGGCCACATCAGCAGTTTTCATTATTGTGCTCTGGGCAACAATGTGCTCCAAGTACTCCAAGTACTCCAAGTGCTCCAAGGAAAGCTGTTGACTCAGAACTTTGCATTGAGAGGGTTAAGGTAGTCAGCTGGCCGCCTGGCCGGCCGCCTTCTGCATGCTCCACACCTTAGTGGTTTTGCTGAAGCTTTAAAGCAACATAATAGGCTTGTGTTGTGGATCAAAAGCTGTGTATGCATATACATCACAGATACATGCATGGAAGCCTCACAGAATACAATATGTATTTATTCATGACAGATGCTGTATTTGATTAGGAAAGAAAAAAAGAAAGATGACTTTAATTTAGGGGCATACATGTATACGTATGTACCAGAGGAGGTGGAGGAAGCTCATCCTGCTCTTATATATAGAACTGGTGATGGAAATCTCCCTTATCCAGCAGTGATGTATGTATGAGCTGGTAAATGGTGTGTACATAGCCATATACACGTTAACATTTTCAGTCTTTCCAAACACAGATGTGTATTTTGCATGCATTGTGGACTGTGACAATGCACATGTGTGGTGTGTTCCTGCATGCTCCATTCATGATGGTATTAACCCTTTCATGGCCCAGGGTGATGTCAGTCATTAGTTTTGCTTTGTGCCCAAGATATCTGTTTACCACTGTGTCCTAGCTGATTCCACTCTCATCAGCTATTGTCATTTGGGCTGAGTGTCTTGATACAATTGCCATATAATCATGATGTGTTGGATGTCTCAACCCTTTCCCCCTGGAATTAAGACTGAGTCAACAGCTTTCCTTGAGCATGAGGCTAGTGATCTTGATGGGTCTCATCTACAGTTCTCAGTCAAATTGTTTTTCACTACTGATGAAATTAGCTGAAAACACTGAAGCAGACGACATTTGACCTCTGCTGGTTCTGGCCGGTTAATGGGGGAAAGGGTTAATACAGTTTGGCTTTATTATCATGGTGTGTGTCTGGTGTCTTAAGACAATCTGACCTTATTATGCCATGATGTGTTTCAGGTGTCTTGATACTATGGCTTTATTATCATGGTGTGTGTCAGGTGTCTTTGTCTTTTTGACCATATTATATCATGGTAAGGTGTCTTGGTACTATGGCTTTATTATCATGGTGTGTGTCAGGTGTCTTAATACAATTTGACCTCATTATAATGAGAAAACTAGGTGAGTCCAGAGTCTGCTACACCAGACTACCTGAGTAGACATCCGCATCACACAAGCCCGAAGGGCGCGTGTGATGCGGATGTCACGAAGGTAGTCTGGTGTAGCAGACTCCGGACGAGCCTAGTTTTCTTTTTATCCCGTACTTAAGTACTATCAATTTTCGTTTTTCATTGTAAATTTTAAAAAAAACTACTATTAATAATTAAATAAAAGATAACAGACACAAGCTTCCCAATGTAGACATACGCGACCTCATTTTATTTTGCTTCTGGTGTATGAATACATTAAGTTCATAAACAAAGTGAACAGTCAACATAGTCTGGTGCATAGCCACGTAGTATGGTCAGATCCATGCCATATAAGGGAATGAACACAAGAATGGAAAGAAAGTAGTGCAACACAACGTAGTCTGGTGCATAACCACGTAGTATGGTCAGTCGGACTACGTAGTCTGTATTAAGTCCATTTTTAAAGTAATATGGCCCTAAGTACGGGATAAATCATGGTAAGGTGTTGTGATACTATGGCTTTATTTACATGTTGTCTGTCAGGTTTGCTGATGCAATTTGGTTTTATTCACATGGTTTGTGCCTATGTGTTTTGATACTGTGGCTTTGTCATCCTGATGTGGGTCAGGTATCTGCACACGGTGGCTTCATTCTCATGATGTGTGTCAGATGTCTTGATGCAATAGCTTCATAATGGTATGTGTCGGATGTCTTTATACAACTGTAAATTGTATTATGTAAATACCAGACAAGTGCCTGGCGGCTAAAAAACCGGCTGAAAATGGTAAATTTTTCAGTATTAGTTTTTTTGCTCAGTCCGACGCGTTTCGCCACCAACGGGGCTCATCAGGAACTGATTTCAATGCTCACTAGCTCTGTAAATTGTATTATCCTGATGTGTGTCAGGTGTCTTGATAAAATGGCTTTATTGTTATGATGGGGGTGAAATGTCTGATACAATAGCTTTATTGAGCCCCCCCCCCTCCTCTGGTATATAGAAATCGCTTTTTCCATCCGCTATTCGTGTCTGGGATATGATTCGCTTGTCTTTCAACTGAAATTGATTGAACTTTACACACAGGTGCATCTGGACATAAAGGTGTGTTGTGTACCAAAAGTAGGTCACTAGGTCAAGTACCTGGGTCACAGTGACATATCCTTATAAAATCATGTCAGGGCTATAATTCTTTTACTGCTTAACTTAGTTTCATGTGTGATGAAACTAAACTAGGCCACTAGGTCAATTATCTGGGTCACGGTAATACATTTATGTAAAACTACATTACACTTCATGTCCGGGCTGTAATTCTGTTGTCCTTTGACTTAGAATCATGAAACTTCATACAAGTGTGTATCTGGACACAAGAGTGTATGATGCATAAAAGTAGGTCACTAGGTCAAGTATCTGGGTCATGATGATAGCCTATTTTTATTGACTATAGTCATCCTGATGTAAGACGTGTGATTAGGAAGGTTATAAATGAGGCGGGGGAAGGGGGGGGGGCATGGAGCCAGCAATCTCTGATTGCATTTTAATTGTGGTGTTTTTCAACTGACAATGGCTGTATAATCATGGTGTGTGTCAGATTATCTTAATACAGTGGGTTTATATACCTATCCAGGATCCTCACTCTGCTAACATCACAGTGTGCTGATTGGATCATATACAGTGGTACCTCTTTTGAGAGACCCCTCTAATGAGAGACCGCATGTCTTTTTAAGACCGCTCTCCCAGAACACTGCGCTATCTTTTCCATGTTGTTGTACCTCTAATGAAAGACCACCTGTTTTGAGAGACCGCATTTTGACCCGCCGTAGGGGCGGTCTCTCAAAAGAGGTACCACTGTATATCAAGGGATGAGGGTGTAACCATACAACTCTTTTTGATGGATTTGTTGGCACTGCAACTTTGAGACCTTCATTGTGGTGGTCAGTTCACAGATTCTGATATCTTACGCACCTGTATGAAATTCCAAGTTCTTTTTCTGGCATAACCTTTTGAGTAATTCATTGAAGGAGGTGTGTTTCTTGTGCAACACTTCTGTCAGATATG
This sequence comes from Hermodice carunculata, assembly GCA_964020975.1. Lineage (NCBI taxonomy): Eukaryota > Metazoa > Annelida > Polychaeta > Eunicida > Amphinomidae > Hermodice > Hermodice carunculata. The sequence goes on from OZ026622.1 coordinate 91,743,346, forward strand.
TGAATGTATTTATGGTGCATACTGTAGATATGGAAATTTATTTTTGTGAAAGTGCTTTTCTTTTTCTTTTTTTTTTTGTTCGTGATAAAGCATTTAAATTGCAGGTCCATGGCTGCCTGAAACAAATGTGCTTAGGGGCTGCTTAGCTGACACACTTGGATATAACTTGCACTGTGGCAGACCTTGTTTTATTCGTTGCATTCAATTTGTACACAAGGCACGGCGAAAGGGTGATCAGTTCCTCATCTATCTGGGAATGATCCCATTCAGTTTGGTTGTATTATGAACTTGTTATCACATGGTGAAGAGTAAAATTTCCATTGTACCGTTTTAAAATTTACTTGCAACCAATGGCCTAAAAGGTATAGCCATCCCTCCCCCCCCCCCCCCAAAAAAAACATTCTTCAACAGTAAACACATAAGTACATGTTAGTGACTTGGGGTCCATTGGTTTGGTCATAGTCATGTGAGGTGACTAACTTTCAAGGGGAGATGAACAGTGTCTACATGTGCTAGATACTGTGCTTATTGTTGGTCATGCACAGCTTGTAAATGGGTGCATATGCACAGGGCAGAGGCATTGAGAGCTCCATTTGCAACAAAAATGGCCAGGTCTCTCATCAATATGTATGCTTGCAGGCTTCTCATATAGGTCTATCACTAAGCAGTGCAACCTGATTTGTGAGCATTATCAGGTGGTTCCTCTCCTGTCAAAGGCCACTCTTCATATAAGGCTACAATGTTTATGTATAACTTGATAAGATGCCCTTCCTGTTGTATTCTCCTGCTCAAGAAGGCTATCTCTCTATTTATTTGGGCATCAGAGACAGGTGTTTTTTTTTCTTTTTCCTTTTTTTCTTCATTGTTTTGTTTTCAACTGGAGGGACACAAAAAAGCTTCTTTTTTTTTTTGGCAAAAAGAGATTTTTTTTCATGTACCTATATTAGTTTTGGAGATATTCAACATTTAAAATTGCCCCTAATTTGCATGATCTTGAACATTTTTCCCCTCTTTATTAAAAGGCACAAATATTCATGTGCATACCTATAATCATGCCAAGTTTAAAGTTTCTGAGTGTAATGCACATGTAGTGTTCTGAGAAAACTGGTGAACAAAATTTGGTGGCAAAGAAGAAAGAAAAAAGAATGTCTGTGTTGACACACCGACATAATAAAACCTTTTAGCATGTCTGAAACAAGTGAAGCGTGTGATGGACAAGTAACTTGCCCCTGCACTTGTCCAAGTTTTATATGTGTTTCATGCACAATGGCTTTATTATGATGTGGGCAATTGAAAAAATGTCTTTATATCTACTACTGATAAACTTCACAAACCAGAGTCTTTTATATGAAATGAGAAGCCTACATATTTATGAAAACACTGCCAAGATGAGCAATTTGGTCATTTGACATGTTTTAGTTGTTCATGGTTATCAGTTAATAGGGAGTAACACATGCCACTTGTTGTCAAGAGTTGTTGTCACTCGACCCATATCCACTGTTATGGTGCTGTGATGTCGCATGTTGACTGCTTTCATGTTTCTGCGGAGTTTTACTTAATAAAAATCTGTAAATGAAACACCTCAGGTTAGTGTTCTGTAGGTCAACATCTTTTCTTGAAAGTGGATAACAGCTTTCTCTGGCACAGATAAAGGGCACTTGTCACTCAGCTTGCACAAAGGAAAACTGTCCATGCAGTTGTGGACGGGCATGTTTTGACCAGGAAGTGGTTCAAGTTAAAATACGATGCCTCTTGAGGTGCGACACCAAGCAGTCCACAGACCAGACACCTGACGGGAATGTGGGCGCCCCACTCTTCACAGTACACTCAAACCTGGCTCGAAGGACCATTCCTAGGGATAACCAAATTGTGGTCTCTCAAGACAGGTGGTCTTTTATTGGAGGTATAAGTTAGCTGAAAAGTACTAAGCAGAGCATGGTGGTCCCTGTCATGAAAGACCACTCTAATGAGAGACCACCTGGCTTACAGGGCCACTGTTTGAGGATACCTTCCTTGGTACCTTATGTCTCTTGTGTGTTTGTACCTATTATGAAAGACCGTCTGTCTTTGGATACCACAAATTGGTCATCCCATTGGGTGGTCTTTTAACCCTTTCCCCCTTGAATTGACACTTGAGTCAACAACTTTCCTTGGCATGAATTGGACACTAAGAGCCCAACTCATACCAAGGAAAGTTGTTGACCTGGGGCATGTGATATTGATAGGGTTCATCTACAATTCTCAGTCAAAATTGTTTTTCATTACTGTTAGAATTAGTTGAAAACACTGAAGCAGACGGCATTTGACCACCAGCTGGTTTTGGCCAGTTGAAGGGGGAAAGGGTTAACACAGGTTTCACTCTATCTTGAAAAAGGTGTCTTTATTTTTCAAGATGGCCTCTCATTGGAGTGGTCTGTGAAGACAGGGACAACTGTTTGTGTCTCTGACCTGTGTCCTGATAAATATTAGTATATCATTTAGATTGACCATACAGTTTTCAAGTGGCCAATAGAGTAGAGCCCTTGTTGTACATTGTTTATTGCTCCAACAGATCACCAGACGCCTGCTCAAGGAACATTGCTTTGTTTGTATGTGACCCTGGTTGACTATTCAAAGACCGTTTCTGAATTCAAAGATTTTGCTTAAGGTTTTTCCTTGGAAACTTCCTGTGAGCACATCAAAGAGTGAGCTTTACCTCTCAGGCAACAGACATTTTTGATAAATATTTGTGTTTACCCTGGGGTTGAATAGAACTCACCGGTCTCTGCCGAGTCCAGCAAAGGACAAAACCAGTCAAACAGCACATTGTGTGTCTTCTACCATCACCATTTTGTCTTGTCTTTCTATTTTAGATAAACCCTGCATAAGCTTGTTATACACATGACTGTATATAGATACTCAATAAAATCATTCAGGAAAAGTGGATTGTACCACTGGAAAGCTGCATGCATCTACAGCACCTCCATAGACGTCCTTTGTGCTAGATCGTTCAAGTCAGTCTGTTGTATGTTTGGGCTGCAGCTGGGATGTCAGTTTCAGCTTATTTTGGGGACATCAGCAATAGACTTTGTGTAACAGTCAGTGCACATGAATTTCCTTGTTGACAGCAACTGTGTACAACTCCCATATGAAGTAAGTTTGTGGAAAATACCATGCTCATTAATCAATCAATATTCCACATTAATAATGGAGGTGTAATTAGTCTGTACTCATTGGTCTCTGTTTTTATTAGAAGCTACATTTGTTGTAAGAGATCCAGCCCTTTGCAGAATCTTGAATTCTTGAAAGACGTGTTTCTGGCAGCAAGTAGGCATTGTAAAAACAGGGGACACTTGTTTTTTAACTTGCTCAGATACTCAGTCTTCTACACCCACAAAAAAAATCAACACTCAACACTATTTACTTTCTCGGGGCAAATGAAAATGACAGGTGTAGCCCAACAGCACAAGGACATGACTGTAGAGCCCTAAGAGTGTTGTGAACGGGGGATTTTGTGCCGATTCTTCACAATGTTTTTATGGTCTGGAGGGTGACCTGACAAATAGGTTGCTGAGGTGTTGCAAACAGGACGTCACTCATGTCAACATCAGTGGACTTATATAATAAGTTAACATGCATATGTACACTTAATTATCATTCATGTTACTTGTCCCTACTATCCATACTGGTATTTGTTGTTAGTTGGTACATGTACTTGCAATAGGCAGTATGCATATTAATTTCCTGTCACAAAGCATGGGTACGTTTGACGCCTGGCCATCATGGAAGACGTGCAGAGGTCGCATCACTCACAGACAGGCCATATGCTCATTTCCCACAAATTAGCATTTTTTGAGAAATCTGAGTTCACAAATGCCAAACTGTTTTTCTTCTAGTACTTCCGAGCCATATATAAGAAAAATTTCCATATGCCTTTAATAAGTATTCTGTATTTCCAAAATGTTTGTAATATCCCAATTGTCCGCCACAGGTACCAACCCGTATCTGGTCATCTCACCAAGCGAGACTAGGCAATCAAGTATGCAGTTTGGGCAGGAACTTAATATGCATATCTGCCCAATTGACTCCTTTCAGGGAACAAGCAAAGCACAGGAATTTCTCCCCTCCAGCTGACTGTAGAGGGCATCACTGGGTGGGGGGCAAAGAGAATTGAGCCTCCAGATCAGAATTGCACTTGATTAAATAATACATAAAACTGTACTTGGTGACCTGCTTTTTGGGTCACTGTGACCCAGTAATTATGGAGTTAGGTGTTTGTCCAAGTTTATCATTTTTCCTCAATAACTGGAAAAGTTATTACCCGATTTGAACAAACAGATATATGGAAATCTGGATGTTGGGCACATATTTTGAATGGAACAATTTTTAAATCTGAATTGAAGGTCAAGGTCAAATGGCCAGTTTGAATATGGGGTGTCATCTCGTGAATGCTCTGCACCCCGCAGTTCTTGAGATAGGCACATGTAGCATTTAGGAGTTATAAAGTGTGTAAAAATCTTTGTCGACATCAATGTTGGTGGCGCCACCTATAGTATTATGTAATATACAGGTCAAAATGTGAAAATCTTGTGACCACAGTACTGTCCACAGTTTTCTCAAGTTAGCCCAATTCAATTTTCAGAACTTGTAGGGGTAATAAAAATCTAGGTTCTTTTCGATATTGGTGCAATGTAGGGGTCAAAATGTGAAAATCTTGTGAACACTCTAGCATCTTTAATTTGTGGCAGATCTTCACCAAATTGGGTGGGATTGTAGGGGAGATCAAAGTCCAAGTTGGTAATGATACTCATGGGGCCACCTATAATTTAATGGAAATGATGAGCCAAAATGTTTTTTAAGATATAGAATTCCATATCTGGAAAAGTAATTGGATTAGACTTGCCAAATTTATGTGATATATAGACAATGTCCAAAGCTAGAATCATATGTAGTATCAGTGACCTTGACATATTTTTATGAGGTAGCCATGCCTGTAAAGTTGAAAGAGGTGATTTTGTATTGGCAGGGTGTAGCTTGGAATTCAATGGCAATGTCAGGACATCACCAGGCATATGGGCCTCTTGTATTACATAATGTGAGTGACCTTGATCTTTTGTCCCAAGGTCACTGAGGACATGAAGGTAAGGACTCACTCATTGAAGTCTTGGCACATGCAACAATATCCATCACAGGAATTGCACAAATAAACTATGGTTACATGTGGAGCAAAGTACCATCTGGTGGAAAAATAAGACATTAAAATCACATAAGCTTTACATGTTCAGAAGCCACTTGAGGACTGGCAACTTTGAAATGAATAGGTGCAATATAGCCATAGTGCTGGCAGAGCATTTGGCCCATGGGCCTCTTGTTTAGTATCATTGAAGTGATACACCTAGATGCACTATGTAGAATTTGGACTTTCAACATGCAGTGGAAAAAATTTACAAAAGGGAATTGCTTCAAGGTTTCAGTGGAATGTTTGAAGGCACAAAGCATGACAGTTTGTAAAGGCAGTGTGGGCAGGCGTATTATGATGCCATCACCGTGTTCAGAGAAACCTTTGTGAAAGGACTCTTGTACTAATCATTTCCCTATAGTGGCTGCTGAGCTCATTAAACCACCTGTTACTCTGTAACTGCTCTTATCTTAATATCTTTATGGACCAGAGACTGGGCAAACTAGAAAGTTTTTGCATATAAAGAAGAAAAAAAAGGAATAAGACTTTTTTGTGTGTATCTTATGCCTCTAGAATCTGACCTTGTGTCAACTTGATGTAGACCAGGAAGTTATGGGATCATGGCAGACTATCAGGGCAGACAAACCAGCAGGACCCTGTACCTGTTGAATATTATTAGGTCGCGCTATTTTTTCTCCTTGTGTGCAAGAGGTAGGCCTACAGAGACAATGTACAGAAACACTAATACAGCCAATCAGGATAAGCTTTACAACACTGTACAGCAGATGACTTCAAAGCTGTTCATCCAGTGGATGATATTTTTGTAGCAATCATTATACTAAGGTGTAATGGGGATTATTTAACATTCCTGAATAGTGTATCATAGCTAGACATCATAAGTAAAATGTTGACATTGATGTAAGGGATTGATATTTAAGCTTTCGGCATTTAAAATGTCCTCTGCATGTTTGTGATAGCAGCATTCAGTAGGTCTGTTATGCCTGGGTTGTCAATGTTGTAAACACAGTACATGGACTGTGTATGGACTGTGTATGGACTGTGCCTCGTCTGCTCATGTTTTCGGAACAGCTTTAATTCCTGCTTTACTTGCTGCACTCTGATATGACCATCGGTACGCATGTGCCATGGATTGCTGGTGTCTGTAGCCAATTAGCCAAATGCTAAGGATTTCATTCATTTGGCTGAAGTAATTTGCAAATGGCCAATATATTTTAACTTCAGTTATGTATGAGTCAGGTTGAATTCTGCAGTTATTGCTATTTTAATTCCTGATTTGGCTACAAGTTTTGAAGGCCTAGATGTGTACCTGATATATGGTGATATTGATCAGATGTGTACCTGATATATGGTGATATTGATCAGATGTGTACCTGATATATGGTGATATTGATCAGATTTGTACCTGATATATGGTGATATTGATCAGATGTGTACCTGATATATGGTGATATTGATCAGATGTGTACCTGATATATGGTGATATTGATCAGATGTGTACCTGATATATGGTGATATTGATCAGATGTGTACCTGATATATGGTGATATTGAGCCATAACTCTTGTCCTGTATGTAATCTTAGTATTGATAAAGTATGGGGATTTGGTGGAATTTTTGGGCATCACTTCCTGTATCATATTCACGAAGTGTTAATCTGTTCCCCCTTAAGACAAAAAATGAAACAACTGAAGGCATCAACAGAAAGGGTTACAGGGTTATTCTCTCAGATCAACAGCTGGACGTAGTCCAAACCCATAAGCTCTTGGGACTACATAATGACCCACTACTAACCCGGGAGATTCACGTGAACTATATTTACAAAAGGCTGAATAGCAGACTGTTTTTATTCAACAAAATCAAACATCTTTTGCCATTTTACAGTGGATTACAATTTTATAATGGACTAGCTCAGCCAATCATTGACTAAGGGTGCGCAGTTTGGGGCAACTGCTCAAAACAAAATCTCCAGTGGATACACAGGATCATCAAAATGTATGGATGCTCTATTCTTGACATAAAGAAATGCCGAGAAGTTTCAGATGTTGCAATATTTGATAAACTGGGCTGGTCACCATTGAACGAGCATATCCTGTGTGTATAAGGAAAAAGTGCATCCATTTTAAACATGTTTCAACAAATGTCCAATTTACCGGAGGCCTAACAAAAAATATATGTGTGTTTCCAATAACCCAACCGACCCCACGAAAAAAGTCCGAGTCCCGACCCTAAATAATGTTCATGAAACATAAAATTAAAAATAAAAAAAATTCAAGCCGCCCAATCCCTAATAAAATTGATCAACCCTGGCTGGAAGATTTTATTGAGAAAGTGCCCATTGTCTACCTTTATATTTCAGTAAAGTCAGCTGAAACACAGTATTTTGTTTCAACTTGTCTGGAGTGGAGGGTAAACTTAGGCCAGGAAAAGTGCATAGCTGCATAGCCACAGTAGTTTGTTGAAACAGCATTGCCCCAGTTGAAAGATTTTACCGAGAAAGCAGCCATCATGTGCTGTTATTTTACAGTAAAGTCAACTCCAACACAACATTTTATTTCAACTTGTCTGGAGGGTTAACTTGGACCTAGGAAACAGCATAGCTGCATAGCTATGCTGTTTCTACGATTGTTCGGTGAAACAGCATAGGCTTAGCCCTAGATGTTTGGTGATCATTATTGTAATGTTTCACTATGTTCCAAGTATCCGTTCTCCAAGTTACCTGGGCAAACGGTTGTTGAAGTACTTTTAAAACATGACTTACTATCATCTCATTAATCTGCCCACTCAGTTGTGTCTGAAGCAGTTATCATTTTCAATTACCAATCTAAATGTGACATGATACCTCGTGCCGGCGAATCATGCTCCATTTTGAACATGGTACAATGAATTGTGGGGCAGTTGCACAAGATACAGTTGATTTGGATATCAAAGTGAATTATGGCCACAGCATATATCATATAGTTATTGATGCTCTGAAATATTTGCAAAATATATACTTTTGGTTTCATATATTATAACCACCCAAGATCGTCCAAGTACTGCTGTCCTAATTTACAAACCATTGGGTGTGGAATCCACAATTTTCAAAATGGCAGCCAAGTTTGTGGGTTAGTCCCAATTTGATATTTGTAAGAGGTTGTATCCAAAATATATGTCTGATTAGTGTTAACAAAAGGTTAATTTGTCGAATGAATGTAATGTAAAATATAAAATGGGACTTTTCCAGTGTGAGCAGTACTTAAAAATGTAAATACAATGGCTTGAAATAACCAGTTGTTGGCGGGTGTTGATGGGCCCCAGAATAGTGATATTGTATCAGACACTGGTCTCCCCCCCCCCCCTTCGGCTATGAATCTTAGTACCAGCATTAGAAGGACCTGCCAAGCACCTCTGCTGAGTAAAAGATGGAGCTTTCGGGGAAAAGGGTGCTCCATTAGTGGATACGGTCCACAAGTACCAGCAGGTTTTTTATATATGTGGTAAAAAGTGCTGCACCTCTGCCCAGGTAACAAATTAAACTGATGTCGAAGGAGGTAATGTGTTAAAGGGAAAAGAACATCCATTTTAAACGTGTTTCAACAAATGTCCAAGTTACCTAAGGCCTAACAAAAATATATGTCTGGTTCTGGTAGCCCTGGACCAACCCTACTCAACAGGCCCCACCATAAATAAATTGTATGACATTAAAAAGAAAAAAGTTTCAAGCCACCTTTCCCTAACGGAAATTAAACAACCCTGAAAGATTTTATTGAGGAAGTGACCATTGTGTGCTGTTATTTTGCTGTCAAGTCAACACAAATACAGCATTTTATGTCAGCTTATCTTGGAAGGTTAAGCTGGCCCTGGGAAACAGCGTAGCTGCATAGCCAGGGTTGTTTGCTGAAACCGCAGGGCCCCAGCATAGCTGCATAGCCGTGGTTGTTCGGTGATTGTTATAATATTGCCCTAGGTTCCCGGTGTCCATTGTCAGAGTTACTGGGGCAAACGGTCTTTGAAGTATTTTCAAAACATGACTTTTTATCTTAACTTTAATCTGCCCACTCTGTTGTGTCTGAAGCAGTTATCATCTGTTAGTTACAAATTCAAATGTAACACCATATTCAAGCAAAAGTGTTAAGGGAAGGTTTATGGAATGAATTTAATGTACAACATATAATGGAACCTTTCCAGTGTGAGCATTGCGTAAAAATGTAAATACAATGACATGAAGTTACCAGTTGTGGGGGGCGGTGGGCCCCAGAATAGGAAGATTGTATCTGACACTGAAGTCACCCCCAGGCTATGAATTAAGTAGCAGCACTGGGCAGAGGGGCCTAGCACATATGCTGGGTCAAAGATGGAGCTTTTTGGAGAAGGTTGCTCAGATAGTGGATACAGGTCCGAAACTACCAGCGGGTATTTATATAATTGGTAAAAAGTTATACAGTGATCCCTGTCTTGGGAGACCACCTCCCTTTTAAGACCATCTTTTAGAGATATTTTCTGACTAATTTCCATAGTAATTATACCTCCTATGAGAGACCACCTGTCTTTGGAGACCACAATTTGATCATCCCTAGGGTGGTGTTTCAAGACAGGTTTCATTGTACCATCTATGATATTACGTTTCCTGCAAAAACGTGCTGTGACCTTTTTTTTTACTGTCATTTAACATTAATGATTGATAATTATTGTGGAAAATTTGTCCATATTTCATATGCAGGTCTGCGAGGTGAGCAACAGGAAAGCACTGTTCCAATAGAGGATGTTCTGGGAGGTAAATTACATGTGACACCACTTCCTGTTGAACTAAAGAACATGTGACACCACTTCTGGTGGACAACGAGAAACCAATCAATGAGGCTATATTCTTTTACCCACCAGGTGGCTGCACTTGCAAGGAGCTAGATACCAAGCCTAAGTCACTAATTGCGACATCTAAAACACACTTCTTGTGTTATTTTTCCATAACACCCGATCCAAAATGAGGTTTGAACACAGAGTGAAATGGATGAGCCAAATTTGAAAAGTATTAAGGCTACCAAGATTAAAATGCAAGAAAGGCTGGTGAAGTATCAATGAACATGTAAATTGATGGGATGTACAGGGTTATTTATTTGCAATTTTGCCAGAAAATGTTTTGCAACATGGGATGGGAAAATTAGATACAGTAGTCCCTCCTTTGAGAGACTACCCCTGGTACCATCCAAAAGGTGGCCACATGAAGCCGGTTGTCCTCCATAGGAGGTTCAACTTTAACACCACCTGCCCAAGAACTGACCACAGCTTTGGATTCCTATCCATAATTAGATTTAAACATGATTCATGCACACTTTTTAACACCCCATTTCGTTGTGCAGTCCTATGTTTTAGTCATACATTGGTATTATAAACCCCACCCCTGGCCACAACTGCAGTGTGCACCAGACATTTTATATTTTCCTCCAGTATCTCTTACTTTGGACAGACCTGTGATTAGCCATAGGTTGGTGTCAGTGGGATTTGGCAAGAGACATTTACAATCTTTTAGCCAAATATGTTAATAAATTTTAGATTTCTGTAGTTTTTAGCTCTGCTGACTTAAGGTTTAGAGCTTATGTGACCGCTCATGTCTGTCCCTCCATCCATCTTTCTGTCCATGAACTTTTGCTTCTTAGCATGAAACTTGTCCACAGTTTTTAAGTTAACCCGGCATAATTTTCAGGACTTATAGGGTTCAAAATATCTAGGTAAAGTTCCATATTGGTGGTGCCATCTACAACATTATGTTATATATGAGTCGGAATGTGAAAATCTTGTAAAAGCTGTAGCTTCTATAGTGTTTGGTTGATCTTCATGAAATGTGGTGGGATTATGGGGGAGGTCAAAATCTTGATCAAGGGAGATACTAGTGGTGCCATCTATAGTTGTACAAAAATTAGTCAAAGTGTGCTCAAACTTATATAAATTCATTATTCCAGCAAAGAATGCAGCTAGTCTTACCGTATTTAAAGGAATTTTGTGTCATGGCTAAAATAGAATGTTACACATTGTGCATGACCTTGACCTACTTATTCAAGGTCTGTGGGACTATAAAGTTGATAGAGGTGAGTAGCTAGTGGTGGGCCCTAGCTGTACATCTAATTGTGGTTCTGATGTGAATAAAGCATTACATGTTTATCACAGAGACAAATCCCTATTGTGCATGAAGTTCTTGGGGGCACCACCTGTTGTATTTTATGGAGAATTTGCCAAATATGTGCTAAACAAATTAAATTAATTATTTTCACAATGCCCTATTTTTGCATTACAAAATTTACAGGAAAGATACCTTTGGTCAAGACTCATGATTTGTTATCATATGAATGACCTTAACCTATTTGTCAAGGTCACCAGGCAACATATATACATGAGTTGTAAATTCAACAACTACAATTTTCAAAGTAGACACATATAACTTTCAGAACTAAAAGCACATAAAAATTCTAAGTCGATTATGATATTGGTGGTGCCACCTACAATATTATATAATATAGGGGTCAAATGTGAAAAGCTTCTGAATGTTCTGACATCTTTTAAGTTTTTGATGGATTGTGATGAAATTTGGTTGGATGGTTGAGGAAGTCAGAATCTCGATCAGAGATGATGCTGGTGGTGCCATGTATAGTTGTACGGAAAGTATGAGTCAAAATGAATGGAAACTTATATAAAATCATTATTTCAACCAACATTCTCAAAGGCATTAATTAGATCATTACATTTGATGTATATTTATCTTTTAGCACAGCTCCCCATATATAATTTACTCAATGAATCATATTTAAAAACATCTCCCCTTGTCTCTTTCTTATTCACCCATTATTCTATTATTTGTCCCTATATACGTCAGCAGAGCACCAGGCCCACAGGCCTCTTGTTATCAAATATTTTTTATTTAGCTATGTAACACCAGCTTCATGACTGACAAATTTAGAATCAGTTCAGCTGAAGAAATGCAAGTTTGGCTCATTGATGTGAGTCATTTCAGGCAGGCAGGCTATACTTGAATCATCAAAATAAAAACAAAACCAAAAAAAAAAACTTGAATCTTTCCTGGTATTAGCTTAGGAAGTTTACGTATAAGTATATTAGGACACAATTATGTGTTATGAGTGGGCAGTGTCCTGTTTGTGCATTAAATTTTGTTGCGGTTTATGTTTTGCCTTGTATCTGCAATGGTGTGGGTATTGTTGTTTACTTTTGGGAAATAAGGAAGTGGAAGTGAAATGTGCTTTAACAAATGTTTGGAACAGAGTTCAGCTAAGTATGTGTACTATACATAGAGTCCACCATGTACATGTTTTTATATAGTTCTGGTTCTTCCTCCCTTATGCATAGAAAGCATTGGAAACAACAACAAAACCTCCAGTTTTTGTTGCAGCAAAAATATCTGAATGCTGAGAAAGTCACTTAACAAATGAAAGCTTTCAAGGCAATGCTGACAACAGGCTAAATGTTCAAGGTCATGCTGACTAAGGCATGAATTTTAAAGGTTACTGCAAATTGCTTTATTTTCGCGTTTTCATTTTCATGATTTATGTATTTTTGACATCTAACTGTAGTTTTTACTTTCACTATTTTGGACATAATCTCGATTCAAACAATGTTACAATATTACTTCCCTGTGTTTTTAGTGTCACGGTTTTGTGCCAACAGCAAAATAAATGCAAATAAGAATTCATGTATAGTGAAATTAAGGACAGTTAAGACACCAAAAACCTTTGCATGGCCGATTTTGACATTTTAACGGTTTGTACAAAATGAATGTCCTTTCTATTAGTTGTCAAAATTTCGAGCTTCTAACTAAAGTAGAAATATAAGAAAAATGCCAAAAGCCACATAGGCATGTGGACATCCAACGTCCATGTGTCATTCTTCTGGTTTTCAGTCGCCAAACGGAACAATGCCACCCGTCAATCATACTTAACAACCGGTCAGGTGGCTGCAGGTAGCAACGGCCCATGGCAAAAAGAGAGTGGTATCAGGGTGGCAATGCAAAACAAGGCAGCATGCCGAAAGTGTTTTTGGTCAGGGAAAAGATGCAAACATGCTAACATATCATAGCCTTAGTGGTTTACTTTATAGTTAATATTTTGATTGTTTTGCGTTCTTATGATGGGAGACTTTAAATGTTCAAGAAGAGCGGGAATCGTCAGACGATGTCCCTTCAAACTTCAAGGCCATGCCGCGATGGATTACCTCAGAGGTCCTTCACACCAAAGACAGGTGGGGAAAAAAACTGACACCCTTATCAACAATACCCACGTACATAATAATACTATATCGGAACCCAAGGATGAGGAAATAAAAGTACAAATAAACACATCGAAATAAGTATCAACGTGAACAGCGGAGAAAACACACAAAATGGCTTTACAAAGCTCAGATTGGAAAGAGAAATGAAATTCATTGAGAAAACAACTACAAAATAATGACAAGCTAACAAAGTAAAGTGTAAAGACAAGTCTAACAAGCTAACTACATAAAGTATACAGATAGGAGACAAGTAAATACAATAAAACACTATCCCTAAAAATGGGATGAAGAGGTAGGGGGCGGAAGACCAAACCCGCCATCCATACACTGACCACGAGTAGCCGCAGGCCGCCCCACCTGAGCAAGACAACACAACTTTCGTTGCCAGGCTTGAGGTCACGGGGCCGGAAGGACCGCCTCCATGACGTCACACTTTGAAACCAGACTGTTGCTGTCGCTGTTTGACAGATCGCTGAATAATGTTTTCCGTACTTCAAAGGCCCTTTTATTTATGTGATTGGCCAAGAATTGATTGACAACCTCCCCAAATGTCCAGGGACGATGTTTACTACGTTTTGTACAAATATCAGCTCAACTTGAGCAAATGGTATTGTTTCAGAGGCAAATGATCAACATCAAAGGCCTTTGAAGCTTGTTGTCTCAGAAAGGATACTAGGACGAGAGCCCCACCTAAGAATGGTTATTCCAAGAAAACGGCTGGGCGAAATTTAATCCGGTTAACGGCTTTTGATTCTGTAATGTCTGAACTGCAAAAACGATTCAGGGATTTTCTAAATTTTGCTTCGTTCTTTTTCTATGAAATGAAGAAAATGAACATCCTGAAAATCGAAGGGAAAATTGAGATGTCAAACTTTGAGGATGGATAACAGAAAAACGAAACCAAACATAAAAAATCGCAGGATCATTTTTTGTTGCCAATATGTCAGGATTAAAATCCAAGTGTAATTATGATTTTAGCACAAATAATTAGTGACTTATATTGACATTTATGGGGTTGATGCTTTGCAATCAACTTTCAATTGTTTATTCAACAATTAACATCACAGACACCCAAATACGGGACATATAAATTCTTTGGAGTATGACGAGTACACACATATATGATATGTTGTCCTAACGCAAATACATTTTGAGCCAGGATTGGCTAAAGTGGGATTTATTTCTGGTGTCTTACCTGTCCTTAAAGCAATTTAGATTAAACTGAAATTGGAGTAAATGTTCAAGTCTATGTTAAGGGGTGATTATTGAGGATTATGTTAAGGGGTGATTATGTAGGATTATGTTGACAATAGGGTAAATGTTCAAGGCTATGTTAAGGGGTGATTATTTAGGATTATATTGACAGTAGGGTAAATGTTCAAGGCTATGTTAAGGGTTGATTATTTGGGATAATGATGACAATAAGGCAAATGTTCAAGATTTCACTAAATATGGGATTAATATTCAAGATTATAATGACACGATTCGGTTAATATGTTCAAGATTATGCTGATGCGAGGGTAAATGTTCATGGCTGTGCTGACCATGGGGTCAATGTTCAAGGTTATCCTGAAAATGGGGTAACATGTTCAAGGTTATGCTGACAAAGGGGTGAAATTGTCAAGGTCATGATGACAAAGGGGTAAAATGGTCGAGGTTATGCTGACAGGTGGTAATGTATTCAAAGGTTATAATTACAATGGGATTAAGAAATGGCAAAAGCAGAGAATAGAAATTATGAATGGTAAATTATGAATGGTAAATCAAAATTATGAATGGTAAATCAAAATTATGAATGGTAAATGAATGGTAAATCAAAAGTCAATTGTTATGTATTTAACGACGTGTTATTGTGATATTGTAAGTATTGAATGTAAATACACTTTCAGGAAACTTACTCTCATAATACATGTGATACATGCATGCAAAAAGTATGTTGTGGCCGAGGGGATAAAGAAGTTATGAGCAGTTGTTCTATCCAAATGTTGTTTCAAGTTAAGCATCCATTGCTATATGATTCCATTCATTCATCGTTTCTATGGCTTTAACCCTTTCCCCCTTGAATTAAGACACACAAAGAAAATATGCAGAATGCAACATACATTGGAAGAAATTCTGTGAAAACAGTTACTAGTAACATTTGGTTCATCCAGTAAGAAATCATTTCCTCATATCTAGGTCCATGTTGAATCACAATTTATGATTGTTTCTTCAAGAGTTACTATCAAAGGATCATAAATTATATATTTTTCACGCTTGGCACATAAAGTAGCAGACAGCATAGTGTTGCCCTGCATTGTCTTTATGGCTGCGTAGCATTCCACACACCTGCACCATGTCACCTTGATATCTCAAAAAATAGGCCCCAACATCTGTACTAGATGATTGTTAACCCTTTCCCCATGAATTAAGACTGACGCCACAGCTGGCCTTGGTGTGGGGCATGTTATGGTGATAGGCCTCATTTACAAACTCTCCTTATCCGTTGAATAGGTATGATCCCTATTTTCTTATTACTGTTTTGTCGTGTCTCAACTCATTTATGCAACAATGTTTACAATAATTTCAACGACGATGTCCATCATGACAACCATCGTATTTTTAATGTAAAGAGATGTCGAAAGTTTATCAAACATTTATGTTTATCTCACGATCATGGCTAATCCAGATGAAACTTTTCTGAATTTTGTAACGGGTGGCTTTGAAGGAAACTCACTTCGAAATGTTTTACAAATTCATCATGACGATAACGATACAGACTCCAATGTAACAGACAAGATAAAACATTCACCTTATATTGAAAATTTTAATCAAATATCTTGGGAAAAGAAGCGTTTTAGTGTTCTGAGCACAAATATTAATTCCATTCAAGCCAAATTTAATGAACTTGTACTGCTGGTAGAGGAATTCAAAAATCAAGGCATCGTATTTAGCACAATTTGTCTCCAGGAATGCCAGATTACCTCACACAATGATTTGTCACTTTGCCAATTAGACGGTTATCAGTGTATCAGTCAAGGGAAAAAATGTAGCAATAAAGGTGGATTAATTATATATTTAAATGAGGAATATAAGTATAATACAAGAAATGATATCTATAACCTCTCTGAAATATGGGAAGGTCAGTTCATTAAAATATCACACAGAGAATTAAAGAAAAGTATTTTACTTGGGAATATATACAGACCTCCCAGAAATCTTAGTGAAAACTTGAATGTTTTTTTGGAGGAATTTAGACAGGTGCTTGGAATTTTTGATGATGTTCATAAAGAAATAATGTTATCAGGTGATTTTAATATAAATTTACTTAAGATAAATGCAAAGCCAATATTTAATGAGTTTTTTGAAGAAATGATTACGCATAGTTTCTTTCCTAAAATAACTTTACCTACTAGGTTTTCAGAGAAAAATGGTACTCTCATTGACAATATATTTTGCAAAATAAGTGAAGCATCAATTAATACAACATCAGGTATTTTCATAAGCAAATTATCTGATCATCAGCCATACTTTACTTGTTTGGAAACAGATCTGCATAAAGATAATAATCCTAAATTTGTGAAATGTTATCCAAAAACTATTGAATCAGTTGAAAATATAAAACTGCATTTGCAAAATGCCAATATTATGGATAAACTAAATCTTGATATAAACAGTAATCCAAATAATAATTATAACTTGTTGAGTGAAGAAATTAAAGATGCACTTGAAAAATACATGCCATTGAAGCTTGTAAAATTTGATAAATATAAACACAAAAACAATGCATGGATCACACAAGGTATACTTAATTCAATAAAATTTAGAGACAACCTCTATAAGTGTTTGAGAAAAACAAATCCTAATAGTGTTGAATATAATAATTTAAAAGTAAATCTATCTACCTATAATAAGATCTTTAAGAAAAATATAAGACTAGCAAAGAAAAGATATTATGACTTTATTTTTAACAAACATAAAAACGATATGAGAAAAACATGGTCAACTATAAATAATATACTTAATAAAAATAAATCAAAGAAATCTTTCCCTGAAATATTCAATTTAAATGGAACACCTATTAATAATAAAAATATAATTGCAAATAAATTTAATGAATTTTTCATAAATATTGGACCTGGTTTGGCCAAAAATATCAACAAACATGAGGACATTAGTTTTGATAAATACTTGAACAATATTGAAAATGATAATTTTGAATTCCAGGAAGTTACAAGTGAATATGTAAACAAAGTAATTAATAGTTTGAAAGTCAAAACTAGTTTTGGATATGATCAAATGTCTATGAAACTTTTTAAACAAATTAGCTCTGTCTTGATTCAACCTATCACTAAAATTATAAATCAAAGTTTAAAAAACGGTATTTTTCCAGACAAACTTAAAATAGCTAGAGTAATTCCCTTATATAAAAAAGATGATGATGGATTATTTACAAACTATCGTCCTATTTCTTTACTTCCTGTTATATCAAAAATCTTTGAAAAAATAATATTCAATCAAATTGTTGAATACTTTGATCAATTTGATTTATTTCATAAAGGGCAATATGGGTTTAGAAAAGGACACTCAACGGAATTTGCCGCTATAGAACTTGTGAATGACTTGATAAGCAAACTTGATAATGATGAAGTACCTCTATGTATTTTTCTTGATCTTTCGAAGGCGTTTGATATGCTAAATCATAAAATCTTGTTACAAAAATTAAGTCATTATGGAATCCGAGGTCCAGCCTTAAAATGGTTTGAGAGTTATTTGAATAATAGGAAACAGTATGTGGATCTTGATGGTGTTAACTCAGAACTGTTAGAAATGAAAACTGGAGTACCTCAGGGCTCTATTTTGGGGCCGCTACTGTTTATTATTTATATAAATGATATATCAAATGCCAGTGATTTATTTAATTTTATACTGTATGCAGATACTACCTTATCAACTACACTAAATGTTAACTCATCTATAGATGGTGTGACAGAAACTATTAACAGAGAACTTACAAAAATTTGTGTTTGGCTTCAAGTTAATGAATTATCATTAAATGTTGATAAATCAAAATTTATGATCTTTCATCATTCAAATAAAAAAGTTAATAAACCGTACTTAAAAATGAATAATATCCCAATAACCCAAGTCTCATTTTTTAACTTTCTAGGGCTTACAATTGATGATAAGTTGTCATGGAAGGAACATGTTACCAAAATTTCAAGTAAAATATCAAGAGTTATCGCAATTCTAAATAAACTTAAACATCAACTTCCGCTGAAAGTTAAAATAACTATGTATAACTCATCAATACTTCCACATATAAATTTTGGAATACTTCTATGGGGATTTAAACTTTCAAAAATTGAAAAACTTCAGAAAAAAGCAGTACGCCTTATAAATTGTAGTAAATACAATGCCCATTCAGAACCAATTTTGAAAGCTCTCAAACTTTTAAAAATTCAAGACATTTTTACATCAGCTAAATTAAAATTCTATTATAAATTTATCCATAATGATCTACCCATAAGATTACTCTCTTTTCAATTCATCCCAATAAATGAAATAAACAACTATAACAACAGACATTGTGATAACCTTTTTATTAATAGAGTCAATAAAATATTTGCAAAACAGAGTTTAAGCTATGATATTCCAATCACAGTGAATCAAACAGATAAGAATGTTATAAGGAAAATACATACTCATAGTTTACAAGGGTTTTCCTTATATATTAAAAATATTTTTTTGAATAATTATGAACAGAGTTGTAATATTTATAACTGCTATGTTTGTCAAAATAATTAACAATTATATTTTCCCACCCATGTTGTGTGTGTAAACTGTATTATATCATGAAGTTTATTTCGACATTTATTGTTAAAGTAACTGCCATCTATATTGTTTCAAATGTTTAAGACTGGAAGGTGGCTCCTATGAGAGCGACATGTATTTGTCTTAATAGGAGTCCCCCTAGCCACATCAATTTTTTTATCATTATGTACATATATCTCAATATTGAAATCGTCATTGTATTGATTGGCTTAAATAAATGAGGTTTGAGTTTGAGTACAATTCATTCTCATTCAAATTATATTTTGTTACTGTTGACATTAGTCAAAAACAAAGAAGTAGACTATATATTTAAACCACCATCCAGTTCTGGGAGGTTTAAAGAAGAAAGGGTTAAAGAGGTACATGCTAAGGGATCTTTGTAGTGTGCCTATCACGAACCAGAGGTACATGCTGAGGGATCTTTGTAGTGTGCCTATCAATAACCAGAGGTACATGCTGAGGGATCTTTGTAGTGTGCCTATCAATAACCAGAGGTACATGCTGAGGGAGCTTTGTAGTGTGCCTATCAATAACCAGGTTCCTGTGATCATTTTGAGATTTTTTTTTTATGAATTTTGAAAACTACCTGAGTAATGCCTGAAAGGATGACATTGTCACATTATCTCAAGAAAGATTGGCTGCAACATCACCAAATTTTGATCGGAGATGCACCTTGGAAAAGACTGAAAGCAAATTTAACTTGCGTTAACTCAGACTGCTCCTTGGGTTAACTCAGACTGCTCCTTGAGTGAACTCAGACTGCTCCTTGAGGTAACTCAGACTGCTCCTTCGGCTAACTCAGACTGCTCCTTTGGTTAACTCAGACTGCTCCTTGGGTTAACTCAGACTGCTCCTTTGGTTAACTCACACTGCTCCTTTGGTTAACTCACACTGCTCCTTGGGTTAACTCACACTGCTCCTTTGGTTAACTCTGACTGCTCCTTTGGTTAACTCAGACTGCTCCTTGGGTTAACTCAGACTGCTCCTTGGGTTAACTCAGATTGCTCCTAGAGTTAACTCAGACTGCTCCTTGAGTTAACTCAGACTGCTCCTTGGGTTAACTCAGACTGCTCCTTGGGTTAACTCAGATTGCGCTTCCATTCAGCGTAATTTTCACATGTCCCAATTATGACAATAAAAAAATAGAATATTCAGTGTTCATATGAAAAACTGTGAGAGAAAGAGCTAGATGGGTGAAATTTATTTGAGAGGGGATGGAGAGGCCTGAAGAGTTTTTCATGTAGTCTTACATCTTTGTGCTTATAGAGTCTCAAGAATCAGAGTCTCAAGTACAGGGTTTCTGGGACATTTCCCACCACACAGGGGGAGCGACCAGAAAACAAGGCCAAGAACCGGTACCGGGACATACTACCATGTAAGTAGACGGCACCAAGACATTATATCATAGTAGACAACACCGAGACATTATATCATAGTAGACAACACTTAAACATTATATCATATAGTAGACAACACTTAGACATTATATTATAGTGGACAACACTGAGACATTATATCATTGTAGACATCACTTAGACATTATATTATAGTAGACATCACTTAGACATTATGTCATATAGTAGACAACACTTAGACATTATATCATAGTAGACATCACTTAGACATTATATCATATAGTAGACAACACTTAGACATTATATCATAGTAGACAACACTTAGATATTATATCATAGTAGACAGCACTTAGACATTATATCGTAGTAGACAACACGTAAACATTATATCATATATCATGGTAGACAACACGTAAACAGGCTACTCAGACTTACTTCCATGTCAGTACTAAAACAAATTGTACCAAGGCATTCTACCATGTAAGTAAGCACCACTGAAAAAGGGCACTGGGACCTGCTCCATGTGGCATGCAAGTGGACAGTACTAAAAATGGTACCAAGACATGCTACCCTGCAGGTAGACAGTATTGAAAAAAAGTACTGAGACATACTATCCTGTATGCAGACTTTTTTGCAGACTTTTTTGTTTATAGTTTGTGAACTTGATGTCAGGATTCTTTGTGCCCAAGTTGATGTCAGTACCAAGACGTGGGATTGTGCTGTCTTTAATAAAGTTTATGTAGTTTTCATAATGCACACCATTGACATCTTTTGATTATATAATTACTGCTGTACACGCAGCTCACAGGTCAGTAGTTGGCCAATGCCGTGTTAACCCTTAAAGTGCTAATCACAGCTATAGTCATTTTCTCATTACGGTTAAACATATAATGGTTAAAAGATTCAAATTCCTCATGAAGATACCTTTCATTCAAATACCAGCAAGCCTAGTCTAAAGCAAATAGTAGTCTTGGTCAATAGCTTTCCTTGGGACACTTTGCGCACATCATGTGCAAAGTGTCCTGAAGAAAGCTGTTGACTCAATCTTAAATCAGCACTCTAAGAGTTACCAGAATAGTGTGAGCCGCAGACCAGCTCCCAGGAGAACTACTGTAGAAAACCCAAGACAAAAGCATTTGTGTCGAGGGAACTGATTGGTCATAGTTTGATGAGGTCAGTTTCTGAAATTGCCAGCATCTGAAGTGATGAATTTATTCCAACAGAACACATCAGTGGGGGACATGTTTGGCAGTACAAGATTATGTAAGAGTATTCAACTCGGAGGCTCAGATGAGTGCAATGTTTGGTTTAGGTCAGTCTGAAGATATACACAGCAGTCCATATATTTACTTAGTATAAACATCCCAAGCTGACCTGTCATTAACCTTTGGCATCCTTGGACCGCAATTTCTGCCATTGAAATGTCTTGACCGTCAACATGATCACAGTGTGACTGCCACCAAAATGTCTTGACTTACAACATTATTGTAGTGTAACCACCAAAATCATAAGTGGTATTTACCATTTAGTTTTAATTTGAAATGGGGCGGGAAAAAAAAGCTTCCTTTGTGTTGGTGTAAAGCAGCATTCTGGACCAAAGCCCCTGGTCGATGCAACTTTATTCAGCAGCAAAAGTGTCATTTCAATTGGAAAGCTCCCCCCCCCCCCCCCCCCCCCAACAAACCGTCTGGTTGGTGCAAATGGGTGATGTGTTACAGGAAAACCACGTAGAGCAGTAAGTTAACCATCAGAGACCTCATGCCCATGTATCAGCAAGCAGCTATTTCCACTTAGCAATTACTATCAGGCATCGGATGTCATAAGTACTGGCTGCTTCGTGTTTGACCCTAAGAGTAATATTGCCCCAGTCAACAGCTGTCCTCCACACACTTATTAACCTTTTCTCCCTTGAATTAAGACTGAGCCAACAGCTTTCCTTGCCATGGGGCATATGATCTTGATACATCTGGTCTACAATTCCCAGTCAAATTATTTTCATTACTGTTGAAATCTGTTGAAAACACCGAAGCAGACGACATTTGACCACCAGCCGGTTTTGGCCGGTTTAAGGGAGAAAGGGTTAAGAGTGCCATGTGCCAGGAGTGTGCCCAGAAAAGTTGTGGCTTGGGTCTGCATAGGGTTAAAGACCACTGAAACAAAAACACATCATAATAAATCACTATTATTAAACCAATTAAAATACATATATTGCAATTACAGTGTTTGGCAAAAGGAAGTAACCAAAGAACCTGGGTTAATGTATTCTGGGTAGAACAAAACTGAGTCAATAACTTTCTGCAGTACAGTTTGGGTGTTTTAAGTCTTTCAGTGCCAACTGTGACTGAAGTCAAACTACTTAAGATGAACTGGTCTGAATAAGGATGCTATATTCACACTTCTTGTGAAAACACCTTTCATTTAAGTACCTGCATGCCTGTAGTTCCTGAGAATATATAGGTTTAGGTCAACAGCTTTCCTCCGTGGGCTTTGGATGCATTATGCCCAAAACACACAGAGGAAAGCTGTTGACTGAGTCAAAATGTGGCACTGAAAGAGTTAACCCTTTCCCCTCAAACGGCCAAAACCGGCTGGTAGTCAAATGTCGTCTGCTTCACTGTTTTCATCTAATTTCAACAGTTATGAAAAACAATTTGAATGAGAAATGTACATGAGACTTATCAAGATCACATGTCCCAGGTCAACAGCTTTCCTTGGCATAGGTTGGGCACTAACCCATGCCAAGGAAAGCTGTTGACTCAGTCTTAATTCAAGGGGGAAAGGGTTAAACAATTACAAGGAAAGATATTGATGTGTAAGACAGTAAGCCATGGTGCCATGGCAGGGTTGTCAACAGTTTTAGTTTTTTCCCCTTTTTTTTATTACATAACGAGAAATTTAAGTGGAAATGCTGAAGTGAATGACACTTGACAGCTGGGTGCTTGTGGCCAAATAGAGTCAGTAGGGTGTTAACAGTCAAGTCATGCATCCTTATCAGACAGGAAATGTCTGAGTGTAAATTTGTGACACAAATTACATGTACATTGTTTATGTGTACTGACTTTTATGTACGGTAGACCTTCTTTTGGGAGACCACCCCTAGAGCCATCCAAGAAGTAGTCACATAAAGAAGGTGGTCTCATAAAAGAGGCTGCTCTTGTGCCCAAACGGCTCAACAACTAACCATTACCTTGAATTCCCATCCATAAGTTAGATTCAAACAAGACTGATGTACACTTATACCCTACTTACATGTGTATTGCAATCTTTGATGTACACTTATACCCTACTTACATGTGTATTGCAATCTTTGATGTACACTTATACCCTACTTACATGTGTATTGCAATCTTTGATGTACACTTATACCCTACTTAAATGTGTATTGCAATCTTTGATGTACATGCACTTATACCCTACTTACATGTGTATTGCAATCTTTGATGTACACTTATACCCTACATAAATGTGTATTTCAATCTTCTGTTTACTCATTTGTTGGTATTATAAACATATTTTGGATTTGTAATCTGGTTTCCGCAAATTGTTTGACCAATCTTGTACAAAGTAGGGTTTTTTTCCTTGTCTGAAATGGAAAATTTCTGCACATATGAGTGGTCTTTTGGGGTCATTTTGGGTGGTCACTGGTCAGGTTCGGCAAGTGGCCTGCCAAAAGAGGTAAATTATGATTAGAACATGCTTTTGCACAGTGAAAATGGTCTCAAAGAGGCAGGTAGTCTCCGAAAAGAGCGGTCTTTTAAAAGAGGGAACACTTTAATGACAACAAAAAATGAACACAAAAGTTAATTCTCAAGGACAAAGTACAAAAAAAAGTGAGCCTAGCAGCAGAATGTAATACTCGACCAACTCTGTCTATACGGGGTTAAAGGCTGAGTCAACAACTTTCCTCATAGTGCTTCTGGCACATTGTACCCAAAGTGTACCAAGGAAAGCTGTTGACGTGGACCTTTCTTACTTGCTTTGGTACTATAGGCATGTTGATAGATGTACTTGGTCAAAAGATCTTTTATGAAGGCTATGAGTCTAAATCATAACGATTCCTGGCAATGAACATAGTTGTTGTGATTAAAATGAGGACTAAAAGGGGTTCGTCAAGTACCCTGTGCCAGCTGCCTCTCTAGCAGCTGGTGTTGGTCTTGCCAGGCAATGCAAAAACCACTGACTTGAACACTGTCACTGCCAATGTTGACAAAAGTCAATGAGCTCTGAATCAACACGGTAATATATGTAATACCAAACTCATATTCTTTGTAAACTGACCTGTCATTGAGATATCAACATTCACAGTTCACAGGACTGGCCCAGGTCAACAACCGTCCAGCAGCTTTTTGGTGCATTGTAGCCAAAGTATGCTTAGGAAAGCTGTTGATTCCATCCAAATTTGGCCCTGAAAGACTTGGCATAATTGTAGTTGACAAAGAGCCTCTTTGGGGAGTACTTTAGATGTGTATGTGGTTATCATCTCTGACTGTGGAATGTGTCTGTCATTAGCAGAGTGTCATCTAAGGTGATAGTGTATGAACTTTATGTGTATTTATGAGTCTATGTACATGTAGCCTGCAGCGATGGAGACCTATGTGCCTCTGGTGTACCATAATTTAACTCATTTTATGCTGACTCTATATTGTTTTAGTGAATGACAGGGTTTGAATCAACACATTTTAAACAAAAGAGTTGGCAAATTTTCAATATAAAGAGACCGCGGTGCCAGGCCATCATGACACGATTCCTGGGGTAGGAGTCCACCCTTATACTGGACCTGTGCACTTCTATGTTAACTCTTTCACTTCTCAGACTGACTTTTCTCCTGTGTGCTCATGTGCACTTCTATATTAACTCTTTCACTTCTCAGACTGACTTTTCTCCTGTGTGCTCATGTGCACTTCTATATTAACTCTTTCACTTCTCAGACTGACTTTTCTCCTGTGTGCTCATGTGCACTTCTATATTAACTCTTTCACTTCTCAGACTGACTTTTCTCCTGTGTGCTCATGTGCACTTCTATATTAACTCTTTCACTTCTCAGACTGACTTTTCTCCTGTGTGCTCATGTGCACTTCTATATTAACTCTTTCACTTCCCAGACTGACTTTTCTCCTGTGTGCTCATGTACACTTCTATATTAACTCTTTCACTTCCCAGACTGACTTTTCTCCTGTGTGCTCATGTGCACTTTAGTATTAACTCTTTCACTTCTCAGACTGACTTTTTTCTATGTGGGCATGTGCACTTCTAGACATGTTAGCACTGAGGGACAGGTCTGTTTACAAGCAATACAAATATGGAATCATATATTACTTCAGACAAGCATGACGTTCTTGCAACAATTTACCACTGATGCTACCTGCATCTCCTCCCTACAGTTTTAATGTGATGTTATGGTATGTAGATAACTATGCATATTAGTGAACATTGACTTAACCCTTTCGTGCTCAGAATAACACTGAGTCAATCACTTTCCTTGACATTGGTTGGTGCAATGCACCCAAACTGCACCAAGAAAATCTACTGTACTTGGGCATGTGTTCATGACATGTCTTATCTCATTCCTCAGCAAAAATGTTTTCCCAATATGGTGAAAAGTGGCATTTATTTTAATTTTAAAAATAAGTAAAAACTACAACCATTATGTAAAAAAAATTTTAAAAAGGGCAATCATAGCAGTAGTTGTTGAACAATTTTTTATGATTTTTTTTTTTTTCAAAAATCTGTACAAAAGTTTTAATAGGAAAGTTTAATATTGGGAATTTCTTGTACTGGTTATAACTTAAGAAATCTTGGCCAGATTTACTTCAAACTTGGTGGGGATGTGCCTCGGGTAGATTTCTACCAAGTTTCTTCAGATAGTCACGCTCTATTTGTTTTTGGATTTTTTATGAATTTTTTTGTTTGTTCTTTTTTGGGGCAAACCTTAAAAACTCTTCTCCTGTGAAACTGCTCACCCAATTGCTTTGATATCATACATAGGCACTCCCAGAGACATGTAGTTCCCAATTTGTTCACCAGGTGGAGCTGCAATTTTTTTTCTATTTTTTTTTATGAAATTTTTGTATGGTTTGCTTTTTTTCACTTGTTCTCAGAACCGTCACTCAGATCAAACTGAAATGTGATGGATATGTTCTTGTGGAAGGGTCAAACAAAGTTTGTTTACTAGGTGGCACTGCTTTGGATTCCTGATTTTTAAGGATTTTTAATTCGGGTACTTGTCGGTCAATGCAGTTTTCCTATTGATTACTATCTAAGTCAGTGGCCATTCTAATGCTAATTCACAGGACAACTGACACGAAATTTACTGTTTACTTGATAACTTGAGATCTGTTTTGAGTTAGTACCGTGATGCTGCACATGTTAATGTTTCTCTATGAAGGTCATGATTAGACCGTACATGAATGACCTTGACCTCGTTTCTGGGGTCACAGTGCAACATACATGAATTTTACTCTTCATTATAACTTGAGAACTACTTGAACCTTGATGTTGCACATGTAAGTGTTCTTCTGTAAAGGTCAGACTTACTGAGAACATGGGTGACTTTGATCCTTTCCCAAGTTCATGGAGCTGCAAGTGTGATGAATGTCAAGATTAGCTGAGCATGGGCTGTTCACACAGCCCTCTTGTTTTTTTTATTTTACCCTTCGCCCCCCTCCCCCCCACAAAAATCCTAAAAAGTCTGAAAATCACTAGAGCCTGACTATTTGAATAAATTTGGTAGACATACATCAAAGGTACATGTCCACCAAGTTTGAAGTGAATTTGGCTGACAGTTTCAGAGTTCATTCTTGGGTGTGGCCTTGCGTGATTAGCACACTTTTTTCAGGGAAGACACACATTGATTTGAGTGACAGGGCCTGCCGGGCGCACTGTATAAATCTTCCATTTTCTAATTTTGTTGTAACTTGTGAATACTTTATGAACATTTTAATAAATTCATGATTTCCAACCTAAGCACGTAGGTTTTCAAAGCTACAGAAATCAAGTGAGACCTCTGTCAGGTGCTCCTTGTGTACATTGGGGGGGGGGGGGGCACTGTGCAGTCATGTGGAACGGCAGCCCTGATTAGACAGAGCACAAAGGTCTCTCGGTCATTGTCCAATAGCAGCCGTATTTACATTGTTACGCTTCTATGAACAGCGTGGTTCACACGCTGCCTTGTGCCAATCCAAACATGTATGTCTGGGTGTTTTGATCACGTGCCGCTCACTGTCCAAGTAAACTCGTTGTTGCCTATACATGTGCCTGTCTCATGTCTGCTATGTTGGGGAGGAATAAGTCATATTAAAGCAAAGATTATTGGACCAGGATGTTTAATTTTCACATCATATTTTCACCAAAAAGACTTCCATGGAACAAATCTAGATACAGATAAAGGCAGGAATGAAAGTTCCTAATGGAAGGCAAAGGAAATACGCAGATTAGTCACCACATGGTCACACATGGACAAAGCGAAGATTTGCGTAAACACGATGCGATCATGTGTCGTTGATTGCTGTCTCCTATGCGTCACGTCGTCGTTGGTGATTTTTAACAGAATTTTGATGTTTTGATTTTAATACATATTTTGAATCGAACAAATCTGTATGACAGAACAAGAGAGGAATGAAATTCACGATCACAGGCCGAAAAAATATACGTACAACATAGCGGAAAACCATCCATGCCTGTGAGAGGCTGTGTACACTCGCTTGTGTTGTGTTGCACTTTGCCATGTTGCTTGGTAAAAAAAGCGACCGCACTTAAGATCAGGCTCTTGACACCTCCTACAGCATCAAATTTTTCAGGAAAAATTGAAATAGAAAGTGCACAGAAATATAAATCATGTAATTTCTGACCATCACGTGGAATGCATCACAAAAATAACAGAGCCCAGGCATGCTAATATGCATGCCGCTTATTGTGCAAGAGAGTAAAAAAACTGCCCGATGGCACATGGTGTGCGATATCAGATACTGGCACAGTAGCAGTGTGCTAGAGGTTAAGACCACCTCACAAACCATAGTTTGGTAGACTAGGGACGTGTTATAGACTTAGTCTTAATAGCAGGTCCATGGATAGACTGAATCCATCCTTGGTACAATCAACAAACTTTTATAGTAATTAAACTCTTTTACATTGGCACATTTGTAACTTTTTATTCAATCTTAATTATAATTTTGATTTACCTGCATTAGCATATAGACCATATATTATGTTTGTTTCTAGGCTTAAGTTACCTGCATGTTTTATCTATTTAACATTTTTATGTAAACTCACGCATCACTGTATGTTGATCATACCAAATAAAATCAATCAAATCACACAAAATGAAGTCTAGTTTGCACAAGTTCAGACTAGACCCATCGACTCAGTCCATGGACTCACTATTTTTTCTGAAAAAGAAGAAAGATGGGTCCAAAAGACGCACACTGACAAATCCTTAATATGACCCCTGCTGCAACACAAGTAAGATTGAGATTTATTAATGATTTATTCATTATTGTGAAATACTTAATATAAAACTGACATGAGTGAGATGTGAGTGAAATGTCATGGATATTTTCTGGTGTATTCTAGGCACTTGAAGAATTTTTTCTTCTTTGCTGGCTTGTTGTTGAAGTCTGTTGAAGCCGACAGTTAAACTGGAAACTTCTGGTACTGCTGGCAGATAATTTTATCCAACTTGCCCTAGTACTGCTAGCAGAGATAATTTTGTCGAACTTGTCATACAAATAATTGAAATACTAATTACAGTGGTAACTGATAACATAATATATGATATCAGTTCCCAGTATTGTTCATATTTCATTTATTTGTTGGACAATGAAATTGGCTGTTTTGAGTTTGAAATCTTCCTATCCTTGAATATTTTTATCTACTTCAAGAATCAGATGATAATGTAACTGTGAATGTCTGTGGAGTCTTTTCACATTTTTGCAGTTCTGAATCTGAGCATGTTTTATCAGAAGCCTTTCAAATTCATTCACAGTGTAACAAAATGATGGTACATTAAAAGCCCAGAGGAGGGTATTTCACTCTGACTCCACTTGCTATGGCTAGGCATGCACTGTGACTGGCAGTCTAAAAGTATAAAAAAATAACCTTTATTTGTGCTGAAATACAGTCTAATCTGATCCGATCCTTCCTGGTGCAGTTGATAACATTTACATGATTCATATACTGCTGTACAGGAATTGGTACCGCTGAAGATCAAAAACTGACCCAAAAAGACACAATTTTCACTACACAATAAAACCTTCAAAATTCTTGATTTTGACCTCAGAATGCACCATTTGGCATGCTTTATTTAAAAATTTTCTGGGGGGCATGCTCCCGGACCCCCCTAGCTTGGCCCATCCCTTGCAGTGGTGGGCCCCGATTTCACAGCCTTATGGGGCCCATGGGCCCCATTATTTACAGACCAAGAATGAACACTGCAGTTTGGGAGAAGTCAACCATGTGAATTAGGAGCTCAATCCACCTTGACTTACAGGGTAACCAACAGGAATGCATGCATCAACTGACAAGTATCCAAATTGAAAAATTAATTCAAAGTCAGGGATCTGGAGTATCACCACCTAGTGAATAACTTAATGTGATAAAAC
Source organism: Hermodice carunculata (assembly GCA_964020975.1). NCBI lineage: Eukaryota > Metazoa > Annelida > Polychaeta > Eunicida > Amphinomidae > Hermodice > Hermodice carunculata. The sequence goes on from OZ026622.1 coordinate 91,773,539, forward strand.
TTTTAAAAAAATAATCACAGTGCAACCTGTTGAACAAATTAGGGTCTAGGGGCCCTCAGAAGTCTTCCCGTGCAATTTTTAAAGCAATTAGCCTAGCAGATGTGGAGAAAATTGTTTTTCAATGGTACCAAAAACATGATAAAATGAACCCAAAAATCATGAAAAATATGAAAATCACTATAGCACGACCATTAAAAATACTTGGTATAGACCCACACAAGGTTATTTCCACAAAGTTTGAAAAGAATCTGGTTTCCAGCTTTGGAGAACATTGAGAAGAATTCCAGAATGTGAATTACCATTGTAATTCCCATTTACTTATGTAGCAATATATGCATTGACTTACAAGTACCCAAAATTTACTTATGTAGCAATATATGCATTGACTTACAAGTACCCAAAATTTACTTATGTAGCAATATATGCATTGACTTACAAGTACCCAAATTAAAAAAACAAAACAAACAAACAAAACAAACAAACAAACAAAAATCTCAAATTCAGAGCATCAGCACCCAGTAAAAAAGTTTCACTGTTGAAAAAGGCTTATTTCCACCAAGTTTCCAAACAATTTAATTAAAGTTTGGAGAGGAAATAGAAAATAGCTTTAAAGTCTCAAAATTTATTTTTTAAAAAAATCACAGCACCTAATGTTGAACAAATTAAAGTCTAGGCCAAGGGTCATGCAGTTCCCAAGCAATTGGCCAAGTTTGGTTTGGGAGAAGCAGATTTTTTAAGATTTTGCCAAAAAGATGAATTGAAATAAAATCATTCAAAAATTCAAAACTCACTGGTGTGTGACCATTTGAACATCAAGGTACATGTAGAGGCCCATGCAAGGTGCATTACTTCCAAGTTAGAAGTGGGTATGGCAGACAGTTTTGGTGAAGAAGTCTGAAATGTAAATTGTGGATGGATGAATGATAGATGACTGACAATCCTATAAGCTCAGCTGACTTACAAGTCAGCTGAGCCAAAATGTGCTGCAGCACCGCCTAATGGACAAACTAGACAGACATCCATCTAAGGGATGAAGTTACTAAGAGATTCGAGTCAACGGTGTGAAGAAAAAGTAAAAACAAAAAATTTGAATGGACAACAATGTCAGATGAATGAAAGATTATGGACGATCTTTTTTAAAGTAAACCCAAAGAAAAAAAATGACATGATGTAGGGTTTGCTGAGTGTATGAGACGTAGAAGCGCCACCTATAATTTGAAGGAAATGCTAAGCCAAAATGTGTTTTAAGATATAAAATTCCATATTTGGAAAAGTAATTGGATTAGACTTGCCAAATTTAAAGGATATATAGACAACATCCAATGCTAGAATGTTATGTAATATCAGTGACCTTGACATATTTTTGTGAGGTCACCAAGCCTGTAAAAATGAAAGAGGTGATTTTGTAATGGCAGGGTGTTGATTGGACACCAATGTCAAAGTGAATTGAGCCTACAGCTCAAAATTCCACTTGAGTACATAATACATAAAACTGTACTTGATGACCTACCTTTTGGGTCACTGTGACCCAGTAATTATGGAGTTTGGCGCTTGTTGAAGCTTATTGTTTTTCGCCAATAACTCGAAAAGTTAATAACCGATTTCAACAAACAGACTACATATGAAAAGCTGGATGTGGGGCACATATTTTGAACAGTAACAATTTGTAATCCAAGTTGAAAGTCAAGGTCAAATTGCCAGTTTGAATATAGGGGTCATCTTGTGAATGCTCTGCACCCCACAATTTTTGAGATAGGCCCATATAACATTAAGGACTTATAAAGTTATAATAATCTTTGTTGACATCAATGTTTTTGGCACCACCTATAGTATTATGTAATATACAGGTCAAAATGTCTAAATCTTGAGACCCCAATACTGTCCACAGTTTTCAAGTTAGCCCAATATAACTTTCAGGACTTCTAGGGTGTATGAAAATCTAGGTTCATTTCGATATTGGTGGCGCAACCTACAATATTATGCAATATAGGGGTCAAAATATGAAAATCTTGTGAACACTCTAGCATTTAAAAAAAAAATTGGTAGATTTTCGCCAAATTCTTATGTCTAAGTTGCTAGTCATATTAGTGACGCCACCTATAATTTGACGGAACTTATGAGCCAAATTGTGTTTTAAGATAAAAAAAATCCATATTTGGAAAAGTAATTGGATTAGACTTGCCACATTTATAGGATAGATAGACCATATCCAATGCTAGAATGTTATATAATATCAGTGACATTGACTTACTTTAGTGAGGTCACCATTCTTGTAAAGTTCAAAGAGGTGATTTTATAATGGCAGGGTGTAGCTTGGACATCAATGGCAATGTCAGGACAGCACTAGGCCCATTGGCCTCTTGTTTTACATAATCTGGGGACCTTAATCTTTTGTCCCAAGGTCACTGAGGACATGAAATGAAGGACTCACTGTATGTTGTCTTGGCACATGCAACAATATCCAGCACAGGAATTGCAGAAATAAGCTAAAATTACATGTGGAGCGAATTGCCATCTGGTGGTCAAATAAGACACTAAAATCACATAAGCTTTATATGTTCAGAAGCCACTTGCGGACTCACGACTTTGAAATGAAGATATAGGTACAATATAGCCACAGTGCAAGCAGAGCATTAGGACCATGGGCCTCTTGTTTTATGTTCAGGAATGATCATTAAGTGCCATTAGACATTTCCTAGGCTATTTCTTACAAAATACTATTGGTTAACCATTAGAAATGTTCAGAACAGAAAGACCTTGCATGGTGCATATGATATGGGATTGAATGGTTGCAACAGATAGACCTTGCATGGTGCATGTGGTATGACATTAAATGTTCACAACAAATGCATCGTGTTTGGTACACGTGATATGGTAAATTTGTAAATGTTTACAGAAGGACTTGGTATGGTGTATATCATATGGTATTAATGTTTACAACAGATAGACCTTGCATGGTGCATATGATATGGTAATAAATGTTAACGACAGATAGACCTTGCATGCTACATGTGATGTGGTATATAATATTTTCAAGAGGTTGGCCTTGCATGGTGCGTATGAATCGGCCAAATGTTTATAACAGAGAGCTCCTGCATTATGGGTACATGTGATGTTGTATTAAATGTTTACAACATTTACACCTTGCATGGTGCATATGATATGGTATGAAATGTTTACGACATATAGATCCTGCACGGTACATGAGATATGCAACTGTAGTATTAAATGTTTGCCACAGGTAGACCTTGCATGGTACATATGATATATGATATTACATGTTCAAGTAGATCTTGCATGGTGCATATGTAATGTTATTAAATGTTTACAACAGATGAATCTTGCATGGGGCGTGTGATATGATATTCAATATTTGTAACAGATAGATCCTGCATGGCACATGTGATGTGGTATTAAATGTTTACAAGAGGTAGACCTTGCATGGTATGGTGCATATGAAATGGTATCAAATGTGTAGAACACATAGTTCCTGCGTGGTACATGTGATGTGGTATTAAATGTTTATAACAGATAGAGCTTCCATGGTGCATATGATATACATGTAGTATTAAATGTTTACAACATATTAACCTGGCTTGGTGCATATGATACGTTATTAATCTAATTTTCTTTGTATCCTATTGATTCTATTAATTATCAAAGAGCATTAAGTACCCTATTATTGCAGAATCCTTATTTCAGTCCAAAGAATTAGGTTATAAAAATAGAAGCAAAAGTCAGCCTTTGCAATGGATAAACTTTGCCAATTAGGGTATTTTGAAAGGCCGTAAATAAAAGTTTCCAAGAAACAACTCAGATAAAACGGTTTATGGAAGGATGGATAGTTGTCATATCCATATGCTCTGCTCCCACTTCATTGGTGAGGGATAATTGGTGCTGAAAGAATGAAATGGGATCAAGCATGTATCTGTTGAACCCATTTCAGGCTCTTTTATTTTTTTTGTACTCAAAGGCCATTTTTACATTAACATACAGTTTCATTGACTCTGTAACATGATAAATGACATTGTTAACCTTGTAAACCAATCAGGATGAGTGTCTCACTAAAAAGCTTATCATCACTGGGCAGTAAATATAGCTCAGTGAAGATAAGCTCTGGCCATGGGAGCAAATTGTATCCCGGGGAATTGCTGCTCCGTTTAAAATGGAAGTGGCATCAAACATACAGAATACACATCTGCAGGTCATATTTTATGAAATTAAAGTGCATATATGAATATATAAAATCCTTTTAGAGCAAACATGCAGATTCTGGCAAAGATAAAATGGTGAGGGAGTGCTGCAGGTTTGACATGGATGTGATTGCTTCACCAGAGTTTTGTATATGGTAGAAATAGCTGTCTCATGAAAGGGACAATTTTCCAAAAAGACATTTTCTGTGTCATTAGAGATGGCTTTTAGAGCAATAACCACTTAAAATGGGTATTTTTGTGCAGATGAACAAATGTGAAAGGGTTTGTTCTCACTTGCCTGGTAATCACTAAAGAAGGTCTGTGAGGCCACTGTATGCTGTACCCAGACAACCACATACATGGTCTGTGTTTCTTCAGATACACATTTCCTGTTATACTATTAAACATGTCCTGAAATTGCATTCTATAAATGTTTATGTCCTGTATTTTTGCCAGAGAGGAGTCAAAAATTACATGCACACATGATGTATCCACTTAATGTGGGGGCAGAATTTTTTTTTTTTTTTAAGTAAGTTATTTACTCTTGATTTTTTTTCAGTGAATTAAATTGTAGGTATATTTATTTACAACTGTCAAACTTGTCTGCTTTAATGGCTTTTAGATTTTATATTGACTACTGTATAATCATAAATTTTTGCAAGGGATAAATATTCCCGAATTTTCCTGAGGAGACCCTATTTGGGAATACTTAACTTGCAAAAAATTTGGCAGATTAAATCTAATAAAGTCACAAGACAAAATCATCCTTTACATAGTACTTTAATTACAATATAAAAAGAAATTTCACACACACAAATGGGGAGGTCTCAGAAGATTAATGCTTTTATTGGTGGTGTTAATTCGGGAAAATAAAACTCAGGAAAATCTCTTTTGAGACTAATGTAGGAAATTTTATGCTTGGGAATATAAATGATTATACAGTATTCCCTATCATCAAGTGAAGTAAGGCGTGAAAGAATCAGTGATGTTTAAGCCAAAAAAGATCTCAGTGTCATGGACATGTAGAGTGGCTCCTCCTTTGGGAGACCACCAGTAAGTCGGATACAAAGTGGCCACATAATTAAAGCCAAGGGTCACTTGCCAGAGGCCAATTTAAATGGACAAGATAGCCAGCACTTATGGGAGCTGATAAATGTGATCTTAAACGATGTCTCAGTGGAGTGGTCTGTCAAATGAATACTGTATCTCAATGTCATACATCCCAGTGTCAAAGAATACTTATCTATATCTCAATGTCACACATGTATCTCAATGTCATACATGTATCTCAATGTCACACATGTATCTCAATGTCATACATGTATCTCAATGTCATACATGTATCTCAATGTCACACATGTATCTCAATGCCATACATGTTATCTCAATGTCATACATGTTATCTCAATGTCATACATCCCAGTGTGAAAAGATACTATATCTCAATGTCACACATGTATCTCAATGTCATACATGTATCTCAATGCCATACATGTTATCTCAATGTCATACATCCCAGTGTGAAAGGATACTATATCTCAATGTCATACATGTATTTCAATGTCATACACATGTATCTCAATGCCATACATATATCCCAGTATCATATACATGTACATGTATCTCAATATTATAGACATGTATCTCAGTATTGTATGTATGCATGCACTTTAGTATCATATACATGCATTTCAGTGTCATATTGTATGAAGCATGTTCGGTAAAATTTGCGACATGTGCTACAATCATGCTTGCCGACCCCTGAAACCAATGTTGAGGAGAGCTTCTTCATTGATTTCCTCTGCCCAGGTATGCTGGACTGATGTTTTGGAGTGCTTAGCTCAAATACAGTTTACTGATGTGATGACCGGTATTTATAATTTATTAGAATTATTGGCGATACTACTTAGGGATTAATAATCTTATAAATTTTAGTGATATCAACAGAACTAACCTTGATGAATTTTTTGTCCAATCCTGATGATATAAATAATGCTATGACTGTTGTTTCTGACTTACCCTACATCCAGAAGGAAAATGTTGCTGATTATTTAAAGTTGCAAAAACAAAGTTTTTCTATTTAAATCTAAGTAGTCAACCATTTAATGCCAAATTTGATGAATTTTGATCCAGTGATGATTTCTTTTTCAGTGTAATATGTTTGCAAGAAACATGGCTGAATACTGACATTTCAGACAAATCAGTTTTTGAAATTGACAAATATAAACAAATTATTTTGAATCCAAAGTGTAGCTGTGGTCTGATTTAATGATTATCTACATACATAACATGTTTCAGTATAATATATGTAATTTGTATGCTGCTACTAATATTTGGGAAGGTCAATTCCTCAATAGTTTTTTTTTTTATGGGCTGACAAAAACGATCAACTATCTGCAATATTTTTCGACGACCAAGGGACCACAACAATGAAATACAGTTGTTTATTGATGATATAAGCAGCCCTATCTTATGCATTATCTGCAGGGAAATGCCAGATAAAGTTATAGTCAGGAATTTTAACATCAACTAGCACAGTATACATACAAGACTGAAGTATTCCAAATATCTTGACTTAATGTAGAATAACGGCCTAATTCCAAAAATAAATTTGCCAAGCTGTCTCTCTGAAAGAACAGAAACATTAATGATAGATCTTATTTTCATTATGCGCCATTTACTGAGAAATCATGTTTGTCTGGAATTATTTTACTGGATTGTCAAGCCCTTTCAGTATATTTTGTTGCCTGCTTCAGAAATTACAGCCGAACAAATCACAAAAAAATTTGTCAAGGTAAGGAATAAAGATAGTGCATCTGTCGAGAAATTTCACAATAACATCAATAGTACATATATTTTATCCAAACTTAATGCTGACCTTAATCATGTTTATCTAGATCCCGGTAATAATATAACAATACATTGGAGAATATTCTTTTAAAGGCATGTTGAAAAATAAGTATATGCCAGTCAAAATAGTTAAATTTACCAAATATAAACACAAACTTTCACCCTATGTAACATGCGGCACATTAAAATCAATTGAATATTGAGACAAATTATATAAAAAGTAAAACAGTTAATCCTGGGATAGCGTTGAATTGACAAGCATCAGCATAAATTTAAGGTGTACACTTAAACATTAAAATGGAGTATAAGTGATTTGAAACAAGATTGTAAGTGCTCCCGGTTTATCAGATGCCAAAATGATACATGCATTTGGAAAACTTTGGATACCGTAAAAAACAATTGGTACTGCACATAAATGAAATAAATCTGATTTTCCACTGTCTTTTCTGATTAATGATAAAAAGGTCTCCAACAAGAACAAAACTACCTTACCATTTCAATGAGTTTTTCTCAAATATAGGCCCAAAATTGGCTTTAGAAACAAATTTTAGTTCTAAGTTAATTGCCACATTTCTCATCAAACTTATTGAATCATGTGGCACAAATGTTCCTTCACACCCATTAATCTCATGATAACAAATTGATTCCACAATTTTTTTAAGCAAATAGTAGCACAGACATAGATAATTTATCAATGAAACGAAAAACATAATCTCATCTGTCAATTTGTTGATAGGATTTAAAGATATATGGATTCAGAAAATTGCCAATCAGTGTATATTTTGACCTTTCTAAGGCATTTGATATATTAGACCATAATATTCTTTTACAAAAGTTGAAATATTTTGGCATTTGCAGAATGCACCTAAAGCTTGCCAGGGAAAGCTGTTGATCTGGACTCTTATATTGCTTCCTATCCAGGCGTGTCAGTGCCGTACAGTCATATAAGGCTGCTCTGGGTCAATGGGCTAAACAGACAATGAGCCCCAGGTATTGATATTTATAGTCTCAATTTGAATCTGTTTTCCTCCAGACTTGCAAAGTACACATGGCGTGTAGTTTATGTTGAAACTGCTTTTTTTTTTTTTTTTTTTTTTTTTGGGGGGGGGTAGTTATAGGGGACAACCTTTATGATACCCTATGAGTGTCGCCACAAAAGTGGCTTGTATATCCTACCCTACCACAAAACTTGCGCCACTTTAATACCATAAGTTTCTCGGAGATAGAATTCAATCTATCTCCTACCACAAGTGGTAGCAAACTAGCCAGTTAGATTTGATCCTAGTATCACGTGTGTTGTCGTGGCAACTGCATCAGCAGCTTTATGAGGTGGGGAAACATGGCCAACATAGAGTGGAGCAAGCCTGTATAGTGAAATGGCTCATTGAGCTTTGGGAAGAAAATGGGACACAAAAAACAAAGAGTGCAGCAACAGAAACATGAGAGGAAATGTGCTGGAAAAGGGATACAGCATACTGCAGCAGCAGCAGCTTTCTTTGTCTGTACAGTAGCCATGTTTAAATGCCCACAGTGTGTACATGTGACCTTCAGGTATGCATAATTAATGGGGCAAAATGGATAAAGTTGCTGCCACGTGTGATGCCATATATTCCGGCAAGGGGTGCACCACTGTGTGGCAGAAACTTTTGTGGCAACACAAAAGTTGCCCCTTGTATTCCTAGCTTTAATAAATGTCACTTCCTGATTTTCTGTTACATTGCTTCAGTTTTGTTTATTATAGTGTGAAATATATATAGCTTATTAGCACCAAATACATAGATACAGCGCACCATACAAGGTAATGTGTCACCTGGTACAGGTGGAGCTTGAATGATACTTGGGGCTGAACCACCCCATGTGGGGGTAGCTGTCCACACGGCAAAGCTGCATCACTTGGCTGGCAAAAAAGCTATATAATCAATCATGTTACTTGTTGCATACCTATTTCATGTCAGAATTAAGCTAACAAATGACTCCCCCCCCCACCCACCCACCCATCACTGCATAATGGAGACCCAAGGCCAGGGGACAGGATTCTGGCCGCCCTTGAAAAGAGAGTTGCCTAATGTGAAAGCAGAGCTGAATCGCAATGTGCAAAATTTAGTAAATTAAATATATGATAGGCTTACAGGCTTTTGTGTGGACAAATAAAATGAGTTTTCATTTGAAGAAAATGACTCTTTTACTTTTTGTTTGAAAATGTGAATGTATGTGAATGTTTTGGTGATAAACAGGTTGTCAAAGGGCTAGATCACTGTGTGTAACAGGTCAGATGCCCCTCCGTCCCCCTAGGCTTCAGCCCTCAACCCCAGCCATCTGACCTGATAAACAGAGTCATCTAACCTGATAAACAGGGTCATCTGACCTGATACACAGGGCCATCTGACCTGATACACAGGGCCATCTGACCTGATATACAGGGCCCTCTGACCTGATACACTGGGCCCTCTGACCTGATACACCGGGCCATCTGACCTGATATACAGGGCCCTCTGACCTGATACACTGGGCCATCTGACCTGATACACAGGGCCATCTGACCTGATATACAGAGTGATACAGATCAAGCCATGTGATGACCTGTATTATATGACTGGAGTTGTATCACCCCCACAGGCCCTCAGATCATCAGGAGAACAAAGGTATATAGGCTATCACATGGTGAGAGCCATATTACTCCCTGTATCAATTACACCCCAAGCCCTTTTATCAGCACCTTTGGTCTCCAATGATACCAGGGTTTGTGGGATGGTACCACTCCAGTCATGTCAACTTATAAAGCTAAGTGTCCTATACGTATACCCAGTTGGGTGTTGTATACCTGCATCTCCCTTGTGTATGTACATGTGCAAGGTATCTCATTGTCATATTCATGTATCGCAGTGTCATACATGCATGTCAGTCATTCATGTATCCCTATGTCATGCATCTGTCCTTCATGTATCCCAGTGTATCATACATGTTGGTCATTGTCATATTCATGTATCCCAGTGTCATACATACATCTCAGTCACTCATGTATCCCAATGTAATACATGCATCTCAGTGTCATACCCATGTATTCCAAGGTTATCCATTGTCATACGTGCACCTCTGTGTCATACAGATATATTGGTGTGTGACATGCAGGTCTCTGTTATATGTGGAACTGGCAGACTATCTTTTCCTAGTCAAATTGCCCCAAAAATACAAAACATTGTCAACCACTGTGCTCCCTGTCTTGTGAGACCATTTTAATATAAGACCACCTGTCCTGAAAGACCACATTTCGAATAGTTTGCTTGTATTTTTTATCTTATCAATACCTCCTGTGAAAGACCACTGTCTTCAGAGACTATACTTTGCTGCCCCTGGGGTGGTCTTACAAGACAGGTTTCACAATATATGTTGTTTACTTAAATGTATTATTTACTGAAAATATATGAATAAAGAATGGGGATAATACCTATAAGGATTGCAAACTGAAGGTCTACATCCTTCCTTTCACATTTTGAGTGCCATGCTCCCAACTTGTGCCAAGGAAATGTACTGAGTCTGTTGTATTATGACCAGCAAAGGGTAACCATGTGTGGCTAATGGCAGGTTGAGAGGTTGTCTTTAGCCAGACACTGTAATCTAACACTGTTGGCCATCATATCTTTAGTCTCTCATTTCTTGTCAATGTTGTATGGGCAGTGATGAGGAGTTCAGGCAGGGGTCAAAGATTCTTGAATATACCCATGCTCTAGTTTGTCTGTGTGGACATCTAGAGTTTTTAACTCTTTAAGTGCCAAATTTTGGACCGAGCTTTTCTTCCAATGCACCCCCCAAAAAGCTGTTGACCTGGGATATTTTCTTTGGAACTAGAGGCATGCTGGTACTTGAATAAAAGGTCTTTTTATGAGGAATAGGAATCTGAGATCCTTGAATATGATTATTCAGACTAATTTCACTTTATTTGACCAACTTTAGACGTGATTGGCACTGAAAGAGTTAAAATTTTATGGAACTTTCTTGCAGCTGAGCTGTTACTATCACATTGTTGTTTTTTGTGTTGTCAGTCTGGTCTTGCTACCTTGGCAGCAGCCATTCATTGTTGCTTATGTCAAATTTATTATCAAATGCATCTTTTATGAAGGAGTAGATCTTTTATTCTATTTGATTTGAGTGATAAAGCATCCAGAGAAAGGCAGCGCTAGGCCTACCTTACCATGTTGTATCTGTTACAAAGTTCAGTTTGTAAGGAGCTTTTCCAATGTAAGTCAAGATGTAGCTGTTTCATTGTACTTTATAGACACAGAAGGCCATACCCACAGCCTGAGTGAAAAAAAGCACAGTTATTTCCTTCATCAGAAAGTGCCTGCATGAGAAAAGGAGCATGTTAACCCTTCCCCCTTAAACCGGCCAAAACTGGCTGGTGGTCAAATGTCGTCTGCTTCAGTGTTTTCAACTAATTTCAACAGTTATGAAAAACAATTTGACTGATAAATGTACATGAGACTTATCAAGATCACATACCCCAGGTCAACAGCTTTCCTTGGCATGGGTTGGGCACTAAGTGCCCAACCCATGCCAAGGAAAGCTGTGGACTCAGTCTTAATACAAGGGGGAAAGGGTTAAGCCAACATCAGTAAGTTTCATCCAATAGACTTGTTGATGTGGGAGTCCTGCCTGTGTCAGGTTCAGTCGATCATTTTTACTTGGGCAGCCCACCCCACATCCCTACCTTGTTTTGTTTTCATTCTGTGGCCGTTGCATGAGCTCTGACTATTATACACTCACTAGCAATCAAAGCAGTCAAGCTCATTACATGTGCTCCTGACTGATACAATGTATCGAGACAATTGGTTTTGCCAATTCAGGCAGTTGGATGGTGTAGTGCACTGTTTCACCTTTTCAATGTGGCATTATGGTTGCAACCATCATGATGCAGTACCTTGGTATATAAATACAAACCAGTGGTCATTAACTTAAGTCTGTCAGAGCCACATTATGGACATAGTCAACAGCTTTCCTTGGCAACGTTTAGACACATTGCCCCCACAGTGCACAGAGGAAAGCTATTGACCTGGACTGTTATATTCTCTGTAACTACAAGCATGCTGGTATTTGAATGAAAGATCTTTTTACAAAGAATATGAATCTGTGAGCCTTATTATAATTTGGAGCAGTTCATTTTAAGGAGTTTGACTTTAGTTGCAGTTTGCACTGAAAGAACTAAGCCTCTGTAATTACTAGAGTCAGGACAGTTTAGGCATTGGTAGGCTCCATTTCAGCTGGTCAGTCCTGTCCAGTTACATATTACTTAGCTCTTTAAGTGCCAAATTTTTGGACTGGAGTCAACAGCTTTTCACATTGCACCCAATGCATGCTGAGAAAAGCTGTTGACCTGGAATATTTTCTCAGGAACTAAAGGCACGCTGGTACTTGAATGAAAGGTCATTTTACAAGGAATGTGAATCTGAGATTCTAATGATAATTCAAACCAGTTTGACATAAGTAGATTGCCTTAAGACGTGATTGGCACTGAAAGAGTTAATCTATTGCTTTTGTAAAATTGCACTTAACTTGATATTCCAGATGCTTGTGATTGATAGAATGACAACATTTATTGTAAAGCATCCCATTGCTTAATTAAAAGCTCATGTACTTGTAAGGTACTGTGCAAATAAAGTAAAGAGTTAGGTGAAGCCAGTCACATAGTCAGTGTATTGACATGTTTTTAAATCTTCATAGCCTATACAATGTGACTGTACATTGTTTTACAGTGGTCTTTAAAAGAAAGGGCTTCCCTCACTTCTTTTTAAGCAAGCACACATGTTGTCCTGTGTATGACAAAAACTTTAAGTGCTATCACTTCAACCACTTGTCCCTTGAATTAGGACTGAGTCAACAGCTTGCCTTGGCATGACTCATGTTATCTTGATAATTTTAGGTCTCATCTATAGTTCTCTTTCAAATTGTTCAGTACTCTTGAAATTGGTCAGAAGCATTGAAGCAGAAGATTTTTTAAGTCCAGTTGGTTTTGGCTGGTTTAACTCGTTCCACCCTGATTGAAGACCGAGTCAACAGCTTTCCTTGGCACACTTTGGGTACAATGCACCCAGAGCACGTGAAGGAAAGCTGTTGACCATGGGCATATAACTTGGAATGATCTTCCATGCAAGGTTCATCCAAAATTTTGAAAGATAATCCCTAAATTAGTAAAATACAATTAGCAGACGACATTTAGATATTAGCGGGAAAAAGTGTTATTAGGGTAGAATGAGTTAAGTGGAAAGAGGATTATTATTTGGCAGGTTTTTTGTGGATGTGAGGAAAGAATTGATCCACCAAAGTAGATGAAACAGATATTCTTTGATATGGTGATTTACTGCTGACTGTCTTGAGAAGAAAGAAGAGAAGGAACTGTTGATAAAAAGTATTTTTTTTTTACTTTCAGTTGACTACACGAGGGTGAAGCTGCCTAAACTGGGGGACACTCCTGGATCAGACTACATCAATGCAAACTTTCTCAAAGTATGTCTATATTTGTATTGATGTCATAGTATCTTATGATTCCATGTATTTGTACAACATGTGCAAGAAATTTGGTTTCTGATTAAATTATTTCATAATCTCAGTGTATGTGCATGTGTTGGGCTTGGAAATTTGCTGTTGTGCAACGGCATAAAAATTTATGACATCCTATAGTCGAGATTGTAATTAATTCATTACATGAAGTACAAAACTAAATTGCATGATTAGTTTAACTTGCAGTATAGTTTTGCATATAGAATTTAAACAGGAAGGGACTCCATAAATATTGTCAATGCAAATTAGATGTTTCAGATGCTCATCGAGGTGATTTGAAACACAGCCTGTTGAGTAACATACTCCTCCCCCCCCTCCCCCCAAAAACGGGTGCCCCTCGTTCATCAACATTGAATATGTGTGTAAGGGTGTGTGTGGTGGTGGGGGGGGGGGTGTTTATTTCATTGCACCAGTGCTTTTGTTACCTCTTTTGGGAGGATGTAGTGGTCTTGAAAAGGGACAACAAAGTCAATTGTTTGTTTTAAGGCTGCAGACATCAGTAGGGCTGTAACCACCTCATGTCTTTAGACAAGCCTGGTCCCTGTTTGACATGCTGCTGGGGAGCTTGGCTATCTCAGCCTGGGGAGTTTGGTTCCATTGGTCCGAGCCAGTTCGTCCATGGTGGCCGCAGGTTGGTCATACTCATGCCTGACTAGGTGGCCAAGCACATCCCATAAATGTTCAATGGGGTGTAGGTCAGGAGATCAGGGTGGCCATGGCAACATTTGGAAGTTGTGCTCCAGGAAATACTGCAAACTGACTCATGTAGCATTGTCTTGCTGGAACAATAGCTGTGGATGCAGGCCGGTGGAAGCATTTGGCAATTAACTGTTGGTAGAATCTCATCTGCATAGCAGTGGCCTGTTAGAGTCCCATTTTCCCCGATGAGTTCCATTCTTCCTGTGGCCCTGATTGCCCCATGCATCACGACAGTCCCATTTACCCCGATGAGTTCCATTCTTCCTGTGGCCCTGATTGCCCCATGCATCACGACAGTCCCATTTACCCTGATGAGTTCCATTCTTCTTGTGGCCCTGATTGCCCCATGCATCACGACACTGCCTCCTCCATGGTAGTCATGTTCCACCATGCATCCATCCACAAATCTCTGTGACAGCATACGTCTAACCCACATCCTCCCATCATGGAAATTGAGGCAAAATTATGACTCGTGGAATGACGTCACACTCTTCCACTGATCTGTGGTCCAGTCATCAAGTTTGTGCAGGACTGAGAGGGATGCTGATGGTAGGGCAGTGTCACCTTAGTTTGGCCGAAACCAGTCTCCTGTTATTGTATGCTATGATGCTGCAGTGTTGCAGGCCTGGCACCACTGCTGACGAAACCTCTCCACTGAGAAGACCTGGTGTCTCTTCGCATACTGCACCAGGTAATGGTTGTCCCTGTCATCTTAAAGTCTTGGTCTTCCAGATCCAGCTTTCATCTTGCATCCTCTTGTTTCTTGACAATGGTCCCAGCAGCTATGTACCATGACCTGGAGCACCCCATTGTCCTCACAACCTCGCACCCCATTGTCCTCAAAACCTTGCACCCCATTGTCTTCACAACCTTGCACCCCACTGTCCTCACAACCTGGCACTGAGAAAGACCAGCCTCCAACCTGCCAAGTATTCTGTCTCTGTCGCATTCAGAGAGCTGTGAGTAACCCATATGCCATGGCATTATGGATTCACATTGATCCCTGTGGTACCAGAGGTGCCTTTATAAAGCTGATCGGTAGCTATACCAGACACACTTGTTACTCCTTTGTGGTTGTTATCTCATTTCCAGGACATTTTGTGTTTGTGTGACCACTGGGCCACACTCCTAGCTAGCCTATCCATGTTACATAACAGTCTGTGGGGTACTCATGTTTTCTACACAAACCAATATTTAGAGCAGCCCATGTTAAACCAAAAGAGGGTGCCTTTTTTCGGGGGGGGGGGGGGGGTGTGGAGAGTATATGACCAAATAAGAGGCATGCTATTCTGACAGAACTGTGAGCCTGTCAGGGTATTTATACAGAATCAACAACTTTACTTGTCTAGAGTGGTCTGCTTGGCACATTATCGTAGCTAGGTGTCTGCGGACACTCAGGTCCAACACAATCTGTACATTAAAAGCCCAGCATTCATGTTCAGGTACAGGCATGCTAGCATGGGAGAGGGAAGGGCCAATGTTTTAAAGATAAAAGTTTCTGTTGGGGGAAGAGGAATGGATTGGTGGGGGACAGTGCCTGGGTGTTTACTCTTCCAGTGCCAACTGTGACCAAAGTCAAATTGCACCGAAGAAACTGCTCTGAATTATGACAAGGATGCAAGATTCATGTTCCAAATATGCAAGATTCATGTTCCAAATATGCAAGATTCATGGTCCAAATATGCAAGATTCATGTTCCAAATATGCAAGATTCATGGTCCAAATATGCAAGATTCATGGTCCAAATATGCAAGATTCATGGTCCAAATATGCAAGATTCATGTTCCTTGCACAAAGGCCTTTTATTCAAGTCCATTATACCAGCATGCCTGTAGTTACATAGAATGTAGTAGTCTAGGTCAACAGCTTTCCTTGGTGTGCATCGCACCCAGAATGTGCCGAGGAAATTTGTTGACTCAGTCTATAATGTGGTGCTGAAAGAGTTAATGGTACATGTTAATGCTGGCTGGAATGATCAATTGCTTGGCTGAGGACAAATGGCTAATTTCACCACATATAAAAAATAAGAGGAGCACAAAATAAATGTATCTCAAAATCGAAGTCTCAGTTAGCCACTTAAATGGTGTGGTGGTTCTAGTGTGGTGATATAACCAAAGAGTTGATACACTGGAATGTGCGTATAGCGTGTAGTTGCCTGCAGTAGGTGCCATGTGTATAAGCCTTCAGTAGGTGCCATGTGTATAAGCCTTCAGTAGGTGCCATTTGTATAAGCCTTCAGTAGGTGCCATGTGTATAAGCCTTCAGGAGGTGCCCTGTGTATAAGCCTTCAGTAGGTGCCATGTGTATAAGCCTTCAGTAGGTGCCATGTGTATAAGCCTTCAGTAGGTGCCATGTGTATAAGCCTGCAGTAGGTGCCGTGTGTATAAGCCTTCAGTTGTGTTGTAGGGTGCTAGCAGTGCGGAGACCTACATTGCCGCCCAGGGTCCCCTCCCTGGCACTGTCACAGACTTCTGGCGTAATGGTATGGCAGTACAAGTCCACTGTGATAGTCATGGCCTGTAAGGAGCGGGAGCTCGGCCAGGTGAGATCTATCTGCCAAAAGTCTGCTACCTCAGTCCTTACCCTCAGCTCTTTCATACAGTGTTAACTAGAACAAGGTCATAAGTAAATTGGTCAGAAGAGCTTCATGAAAGCAGCGACATGCCTGGTCCAATTTCTCAGCAGTTAGGTATTGCAAGGGGGTGTCATACTCCAAGAATTGTGTAAGTATTATACACGAACCCTGTGATAACATTAAAACTATACAGAAATGCTAGGCATGTTGTTTTAAATAGATGGCTTGAAACTGAGAGAGAGAGAGAGAGAGAGATGAGAGAGAGAGAGAGGAGAGAGAGAGAGAGGGAGAGAGAGAGAGAGAGAGAGAGAGAGAGAGAGAGAGAGAGAGAGAGAGAGAGAGAGAGAGAGAGAGAGAGAGAGAGAGAGAGAGAGAGAGGAGGAGAGAGAGAGAGAGAGAGAGAGAGAGAGAGAGAGAGAGAGAGAGAGAGAGAGAGAGAGAGAGAATCCTTTATCATTATTTAAGTACTCATTGCAGCACAATTTCAATATACAAACTGACCTGTATTTTAGGTTTGCTATTCTGTATTCATTTGGGGTTTTTTGTTTTTCTGGTTTACATGTATGTATTTCAGGCCAAGTGTGAACATTACTGGCCCAAGATGGGTGACATCAAAACTTGTGGGATTTTAAAGATCACTTTGGTAAGTAGACATAGATCTTAAGTAATTTACAAGCATGATGAAAAATGAGAGAGACTAATCCCAGCCGTACAAAACTATTGAGGCACAGACAGTATGGTATGCTGCATTCCGTTTAGTAGACGTACAGGTATTATTCAATAACAAACATGTACATAACTGTTCATGAAACATTCCAGAGGAATTTTGTGTCATTTTGATCCTTTGGTATGATTAACCAGACAGACAGGCATGGATCAGTATTATGAACAAATACAGGTATTTACTGTAGTTCTAGAAATTTTCTCGTGTGTTTAATTTCGCGCAAATTCAATTTTTATTAAATTACAGAATTTTGACACATTTTAATTTTGCACAATCCCATGCCGTACAATGTAGTGAAATACAATGCAACTTATTTTCATGCATTTTAATTTTGCATTTTGGGTGGTAGTACGAATTGGGCAAAATTAAATTGAGTGCGAAAATTTCTAGAACTACAGTATTTGAACAGAATGATGTCCAGTCTGTCCAATATGTCATGAAATTGTGAGAATTTAGAGCCTTCCTACTGAAAGGCACCAGCAAGATTTAACATCTTAATTTGATCTTTTGTTGTAATAATTTTGGCCGAACTTTGATCTTTTACATGTATGTTTCCAGAATAATTAGTAGGGCTGTGTATTATGTGTAAACATCGCATCATGTTGTTTTTAGAAGGAAAAATTTTGGCTGTTATAACATACGATACAGCATTCTTTGGACTGTTGATAACAGCTGTGTATTTAGTTGCACGTATTGTTCTTTGTAGAAAAATTTGACAGACTTAAGGCACCTAAAAAGTTGTAATATATGGTAAAAAAAATTTGATATTAGTGTTTTTAAATTCAACAGCATTGTTGCTGGTTTATGAGTGGACTCATACATTCATGAACCTCTTGTTATTTACATTCATTCTGCACAAAACAATGGAAATGAAACCATGGTAAAGAAACATGTCAAGATTCACAAAGTTTGTCAAAACTTGAGAATGTAAAACCAAATGGCCTAAAATACAAAACCATGAAAGTACATAGTTTTAGAAATAAATAAGTTTTCTGTACATGGATATAAGGCGGGATCCATGTCTCGGGCAACACCTGTCGGAAGACACCACAATACCCAAATCTGTTTGCCTCATGCTGTCATGCCCATGAAGTGACATATCTTATGAAGAAGAACCGCTTTTTGGGAGCCCAGCATGGATGGTCTCACAAGATTATGACAAGTTTATGATCCTAATCTTCTCTTTATGCAGTTATCGGAGGACCACATCTCAGAGGATTTTGTGGTACGTCACATGAAGGTAACAGATGGGGATGTGACACAGAGGATCCATCAGTTCCACTATACAGCTTGGCCTGACCATGGAGTTCCTGACTCCACAAACCCCATTCTGGACATGTTAGCCATAATCCATGATTATCTGAGCAATGACGATGGACCCATTGTGGTCCACTGTAGGTAAGTACAACTGTACTACCAGCAGTGTGGTAGGGTCCATTGCCCATGTAATCCACTATAAGTAAATAGAACTGTACTTCAACAGAGAGGTAGGGCCCATTGTGGTCCACTGTAGATAAGTGCAACTGTACTACCAGCAGTGTGGTAGGGTCCATTGTCCATGTAATACACTGTAAGTAAATACAACTGTACTTCAACAGAGAGGTAGGGCCCATTGTGGTCCACTGTAGATAAGTGCAACTGTACTACCAGCAGTGTGGTAGGGTCCATTGTCCATGTAATACACTGTAAGTAAATACAACTGTACTTCAACAGAGAGGTAGGGCCCATTGTGGTCCACTGTAGATAAGTGCAACTGTACTACCAGCAGTGTGGTAGGGTCCATTGTCCTTGTAATACACTGTAAGTAAATACAACTGTACTTCAACAGAGAGGTAGGGCCCATTGTGGTCCACTGTAGATAAGTGCAACTGTACTACCAGCAGTGTGGTAGGGTCCATTGTCCATGTAATACACTGTAAGTAAATACAACTGTACTTTAACAGAGAGGTAGGGCCCATTGTGGTCCACTGTAGATAAGTGCAACTGTACTACCAGCAGTGTGGTAGGGTCCATTGTCCATGTAATACACTGTAAGTAAATACAACTGTACTTCAACAGAGAGGTAGGGCCCATTGTGGTCCACTGTAGATAAGTGCAACTGTACTACCAGCAGTGTGGTAGGGTCCATTGTCCATGTAATACACTGTAAGTAAATACAACTGTACTTCAACAGAGAGGTAGGGCCCATTGTGGTCCACTGTAGATAAGTGCAACTGTACTACCAGCAGTGTGGTAGGGTCCATTGTCCATGTAATACACTGTAAGTAAATACAACTGTACTTCAACAGAGAGGTAGGGCCCATTGTGGTCCACTGTAGATAAGTGCAACTGTACTACCAGCAGTGTGGTAGGGTCCATTGTCCATGTAATACACTGTAAGTAAATACAACTGTACTTCAACAGAGAGGTAGGGCCCATTGTGGTCCACTGTAGATAAGTGCAACTGTACTACCAGCAGTGTGGTAGGGTCCATTGTCCATGTAATACACTGTAAGTAAATACAACTGTACTTCAACAGAGAGGTAGGGCCCATTGTGGTCCACTGTAGATAAGTGCAACTGTACTACCAGCAGTGTGGTAGGGTCCATTGTCCATGTAATACACTGTAAGTAAATACAACTGTACTTCAACAGAGAGGTAGGGCCCATTGTGGTCCACTGTAGATAAGTACAACTGTACTACCAGCAGTGTGGTAGGGCCCATTGTACATGTAATCCACTGTAAGTAAATACAACTGTACTTCAACAGGGGGGTAGGACCCATTATGGGCCACTTTAGGTAAGTATAACTATACTTCCAGCAGTGATGTTGGCTCCATTGATATTGACAGAAGGTGTAAGTGTACAGGTACTGCAGCATTGATCTAAGGCCCATTGTGGTCCACTGTAGGTAAGTACAAGTGTACTACCAGCAGTGTGGTACGGTCCATTGTCCATGTAATCCACTGTAAGTAAATACAACTTACTGTACTTCAACAGGGGGGTAGGACCACTTTTCACCATTTCCTCACCAATAATATTTTTATTTTCCAGTGTTAATTGAAAGGTGTGATTGTGTTGACCTGTTATACACAAATTTGTCCCAAAGCCAGATAATTCTGTAATGTTTTACATTTGCCACCTTCCATCTTCCAACATTCTTGGGGAAACCTGACATGAATATCCAAATTAAAGAAAAACATCAAATTACTCTGACAAACTCTTAGCAACTGAAAAATGTAGATGTATTTCCTTGTTGCCAATTTGCAGGTTGACAGAGGTAATGATGAAGACTTCAAATCTTGTTCTTTTTATTCAAGAGATCAAAACCATGCATATATTTCCGTCTATTGATTTATATGTGTATGTTGACACTACTTCCAAGCGTTTCAAGTATTATTTCCTTCTTAGAGATTTAACATAAATTGCATTTCCTTTCCAAAATGTGCTAAGTATTTGTAGACTCTAGAGTTCAGTTAGAAAGAGCACTATTCACTCTGAAAGTTTTCGTGTTGCTAGCTGTTGTGGTTTCAAAGGAAAACACAATATTCCCTGGTCAGCATCTTCCTCCATTTTGTGTGCATTAGCAGTCCAAGGAAAGCTGTTGACTCAGTCTCTAACATAGCACTGAAGCACTGAAGGGGTTAACAATGATCACGGTAACCCATGCATATGGAGGGCATGTATGTGTAGGTGCTTGATGTCACGTCAGCATCATTCTATTTTTGTGTTGTTTTATTTATAACATAATTCCTATGATAATGCAGAAGTTTAAGCCCATCCCATGCCAAAAAAGGAGGAATATTCACATAATTGCTAAGTTAAATGTACAAGTACAGTGTTGGCTCATTTTTCCGGGATGCCTATGTGACAAGGACCCCAAGGAACAATATATCAGTTAGCCTCATTATGGAGATTTTGTCTTTCAGTTCCTAGTCATATAGTATACTCAGGTACAAGATACTGACAGAAGTACACTTATAATAAAAATTACCTCAGCAAGGAACAGTTTGTTTGACTAAGGATATTGATCAGTGAGTGAATATGGCATGTGACGGTTATAATCATGATAGAGCCAAAATTCTTAACCTGATTATTTGTGTCACCTGGTTATCAAGAAAAACCTCCTGATATGTTGATAACATGTACGTTGATCTGTGTACAGTGTACATCACCTATAGTTGCTTTTGGTGCAATTTTAGGATAGTTTTTAGCTGTGCTGATGTAAGGTCGCAGAACTTATATGATTACTCATGTCCATCCATCTTCATTCTGTCTGTCCGTCTGGAAACTTTTGGGTTGTCAGTGTGATACCATTTATAGTTTTCAAGTTAGCTCAATATAATTTTCAGGACTTACAGGGTGTATAAAAATCTATACCCCTTTCGATTTTGGTGGCACCACCTACACTATTATGTATTATTATAGGGGTCAAAATAATGAAAATCTTGTGAACACTCTAGCATCTTTAATTTTTGGTAGATCTTCACCAAATCTTGTGGGATTGTGGAGGGGAACAAAGTCTTAAGTTGCTAATGATACTAGTGGCGCTACCTATAATTTGATGGAAATTATGAGCCAAAATATGTGTTGAAATATAAAATTCCATGTTTGGAAAAGTAATTGGATTAGACTTGCCAGATTTGTAGGATACATAGACCATGTACAATGCTAGTATGTTATGTAATATCAGTGACCTTGACATATTTTTGTCAGGTCACCATGCCTGTCAAGTTGAAAGAGGTGATTTTGTAATGGCAGGGTGTAGCTTGGACTTCAAGGGCAAAAAGAATTGAGCCTCCAGATCAAAATTCCACTTGATTATATTGTACATAAAACTGTAGTTGTTGTCCTACTTTTTGGGTCACCATGACCAAGTAATAATGGAGTTTGGTGCTTGTCCAAATTTATTGGGGGTTTTTTCAAGAACTTGAAAAGTTATTACCCGATTTGAACAGACAGACCATGTGTGGAAAGCTGCATGTGGGGTGCACTTTTTAAACTTAACAATTCATTAATCTTAGTTAAAGGTCAAGGTCAAATGGCCAGATAGAATATAGAGGTCATCTAATGAATGCTCTGCACCCCACAATGTTTGAGGTAGGCCCATATAATGTTTAGAAGTAATTGAATGTATGAATATCTTCATCAACATCAATGTTGGTGGCGCCACCTGTAGTATTATGTAATATACATGGCAAAATGGAAAAAGCTTGTGACTGTGATACTGTCCACAGTTTTCAAGTTAGCCCAATATAACTTTAAGGACTTATAGGGTGTATAAAAATCTAGGTCCCTTTTGATATTGGTGGCACCACTTAGGATATTATGCAATATCAGAGTCAAAATGTGAAAATCTTGTGAACACTGTAGTGTCTTTCGTTTTTGGCAGATCTTCACAGAATTTTGTGGAATTTTTTTTTTTGGGGGGGGGGGGAACTCAAAGTCTAAGTTGTAAATGATACTAGTGATGCCACCTATAATTTGACAGAAATTATGAGCCAAAATGTGTTTATGATATAAAATTCCATATTTGGAAAAATAATTAGATTAGACTTGCCAAATTTATAGGCTATATAGACCATGTCCAATGCTAGAATGTTATGATATATCAGTGACCTATTTTTGTGAGGTCAC
Organism: Hermodice carunculata; assembly: GCA_964020975.1. Lineage (NCBI taxonomy): Eukaryota > Metazoa > Annelida > Polychaeta > Eunicida > Amphinomidae > Hermodice > Hermodice carunculata. Next base: position 91,796,747 of record OZ026622.1, read on the forward strand.
CATGCCTGTCAAGTTGAAAGAGGTGATTTTGTAATGGCAGAGTGTTGCTTGGACATCAGTGGCAATGTCAGCACAGCACCAGGCCCATGGGCCTCGTGTATGAGATAATCTGGGTGACTTTGATGTTCTGCCCAAGGTCACTGAGGACATAAAGTTAAGGACACGCTCATTGTTGTCTTGGCACATGCAACAATATCCATCAGAGGAATTGCACAAATAAGCTATGAGTACATGTGGAGTAAAGTGTTTCCTGGTGGACAAATGGGACACTAAAATCACATAAGCTTTGTATGTTCAGAAGCCACTTGAGGACTTGCAACTTTGAAATAAAGATGTAGGTGCAGCCACGGTGCCAGCAGAGCATGAGCCCCTTGGGCCTCTTGTTTTTTCATATTGAATTTTAATTTTTTTTTCAGATAACACCAATGTGATACCAATATATTCTAATATATAACTGCCCATCAGTGTGTTTTAAACCCCTGAGGACTGAGTCAAAAGCTTTCTCACTGGGGGTGTGATGTGCCCAGTGTGCAGGCCAAAGCTGTTGACAGAATTGCCTATATCATGAATGCATGAGTACAAAAAAAAATGGCAGGCAATATGTTTTGACACTGGACCATTTGTTAGTTATACCCCCACTCCCACCTCCACCCCCAGGAGACATATAGCAATCACTTTGTCCATCCATCTGCCTGTCTCTCCAGTGTATCTGCACAATAACTTAGGCACATTTTGACCTAAAGCTTCCATGTTGCACAGTTTTATAGTCCTCTACAAGGGCCAAGTTAAGGCCAAAGATGGGTGACCTTGACGTATTGCCTAAGGTCACAGAGCCACATTAGTGAATTTGGTTTCCACATGATAACTTTAGCACTTTTTAACTTAGGACTTTCATATTGCACCGGACTATAGTTCACTATAAGGGCCAGCTCAGGTTTGAACATGGGTGATGTTGACCCAATTCCCAAGGTCACAGAACCACATTAGTGAATTTGGCTTCTACATGATAACTTGAGAAATTTTGGAGCTAGAGCTTTCATATGGCACAGGATTATAATCCTCTGTAAGCGCTAGCTTAAATTTAAAGATTTCATATGGCACAGGCTCCATTTTTCTGTCCAGCTGTGGTCCAGGTGATAACTAGAAAGTTTTTTGAATTCGGGCTTGCTACTAGACTTGCTCAAGTCTCACTGGACTGTCTTCCGTATTTTATTTAAAATCAAATTCATTGCCAAATTAAATTTTAAGTAAACACACGTCGTAGCTTTACCTAGCTGATTGGCATGGAACGTGTATATAACCAGATAACATTGACTCCAGATGATTCGCGCCGGGCTGTCTACACTGTGTTTCTTATCACACAGACAAGCGAGCGGTCATAACGCACTTCTCTTCAGAAGCTGTTAATTGAGCTACTGTGTAATGAAGGATTAATTGCAGTGCACAGCGTCAGGCAGTTGGCGTCCAGTGAGACTTGTCAAACTTGCCGGCTTGTCGCTGCTATGAATTATTCATGAGCAGTCGAGCACGTGACAGATTCAAGGCGGTCTCAAATTCCTTGTGTTGACTGTTGTTTATTTACATGCAAGCATGCACATTTTATTGTAGAGAAACGTCAGTTCTTGCCGATGGCTATTTCGAGCGGCGTTAAAATGAATATTTTCCTTCTACGATGATTTATATCAATGACCAGGTCGTTGCTTGTGACAATTTGAATGATGTAACTTTGCAAAACTGCGCAAAAATAGGGTGATTTCATCGTCTCTATCTCGATTTTTTTTTGTCTCCGCGCCATGTTGTTTATATCGTTAGAATGCTCAGAACCTTGTCTTTTTTAACAACAAGCTCTCCCATTGGCTGAAACAAAAGTATTTTAGCGGGAACACCTTCAAAACTGCTTCTATTTCAAACAGATGCGTCGTTATTTTAGTCGGAAACTACAAGGGCCCAGAATCGATCACATAGTGTTCGCTGTCTAATCAAAAAGTTTTTCTATCGCTGTTTCGTTCGGTAGAACTCGCTGCCTCGTGTTGTGAAGTCTGGCTTGAAAGATGGGTGACATTTGTGTGAACACAAGTGGTTTAAACATATTTTATTCGTAGAATACAATTGGGAAGGAGGGCAGAGTGACAAGTGACGATTACCGACAATTTATTAAAGCAGGGAACAAAATTTAACGCTGTAAATTGGTTAGAATGATAACATATACTACCACTGTACCAGTCTTTGCGTACAATAGAGTAGAGGGTCCAGTTTTTTCACGGAAAGAGAGTAAAATACGCCAGCTGCAGGTAAACATGGCTCGCGTGAAAATGCCGCTGCCGCTTGTTTATCATGCTGACAGTTTGTCAGTAACTGCGATAAAGTGTGTTGATGGACTATTTACTGCAGCAACAAGCTCTACCACTAATAGTTGAATGGCAATTGTAACACACAACCGATCTTTAGAAAAAAATAAAAGAGGAACCCATCGTTCGTGACGCTAACCAAGAAAAATGCACGGACCGGTACCCATGCAACAAAACTTAAATCATGACGTGGATCATTTTGCATTAATCCAAAAATAAAAAAAGTTGTGGCACTGATTTGACTTCCAAGATCCCGCGAAACCCCGGATGTTGTGACGTCACTCCCACCGAATTGATGGTAGTCCAGAGTGGGCTTGTGCAAGTTTGACAAGTCCCTGGTGTCGGCAGCCGGAGGGAGACGGTCAGCTTTGTCTCGCTTGAGTGGCCAGTGACTAGCCATGCATTCATCGAAGGCCACTTTCCACCCGCAATGATAATGGGATTAAACTGACCAGGACTCAATAGCTGCTACTGTTGAAACCGACACGGCGGCAGTGTCGACCAGTTAAAAAAAATATAATAATAATAGTAGGACTTACTTAATAACACCGTGTAGTTGGCATAATATTATTCAGTTAACTTTGTGGAGGGGAAAATGTATCGCACTTCTGGGTGGGACCGCGGGATGGGAAAATAGGGACATGCACCAGGGACTTGTGCAAGTCTAGCTTGCTACCTGCATATGCTTACTATGCACCACTGGAAGGCCCAGGTTAAGTTGGAAGCCCAGGGACTGTAACCTCTTTTCCAAGATCACAGGGGTAGGTTTTGTGTATTCCATTCCCAGGTGATAACTAAAAAACTTTCTGAGTTAGGACTCCCAAATGACACACAATTATGTACATGGTTTCTGGATGGTGAATGACTTGTTCAACACTTTGTTACTGCCTATTGCTGACCTTGAACCTGTGTCCAAGGTCAGTTGACCCAGTGCTCGATGTCAGCAATTATATAATGTGTACAGATACTGCAGGGGATAGCTATATCAGTGTGAAGTTGAGACACAAATGAGACAAGGGCATGGATCCAGCAATCTCTGATTGTGTTTTAATTTTTGATGTGAACAAGTTTGATATAGCAACAGTTGATCCCACAGGGTTAATGAACTTAGTTGAACTAACTACATGTATTTTCTGTAAGATGGAAGTGATCTGTTCACATATTTTTGTCTATACAAACATCCACTAGCTCCATGCTGGCAATACCTTCAGCATCTAGACCCTCCAAACATAAATACGTACTTAATCCTTTCCCCCTTAAACCGGCCAAAACTGGCTGGTGGTCAAATGTCGTCTGCTTCAGCGTTTTCAACTAATTTCAAGAGTAATGAAAAACAATTTTGACTGAGAATTGTAGATGAGCCCTATCAAGATCACATGCCCCAAGTCAACAACTTTCCTTGGCATGAGTTGGGCACTTAGTGCCAAGGAAAGTTGTTGACTCGAAGTGTCAATTCAAGGGGGAACGGGTTAATTTATCTGTGTTTTTAATGACAATGCTGATATGTCTGCTTCCAGTGCTGGGTGTGGCCGGACGGGAGCCATCTGTGCCATAGACTATGCCTGGGGGATACTTAAACTGGGGGTGAGTAATTGCATCTTCACTTGATGAGACTGAATGCTGCAGACTGTGCATAAAATTATCTGTTTTTATGTCAACATTGTGGTCATATGTTGGTAAATTTTAGATAACATAAATATTTCGTTTCCTCAGTGAAGCAATTTGTCATAGCCAAAACAGGGACAAAGACCCCAGTTCTGCTGGTCTGAGCGGCAGATCTGCAGTTTTATGCTAATGTGGAAAATTGGTCCTCTGTCCCACCATTTGAAGCAATTTCCTGCTTGACCCTAAAAATGTCACTACAATAAAGTAGTGGTTTAAGAATAACCTTTTTAGGTTCTAACTACACTGTACAATACACCGCGTCAAACTAGAAATTCAAGAAGCATTAGTATTTGACTAATGGTCAGAGTGTCCCTGCTTAAAGTATGTTGAAAAGATGGTCTTGTGGGACAGTTGTTCTGCCATTGGAGTAATCTATTAAGACAGGTGCCACTGTGTTTGTTATTGTGTGCTGATGTTATTTATAATGTGGGTGTGAACTCACATTAATCTACATGTTGACATACCTCAGTGTTTTCAATCACCTACCCGTGAAAAGTGCTAGGTCTCGGTCCATGTATAACAATGATAAAAAAGCTTGCGTTTCATTGTATACCTAGACATCAGTGTGAACAGACACATTGTATACCTAGACATCAGTGTGAACAAACACATTGGATACTGTGAATATTCAGACACAAAGTGAGAGAAATTGAAACATTTTTTGTTCTTGTCCAGGATATCAGCAAAGTAAAACAAATTGTTCTGATTCAACCTACCTAATTTTTTGCACTAACCTTATTTATGTCTGTAACAGGACTTCCTTTTATTTGGAATCCATCAATTTCAAATAGGCAATTCTCTAAAATTTAACTACATTGGTCATGGCAACACAAACAGACCCCCTGATGAAGAGCCACCCTGTCTATAGAGGCCAATTCTGCAGATAGCAAGCATGTCATTTTCATTTTATTCCCTCCCAAGAGAGGCCACCCCTAGATACATTGCTGTTGCACGTGGACTGACCATATAAGAGGTGGACCACTGTTATTTCATTTAAAGAAAAAAAAAATATGGGCAAATTACATTTTTTTGTGCACAATCCTATCAGCAACAGGAACGTTAATCTCTCTGGGTACCCTGATTATGTATTGTATTATAGTGAAAAGTCCTAAATTTTGTCCGTGATGATGTTTATATTACCTTTATATGATTGGTGATATAAGTGGCCCTTCAAAAATGGATCATTGAACTGTCAATTGTCACTATTAAGGAAATGATACAGGGTATAATTACCACTCAGTGTGTATACAGCCCAGGGTGACATGCGTGTGTCCTGTGCTGGTACATGTGGAGGTCACTAAACACAGATGACCTTGAAAGCTCAAGGGAAGCTGATACAAATTCTTTGACCAGACTGTGCTCAATTTTGGTATATAGCCAATCAAAAGTACTCTTGTAAAAATCAACATCAAACTTTTTACCAATCAGAAGCATGCTTCTGGGTAAGGTTCAGCTGTCCCCTTGTGTGGCCCTCAAAATGGTTGATGATAGAGGAGACAGGCTGCTGGACTCACTGGGTGGCAGAATTTGTGTTTAAGGTTTTCTTACAATAATGCTCTTTAAAGGTTAAAAAACTATGTGTGTGTGTGTGTGTGTGTGTGTGTGTGTGTGTGTGGTAATTAAAAAGATAATCACATAATAAGTTGGGCCTGTACGGACCCCGTCAACCTGTATCGTCATGAGACTGAAGGTCTTATGGTTATATAGAGGCTCAGGGGTTGGCAGAGACACTGATACAGACCAGGCCATGTCATAAGCTATACATACATGTATTTTATTATTTTACCACTCAGTGTAAATATAGCCCTGGTTATCCTTCATGTGTAGTGGGTAATGAGAGCAATGGGTGGGATATTTTAGGGAGAATTGGGTCAAAATGAGGTTTGATATCAAGCACATGTGCTTTTTTCCTGTGTACCCAATCACACATATGAAATCACTGTCTAAATGGTTGTTAGGAACTTTTCTCTTCAATAACCAATCAGAGATGCAAGAAGGTTCCCTAATTGTAATAAATATGGCCCTGAAAATGGCTGCCAGCAAAGGGAACAGAGTGCATAATTCTATTGGCAACAGAGCAACAGAATTTTGAATTTGGAACATCTTATCAAGAAAAGTTATGACAGCACTGCACCACAAAAAAAAAAAGAAAGAAAGAAAAGTGGACCTCTTGATGCTAAAAAATTGGTGGAGGAGCAGACGAATGACAAGACATGAAGGAAGATTGTGGCAGATGTCAAACTTCTTCACAGGTGGCGACAGAGCAAGAATAGTATGTACTCTAAATGTGTCATACATTAAAAACTTTATTAAGCGGCATAAGGTATGAGAACCAACAAGTAGAAGTCAAGTTATAAAGAGGAGCCGCCCCCAACGTCTCAACCCACCTGGGTCTTCCTCCGGGGAGAGGAGGCTCACTACCAGCTTTATTCGACACATGTATATTAAAAATGAGGTGCTTCTAATAAAAAATACTATTTACATTGAATGGAAATATAAAGGTTAGCACATGGGGGGAGGGGTGATGCAGGGGATGATACAACCATGTGGTAACCTGTAAGTATCAGGGATACATATTTTCAATATTTCATAACTCCAGCATTCAACTGCCGCTGCCTAAATGGTTGACTGTCCTTTTGCAGCTGTAAACCTCTGGTCAGAGTGGGACTAAGCCAGCAGCTTTCCTTGGCACTGATTGGATGCAAGGCACCAAACCCATGCCAAGGAAAGCTTTTGTGCTGAGGCACACTATCATTATAGGTATTGTGAAGAGTTCTCCCAAAAATGTTTTTTGCATTGATGAGAAATTTAAATAAAAACCTTGAGGCAAGCAACAGTTTATGTCTACATGTTTTGGGGGTTATTTGAACAGGAAAAGGGTGAAAATTGACATTTGCCTGCTCAACAGTCCACACTGTATGTATTCATGGAGCAGAAAAAAACATTGAGCTGGGATATGTTTAGGCCGCAGTGTTGACATGTGCACAAGCAGGTACAGTGTGGCCTTACCAGGGATCAGGTACACAGGGGCTAGAGATCAGTCACATTTTGTGATAAGCACACTTCCTGGTTCAGTAACCAAGCCACACACACACACGATTATACGTGATGTACATGTAGGCATGTGTGTATATATATATATATATGTATGTGTGTGTGTGTACATACATACATACATACATACATACATACATACATACATACATACATACATACATACATATATATATATATATATATATATATATATATATATATATATATACACACACACACACACACACACATATATACATACATTGATCTTAACATAAAGATCTGATTCCCAAGATAGTATGGGGCTGTACCTTGGGTGGATCTTGACCAATTTTGTTCAAGTGGTCACACTCCAGTGATTTTTTTATTTTTTGTGAATTTTTTGGCACTATTTTATAAAAATCTACTCCAAAACTACCAAGCCAATTTCTTTGAAATTATATAGGGACACTTCAGGGTACCTCTAAACCTTAATTTGTTCAACAGTTGAACTATTATTATTTTTACATTTTTAAGAATTTTGTATGTTTTTAGTCTTCTTCCCTTTTTCTCCCAAACAGTCTGTTAAATACCCTTCATACTTATTATCCCCCACCATATATGAGCTCTGTCCTTCCGTCCATCCTTCTGAACAATTTTGTCCAGCCCATATCTCAAAAAATATAAGAGCCAGCTCTCTCAAATTTTCAGGGTAGGTGCAGCTTGTGTAGTAGGTGTGCAGAGGCACATTGATTTTGGTGTAATTATCCTCCTTCATTAACTAATTAACAAAGTTCCTTTAGCAGCCTACAATTTTGTCCAGCCCATATCTCGAAAAGTGTAAGAGCCAGCTCTTTCAAATTTTCAGGGTAGGTGCAGCTTATATAGTAGGTGTGCATAGGCATATTGATTTTGGTACAATTTCTATCCTTCATTAATTAATTAAAAAGTTTGTTAAGAAGCTTCAATATCTTCCTCACAATTTTGTCCAGCCCATATCTCTAAAAATGTAACAGCTGGCCCTTTCAAATTTCCAGGGCAGGTAAATCTTATGCAGAAGGTTTGTATAGGCAATTGTTTGTGCCTAATTATCCTCTATCTTTAAGTAATTAACGCAGCTTGTTAAACAGCCAAAAAATTATCCTCATAATTTCTTGCCCATATCTCGAAAAATATTAGAGCCAGCTCTTTCAAATTTTCAAGGTAGGTGCAGCTTATCTAGTAGGTGTGCATAGGCATACTGATTTTGGCGAAATTACCATCCTTCATTAATTAATTAACAAAGTTTGTTAAGCAGCCTCAATATCTTCCCCATAATTTTGTCGAGCCTATATATCTCAAAATATAACAGCTGGCCCTTTTAAATTTTCAGGGCAGGTACATCTCATGTAGTCCCTGTCTTGAGAGACTGCCCCTAGGGCAGGTAAAATGTGGTCTGTCAAAACAGGTGGTCTTTCATTAGAGGTATAATAACGTGGAAAAGATAGCACAGTGTTCTGAGAGAGTGGTCTTAAAAAGATATGCGGTCTCTCATTGGAGGGGTCTCTCAAGACAGGTACCACTGTAGTAGGTGTATATAGGCACATTTTTTGTGCCTAATTATCGTCCTTCATTATTTCATTAGCAAAGTTTGTTTCGCAGCCCAAAAATTTTCCCCATGATCCTAATTTCCCATATCTTGAAAAATACAGCAGTTATAGCCTTTTGAAGTTTCCAGGGTGGGAAGTCATCTACTAGATGTGTATAGGCATAGTTTTATATGGTTACTTTTTGTCTTTCATTAAGTAGTTAACAAAGATCATTAAGTACCCTCAAATTTTTTTACCGCGTCTCAGAAACTAGAACATTTATCCTTTTGAAATTTTCATGGTGGATTTTGTGCAGTCATCTTTACAAAAGAAGCTGAATCTGATTAGATTTTGGTGTCACCATGATTATATTTAAACAAATGGAAGTCTAATTGTAGATGTTCATCAGAACTTGTTACCAGAGTGCATGCAAGTTATCCTGTAATAGGTGTGTCCTTGCTGGAAGCTATCTATGGTATATTGTACATGGATGTGATGTTTTTTTGTGTGTTGGAGACTTTTGTAACAGGATTGCCATATCTCGGGAAATATAATTGCTAGCCTTTTGAAATTTCCAGGGTGGGTAGATCTCATACAGTAGGTGTGCGTTAGCATAGTTTTATATAGCTACTGGTCATCTGACCTTTGGTAATTGCATATTAATGTACCAATAAAAAGAAATAAAAAGAAATTGTGGGCGGGGGATTAGCTAGCATCAGCGGCTACTTGTTGGGAATGTAAGAGGACTTGATCTCCACCAAATTTGTTCACTACATGGTGATGCTACAATTTTCTGATTTTAAGCAAATTTCTGAAAATTGCTCTATTTTTGCAAGTATGAATTTTGGCATTTTTAAGATTTTTTTAAAAATTTTTGACATTTCACTGTACTTCTTATTTCACTCTTTTGGATATACATGAAATTCCTATTCAAAAAATGTTAAAATACTATTTAGTGTGTTTTTATTTTCACAGTTTTGTGCCATCAGTGAAATAAGCAAAAATAAGAGTACAGCAAAATTAAAGCAATTCACAGTATCAAAATTTGGAAAAATTGGCAAAGGAATATGTTCATGTTAGCAACAGTGATGATGGTCTGAAACAAAGGTGACCTTGATATTCTTCTAAAGTTCCCAGGACCACTTCGGTCTGTGCATATAAGGTCAGCTGAGGACAGGACTGTCACAGTCCTCTTGCTTTTGTTTTGTTTAAACTGGAGATCTTAAAACCTATGCAGCTTTATGCATATTTGTGCCTTTTTTGGCTCAATCATGTTGATATGTTTGATAATGAGATGTAATTACACTAATCTTCCCAATACCTTTGATTACATTCATGGATACCATATCAGTAATTATGGCAAATATATTATATCATCTCGGTATATGATTAGGTCAAAGACTTCATGTTATCTTGTTCAGCATAGGAAATGAGTTAACTTGAAACTGTACCCCTTGGCATAAATGTCACATGATGCAAGACATGTTTATAATTAGGTGCTGGAACAACAGTTGGTAGAGGATACTCACATGTCTTCTTTTCGTTTTGTTTCTTTAACATAGAACTTAAAAAAAAATCTAAATCTCTGAAAACTGCTGGGCCAGTTTTGCGGGGGGGGGTTACATGGACCCACTCCCCAGGGTTGCGTGCAAATCACTCAGAGAAACTTCCAGGAACTGACAAACCTGAATATATATATCCTATTTACGTGTTTTTTGTAACTATAAGTGCCAGTTCCAAACTGCAGGCTGGATTTTCTTCAAACTCAGCAGCAATGCACATCAGGTTAAGCTGCAGTAAAATTGCTTACTAGCAAGAACTGATAGTATTTCCTGACTTATTATGAATTTTTCTTTGCCTTATGATCAATTTGTGTAGATATGACCATTCATTACTACACATTTATATCTGCTTTGATTTTGTTTCATGAAGCCCACCATGCCTCACATGCATCAGGAGGAGCTGACGGGCAGTAAAAGTATCACACTGTGTCAATGGTTCCAAATCTGTGTCACTCATGTCCATATACTATCAGGTCAAAGTTCAGCTCAGTTCAGCCACGTCCATCTTAGGTTGGGACTTATTTTTGGGTGAATAAATCTTGGTTAGCCAGCATTGAATGCACACACAGCTGACTGGTTCAATTGTTTTCTGAGGCTATGCTTTGTTTCACATACCGGTACCAGTTTACAGAATCCAACATCAGGGATTTTAACATCACAGTTGGCAAGTCGTACCTTGGCTGCCTCAAGAACAAGGGGGCGTGAATTGCCAAGTGAGGCGAATATAAGTGATGGAGGGTCTTTACTAAATGATTACCCTCGGCAGATGAAGTGCCATAGGGTATTGTGATCCTCTGTGGTATCCATCTGTCCATCTTGTCGACGTTACTGCTATATCTAAGAAAATATTTACCTTAGCTGTACCAAATTTATTGCTCCATCATTTCGTAGACACTAATATGGAAATTGTATGTAAAGTGTTCTACTGCAAAGGCTGGAAAACCAACAAAAAAAGAACAAATTGCAAAATTGAGGGAAAAAAGGATTGTGTGCGCCGAGGGTAATCTGTTCTTTGAACACTATTTTTATGAAATGCACTCATATTCACGGGGTCTTACTTGAAAACTTACATATGATAAAACTTTTGTTTTCAGAGGATGGATAGTAAGTTCAGTTTGTACAGCATTATCTCTGAAATGAGGAAACAGAGGCCGTCCATTGTACAAGCCAAGGTAGGTGTTTTCCCACCGTACCACAACCACAGTCAGTCATTTCATCTGGGTCCAGCATGAAAAATAAGCATTTTTAAACTTCAGTAGCCATATTCACAGAGTTATGATCTGATAACAAATGTATGGTCAAAATTTAAATCAACTTGTTTGCTCCCAAGTTATGAAACCCCTGTCCAATAGCATACTAACAATACTAGTGGGTGCCAGGTCTGGCTGTTGCACAAAATGTATCATTAACCCTTAAAGTGCTGATTTAAGATTGAGTCAACAGCTTTCCGTGGGACACTTTGCGCCCATTATGCGCAAAGTGTCCGGAGGAAAGTTGTTGACTAAGACTACTTTTTGCTTCAGGCAAGGCTTGCTGGTATTTGAATGAAAGGTATCTTCATGAGGAATTTGAATCTTTTAACCATTATATGTGTAACGGTAACGAGAAAACGACTATAGCCGTGATTAACACTTTAAGGGTTAATGTCTAGGATTATAGCCTAATCTTAATTTGATCCAGATTTAAAAATGAAGAACTGGGTCAAGCAAATATTGATATAATTGAATAGAAACATGAAACACAAAGTTTATATTATAGCCAAGAACATAGATTGCTTTGTCCTGGGATTTTTGATCAGGGAATAGGCCAAGGACTGAGTATCTCAGGGTCAAAACTGCATCAATTTTATCTTAGGATCTAATTAAGGATCAGATCATTTTCTTTGTGATTAATAATATTGCCACAGATGGCACCACAGGCGGCTGGCATTCATATACAGTTTGTTTATTCCCATAACAAACAGTCCCATTGAAACTTTTTGTACTCAAATGAGGGCATTTCTATAAATTAATGTAAAAGTGCCAAATTTTGGACTGAGTCAACAGCTTTTTCTCTGGAACAAGAGGCATGCTGGTACTTGAATGACAGGTATTTTTATGAGGAATACGAATATATCTGAGATCCTAATGATAATTCAGACTGGTTTGACTTTAGTAGATCAACTTTAAATGTGATTGTCACTGAAACAATTAATGCTCCATGTACCCCGTCAAAGATCCTGAAATATATGATCTTGGTGAAAACTGTCAACAGTTACTTGCTCCAGTTTTTGATGCAAACTTTATAAGTGATTTTACTCAACTAGACAATATGCAATTAAAGCCAAAGTCAACCCAAGAAAGAACATTGCTGGAAAGGAAAGGGCAGTAACAATAGAAACAATTCAAGGATATATATATATATATATATATACATTCACAGTGCTCCCTCTTTATAATGCTGGTGTTGGGATCCACAAAACAGACCGTGTTATAGCAAAACCGCCTTATAACAGATGGACTTTCAATATAGAAGTAATGGGAAACCTATGTCAGTGGGAAGCTGGTACACACCGTGTTATATCAGAAACCGCTTTGTAATGAGGGGTGTTATAAAGAGGGAGCACTGTATATATATAATATATTACATGTATGTTGAACAGACCAGAACCAAAATGGTATCCACCAATCAGCTTGACAAATTGAAGACAGCCATTTTGGACATGCAGCTATCTATCCCACAATGTAACAATGATGACAATACATTGTATTACTTTCTAGCAGAATGTCATTTTCTTATTGAAGCCTTAATATATAATGTACCAACAGCTTCGATTCATCATTTAGCCAAACAGTACTTGATGATGAACTTTTGAATGGTTAGCTACCACCTATACATATAATGAAGTGTTCTGTGTCATTACTGTTGCATGGTGGGATATATTTCTGGCAAGATGTCAGCTTCTGTCAATCTGCCATGTCATGTTTTGGTATCTCACATTTTACACTTTGAATGAACATAACTTGGGTTCTATGTGGGTACTCTGAGTAATGTTCACATCACTTTGTCTCTAAATATGATAATTGGTGTTTTGTCAACTGATATATTTATTCTATGGTTGGTTTTGGCTTCAAAAGAAAAACTTTTTTAGCATAACTTACTTAATCGCTTGCTTACTAACTGACTGTATTTACTTGTATGTAAAAAAAAAAAAAAGAGAAGTATGTGAATTTCAAGGGATTCATAGGACAGAGGAATCCTGTGTGTTTTGCTGTTTATTTCAGAATGAAACTTGTGTGGTTGAAGTAATTGAGATTGTTTTTTTAAGTATTGGACCATGAATGCCTGTTTAGGCGAGTCATCTATACATGTATCAAGGTGTAAGATGGATTGACCAGCTTGTACACTTACAAGACTAACTTTAACATAGTGAACTCACTAACGTACATGTATTATTATACCCCCGCACCCATCGACAAATATCTTTGAAATTGCACAGGGACACTTCTGGGTACCCCTCATCCTTAATTTGTCCAGGAGGTGGCACTGCATCATTTTACATCTTTCTTATGAATTTATGTGTGTGATTTTGCAACTATCCTCCCAACAAATGAAGTTTTGGGGTTATACTGCTTTCAGTTTGTCAAACTGTCCATCCAACTGTCCGCATGCCTTTCAACAATCCATCTGCCTGTAGCAGAGTCCTTGTGACTAAAATGATTCACAGGCCACACCAAACTCAAATTTGTCTCAATTGTACCTTGACTTTGTTTCTTGACCTGATTACATTTCTAGTTCTAACTTGTTCAAGGGGAATACGAGACATGCATATTGATTTCTTTTAGGGAAATTTACATTTACAAATACCAAAGTCATATTCATTTAGTGCTTCCTAAATTGGTTACAAGAACAAATTTCCATTTGCCTGTACTTAGTATTCTTTATTTCCCACATATTAGTAATATTCCACGTCTATGTACAGGCACCTTCCTGTACCTTGCCAGGCGAGACTATGGTTATTAAGACAACCAGGTATGCAGTTGTGGCAGGAAAGCAATATGCGTGCCTCATATTGACTCATGTATTTAAAAGCCTATGAAGGGTAGTCAACTGTGAACAGTTACAGGAGTGTAAGCTGCATGAGTCAAGTTGAAGGATGGATCAACTTGTTCACTTACATTTATACATGTACTAATACCAACTAAAGTAGCCTATGTATGTGTACATATTGCACTGACATGTCCTTAGTAAACTAACTTTCACTACTTAGATGACATACTTCTTCATATTATATTCCAGGACCAGTATGAACTGGTGCACTGTGCAGTGGCAGAACTGTTCAAACAGCACGTTATAATGATAGAAGAAAATGTCTATGAAAATGTAGACATGAAAACTGGCAAAGTTCACAAACTTCCAGAGGTAAGCAGACACAGTATTTTACTGCCACCATGTGCTGGCTCCTAGCCTGTCAGTATGATTATGATGGAAACAAGATGCACCAAAACTGTTGTATGCATTCAGACGCTGTATTGGCTGAGAGACAGGAGAGTACTGTTGTAAACAAGTTGACAATGATGTTAGGGGTTGTGTACACAAAAAACTTTCCAAAAATCCATGAAAACGGGGGGGGGGGGGGGGGGGGGAGAGAGGCTGTTAATGCCAAAATTGTGTTTTCACCAATTCCTTAGAAAGTGAAAAAAATGCACAGCTGAAATACATCAGCACTGGTATTTACAAAAAGCAACATCTAGCTAGTAAAAATGGAGCCAGTGTTAATGCAGATAAACTGTAAGTGTTAGCATGCTGTTAATAGTTCAGTAACTATGGAGGGTAACCAACTGTGAAAAGTTACAGGAGTGTAAGCTGCAGGAGTTGAGTTGAAGGATGGACTGGGAAGCATTCGTCCAACAATTGTTTTTTTGGAACTTTTGTAAAGCAGAGAGTACATTTTAATAGTTATTTGTGTTGAAGACATTACAACTCGGGCATTGTTTCAAATTTTAGTACCACTGTACCAGGTACTTGCATCGTGAATAAATGGGCACTGATAATTTTTTTTTGCAATTAAAAATTTGATAGAGTACAATTATGAGTTTAGATACAAATAAAACAAGTGTAAAGGGCACAGTGAAATATTTTCATACCACTATTGTATTGTTGTTCCTATCTTATATAATGGTAGGCCCTGTCAACACAGGACCCCTCTCCATGCAGCAAATGTGGCATTTACAATATATATTTCCCCTCCTATTAAGTGGCCAACCCTCCTACAGGGCCACATTTCTGCTGCATTTGGGGCAACCTGTCCATACTAGTCTCTGATTTTGCCGTATATTTACCTAGATTTAAGACGACAATTGTACACTTAAATTCTTCATGAAAAGAGCTTTCGTTCAAGTACCAACATGTCTATAGTTTTAAGTCTGTGGTTCTGGCACTGCCTGGCAAGTCAGGCTGCAGCTGCCCTTGCGGCAGCTGCAGCATGACTTGCCAGGCAGTGCCAGAACCACTGACCAAGGCCTGTGACCATAGTGTGGAATGAGTTAAAAGAGAGGGGTGAGAGTATTGCAATTCTGTGTGAGAGTCTATTCCAGGAAATAGGTGATATTGGATAGGGGAGGAGATAAATTTCCATCCATTGTTTTATTGGATTGTTGGAAAGTTTTGGGCTTTTTGTTTTAGTTTTTGTACACGACCCCTTATGAGAGCCAGGCCCAGTTGGGTGTGTCTCGGATCAAGGTGACCTTGATTTAGATTTGGTGCCATCTGATCTCTTGCAACAATGTGACCCAACACAAAATACATATTTATGTAATTTGAAAGTATTAAGTGTTGGTGGTCAAGATGTGGCATCAGAACTGTGGAGTTTGCTGGTTGCAGGTAACTATTCACATTTTATAGTTTCATATAGTGTTTCATTTAGTGGAATCAATTATTTTTTAAGGCCTGTTTTGTGCTACCTGGTGGCCAGTTGGCCCAATTATTATGACCATAAATGACTGTACATTACATACAATAAAAAAAAAAATAGATAAAGAAAAGTATGAAGAAAAGCCCAGCATTCATTCCAATAGCAGTATATCATGCCAATGAAAAACAAAATCCTGGATCAACCCCAGGGATTGTTACACTGTGTAACTTAGATTTGTCTCAATTTAAAATAATAACAGTCTTTGTAGTGCATATATCTTGGAAAAGTAAAATCACCAAGCATTCGATCCTGCCTGCCTTTTCAACAGAGATAAACAATTTTTTGGGAAAATACTTTGGAAAATGTGTACTGTATGTTGCATCCACAAAATGAAAAGTCGGGGTGTGTCTATACTATGACACATGTTACCATTGGAATGACAACATGAAAATGTACAGGGGCTGTGTTAAGCAGGTGGACTTGGTGCCCATAAAGCCATTCAATATGAAATGACCAGGATTAGAAAGATTGTGAATCAAATATTGCAAATATGCAGGAGTCACAGTGACAAAAGAGGGAAAAATTACAATTTTAACCCTTTCCCCATTGAATTAAATCTGAGTCAACAGCTTTCCTTGGCATGTTATCTTGATATATTTCATCTACAGTTCTCAGTCACATTGTTTTACACTTCTGTTGAAATAAGTTGAAAACACTGAAGCAGACAACATTTGCCCAACAGCCAGTTTTGGCCAGTTTAAGTGGGAAAGGGTTAAGGTATGCCTGGTTGTACCTCTGTACTTTCAACAGAACAGGCATGAAGACAATGAAATGACATATGTATGACATAAAAATTAATAAACTCAGTCATTTGTGTATGACATTCAGTTATAAAAGGACAGTACAAATGGCCCTTAATTACCAGAAAATGTTTGTGGTGTGGTAATTGGTTGGCAGTAACAGTCAGCCTGTGATGTCACACTTAACATGGGCGGGTGGCAGCAACAACAGACATAGCTGTGTGTAGCCTTGAGGCAAAATCAACTCCTTCCAGTCTCACTGTGGTTTTGGAAAAAAAAAAACTGTAGGTGGGGTTACTGTGGGAAGAACTGTGCATTTAGGTTCCTGCCAGGGGGAGCTCTCATTCAAGTTCCTGCACACTGATGTCTGCTGTAATTGTGTGGCAGTGTGACCCTCATATTACCTAGTAACACCCTTTGTGCCTGTTGGGAAACGAAAGTGATGGGTATTACTTGTTATGTGACGTAAAAAAGGCACTGCCAAAGGCCTTGCTGCTGCTGTATGGAAGGGGTTAATTATTTGTAGCATGCAGTAAGTTACCAGAACTGTCCTCAGCATACAGCAGCACAAGGGTTACTGTGCCCTAATGACCTGTACCTGATCACAATAGTCTTGTATGGAAGAATACAATGTCTGTTGTGGAGTGATATATATGTATGTGTCTATATGTACCCAACATTACACCCAAAGCATGGCAAGGAATTGGAGAGTTAAATGGCCTGATCACATGACTGGTTCTCAAACAGTGATGTGCACAAGCTTAATTGTTGGCGAGGGTGGGGTGGGGGGGGGGTGTGGGGCTGCTTTCTTTTTTCCATTTTTTGGTGACATAGTTGGCTGCACCAGGACTAAACCAATCTTATGTTGCTGAGCAAGATGTGGATGTCAAATTCCGTACATGGAATCAGATATGTCTTATCTTTGATTTGTGTCCCAGCCACTTAAAGCGGGCACTTCAATGAAGTGCAATTTGTGGCTCTCAGTTGAAATAGAAATTACAGGTTCTTTGTGGCTGAAGATGCTCCAATATGCTTTTCTTGTTCAATTTAAGCTCATTCCATGTGCTCCATATCTGTTCTAGATCTTCTTGTACATTTCTAGATGTAAGATGAAGGTTTTACATTAAATTTCTTCATGCAAAGAGATTACATTCAAACGCCAACATGTCTGGTCCAAAGCCATGTGGCTTCGGCTTCAGCAGTGGTGCCTTTATTACCTGTCCACGCTATGGAGCACACGCACACACACACACACACATGCATGCACGCACGTGCACAAGTGTGTTTTGTGACCAGAGCACGGCCGGGTCTCGAATCAACAATCTTTGGCTCCAATCACCCAGCTGAAAATGGGCAACACACAAACCAACTGCACCAGATCCCCATTCATAAGAAAAGAATGGTTCAGTGGAGGCCGGGATGCGTGAATGCGATAATCAACACGGCCATTGTAATTTATTCAGTACAAGTACTGTATTCAGAGTTGTCCCAATTCGGGGACTGTACATATGTAAGTCCACCAGCATCAAAGGAGCACTGAAAATATATTGTTTTGTGAACATGGAATGGCCTGGTCTCGAACCAGCAACCTAATTAGCACCTTTCACCTAGCCAAAAGTGAGAAACGCACACACCAACTGTACCAAATCCCCATTTTTCAAAAAAGAATGGTTCAATGGAGGCAGGTATGCATGAATGCCACAATTGACACGGCCCAGTTCATTGTAATTATCCAGTACAAGTACTGTATTCGGAGTATACATGTATATGTATATATACATTGTGTATGCACATACATATGTAAGTATGTACGTACGTACATACATACATAAATACAAACATATGTACGCACATATACATACAAGTCTACGTACATATGTACATACAGTGTACACACACACACACACACACACACACACACACACACACATAGAGCCATAAATATGATGATTAAGTTGGGATTACATTGCTATCTGCTGTATGTGGTCACCTTTTCTGCCACAATCATGACCTTACACTGCAGGTAAATTAACCAAGAAGTTGAATCTTATTGGCAGAAAAGTGTGGACACAGAGAACATGTGACCTGGACATGGCAGTTGCTGCATATGGCAAATACCATTGTTTTGCCACAGATATGATGAAAAAAGTGAAGATTATACACAGTTTTTTTCTGAGTCTTAATGAGGGAGCACTAAATGGAGGTAATATTGAGCAGGGCACATAAGACAATATTTTCTGGGGGAGCTAGCTAGATGTTCAGTTAAAGTGCATAATTTTTGTTAAGCTTCCTCTGGTATTGTTTTGCAGGCTGTCTCACATGTTTATGCAGATGTTGCCTTAGAACAAGGTAGGTATGGCCTATACATGAAAGATATAATGAACATGTCTATATTTTAATTACTTTATACATAAAAATTATTCATAGTATTTGTAATTTTAGAAATTGACATTGGCTGTAACCTGGAAAGTATAAAACTTGGGTTATGGATTCCAGGTATTGGTGATATAGTATTGTAAGACATTTATAATACATATCGAAGATCACATTTCTTGTATGTTTTGCCTATTTTTTCATTGAACATTTTTTTCATTAAGGATGAAATTTTAAATTATATTGAAAAAAAAAAAAAAAGATTGAAGCATATGACAATTTAGCAGTGGTTGATTGTGACAAGGTTAAGAGGGAATTGTTTGTGGACCTGTCGGGGAACCAGGAGAATCAACAATGGTTAGCCCACTGAGATACATCAGTGATAAGTGTTGTTGAATTTTTGCATCTAGGGATACTCAATTGAAGAAAAAGACGAAAATGAGACAGAGAATGAAAAGCAATGTTCTGATGGTAATAGGGCATGTCAGATTCTGTAATGTGGGAGCATCTGCTTCATGTGTCACATGACATTTTCAACCAATGAGTGAAGCAGGTTTTGTTTATCCCCCAGGTGTCTCCACCTGTAGGTGGATATGGGGGGGGGGTGACCTTAGTGTCATTAACAGGCAACATGGTTCATTGGACAGCCACTGTGGCCTCACTCTCTGACACTACAAGCACATGTACATGTACTCAATTTGTTAATTTGCCTCAAATGTTGTTCATATCCTGACAAATCAGGTATGTATAGCACTCTCTGTTGGTGGCAAAGTCATGACGAATGCGACTTCCTGTGTTGCCGGGGCAACAAACTGATGTTTCCACCATGATCAGGGCAGATTTGTATTATATACTCATAAACATCCATAAGTAATACCTTTTCAACCAAAAGAGAGCCCATTTCTAATCAATTTAGGCATCCTTTATGTTTCAAATATGTATTAATACATTTTCTTCAAATTATTGTGTGTTTGTGTTGTTCATTTTCTTGAGAAAGTACTTTTGACCATGCTAAATACATGGATCTGCCCTGATGCAGGTGGCTCCCTCTTTTGCTCAATAGGTGTTAGAGTAGGACTGCATTTAAATATGAATACATCCTATTACAAAGAAATCCTTGATTGAGCAGTTTTCATAGTGTGCTGTTATTTGATATATATTATATACATATATATATATATATATATATATATATATATATATATATTAATTATAATATATAATACACACACACACATATATATATATATATATATATATATATATATATATATATATATATATATATATATATATATATATATATATATATATATATAGGCATGAAGGAAAATTAAAAAATTAAAAAACCCATATGTGTGTGTATATATATATATATATATATATACATGTATATATATATATACATATATATATATATATACATATATATATATATATATATATATATATATATATATACACACACATATGGGTTTTTTAATTTTTTAATTTTCCTTCATGCCTTCTCAGTACATTTACTTATACATGTTGTATGCATGGTTCATGGAAAAATAGCAGCATGAGTGCCAGGCAGATGGCAAATCATAAATACTTTCATGATATGTGGGCCATGATGTTAGATGATCTAGGTCAAATTTGGGGTAACTTGACTCCTTTTTCATGAGCACATTTAACCTCATGTTCTGAGGTGACAGCATGAAAAATATCATCGATTACATGTACATGTCAGCCGATAGTTTTACCTGAGACAAGATAAAATTTGATATTTGATTCTGATAATAAAGATAAAGTGTTCAATTGTGAATTTTTTTTACAAAGAGTCAAGTTTGTACCAAATGAATTTTATGCAAAGTACTGTGTCCTTTGAAGTCTATCCAGACTTGAGGTGGATAGAGAATGAATTTGACCAGGAGTCAAATTGATAAAATTTGTTAACTGTAAATAGCCCTGTAATTGACAATTTTCACAAGGTACCATTTGGCTTTGGCTTAGAATGCCCGAAATTTACATGAAAGGCAATCAAGGAAACTTGTTATACCAGTTAAGACAAATATTGGATTAACTATCTTGATTAACTATCTTGAATGTGAGTTATTAGCAAATCTTTTGCAGATGAAGAGGCAGTGTACTCTGATGTCAGTCCTACTGGAGGCACAAAGATAAACAAACCTAAGGGACCAACCCGTGCAACAATTGAAAAGACTATCATTGAACTGGGTCGTACAACAGAGTTAAGCCGACCTCTTGGCAATGGGACCAAGTTAAAAAAACTACCACCTGCTATTAAAAAAATTCAAAATATTCCTGCTGTTAAAAAAACTCAAAATATTCCTGCTGTTAAAAAAACTCAAAATATTCCTCCCAGGAAACCCAAACCATCATCTAAACCTGATCTGCTTAATCATATTGGATCAGCTCCCTCTGGTGGTAAGTCTGGGCCTCATATTACTACGGTACAGGTTGGTGGTGAAAGTGACTGCTTGGCTTACAATAATGTTTTCTTTGAGGCTGAACTGAACCGCAACCAGATAGAGAGTACCATAGCTGACAATAGACGGTATGGAATTGTTGATATTCTTTCTGGTACAGAACATGCAAACTCTACCACTCCTTCTGGGAAACCTCTACCCTCACCCAAACCTAGGCAATCTGTGCGTGCAAAGAATTCTAATCCGGGTGAAAGTGAATATGCAGAACCCTATAAAAATCCACAAAGTTATGTTTGTGGTAGTTCAGTAGAACAGCAGACTCCTGATGAAAGTGAATATGCAGAACCATATAAAACTTCACAAAGGTTTGTATCTAATAGTTCAAAAGAGCAGAAGAATCAGCAGAAGGAAAAATCTGGGGTGGAAGAGGAAGGTCAGACAAATGAAAAGAGTGAATATTCCTATGCCAACCCAGAGGCTCTGGGAAAGTGGTCCCTACAGGCAGTGGCACGTGAAGCCATGGCCCATCGGGTGCCAGCTGAGTACTCAGTGTGCAATGCCAGTCAGGCTAGAGACCCTGGTTTACTCCCAGTGGTGCCACCTAGGAGACGATCAGTTAAACAGAATGGCACCAGAAATGTGAGTGTTGACTCACAGGAAGGTGACCAGGAGGAGGAGTACTATTCTGCTGTGATGGTTGGCTCTGGTGAGTATGAGAGAGCCATAGATAAGTTATCAGCAGTGTGTGTAATAAGTATGATTATTGTACTTGGTAAGATTTTGGATAAAAGTGTGATTTATGATTAAAAAGGCACGAAAAAGTTCAAATTGGTCAGATTCTTGCCCAAAAGTAAATATTGCTCATAACTATATGTGCCAAAGCAAGCACTTTAACATGGAATAATTTATAGACTAGGTTCCACATTACCAATAAGCAAGATTTAACTCTCAGCAGGTCTTTTTTCTTATGAGTTCTTCAGAAGAGTGTGTCTTGATCAGCAGTTGATGTCAGGAGTGCTTGCTTAAATTGTCAAATATTTCAACAACTCTATTTCTGCAAATAACAGCAGTACTGTAAAACATCAGCCCAGATACCAGCCGTTTGAGGGCTCTGCACATCTATTTGCAAGCAGTTGGTGATGGTGTATCCTGGCCTGCGTTTACAGTCATCCACTTAACCCTTTCAGTGCCAATCATGTCTAAAGTCGATCTACTAAAATAAAACCTGTCTGAATTATCATTATGTTCTCAGATTTGTATTCCTCGTAAAAAGACCTTTCATTCAAATACCAGCACGTCTCTAGTTCCAGGGAAAATATTCCACGTCAACAGCTTTTCTCGGCATGCATTGGGCGCATTGCGTCCAAAGGGGCACATTGCGCCCAAAGGCGCACCCAGAAAAGCTGTTGACTCAGTCCAAAATTTGGCACTTAAAGAGTTAATCACTGATCAACTCAAATGTTTTCCTCCTTTTTCCTGACATTTTCTGTCTCTGTGGGCTAGTGGTCTAAATTTGTAGCAAACAAGAGCTGCATGCAGAGTGCCATAAGATTATGGGAGTTGAAACCTTTATACCACTATGCTATGAATACTGATGCTAAAATCTCTCACTCAAATCATAGATCAACACATTGGTTTCTGGATTAGGCCATTTGTAAGTAGCATGTAAACTGTTTCATAACCATGGTAACAAGGATTGTTTTATATCAAGGTAAATTGTAAAAGTAAGTGATACAAGAAGCAAAGTCTACATCGGCACTAGAGATTTTAGAAAGGAGCATTTTAATTTGTAACTTTATAATATGTCATAGTTAAAGAAGGACATAAGTCTCTATTAATTTCATAGTTGGTTAGGGCAGGTGACTGGTACAGATGTACCACATCAAGCAAGACCTTTAACTCATTCCATACTATGGTCACAGGCCTTGGTCAGTGGTTCTGGCACTGCCTGGCAAGTCATGCTGCAGCTGCTCTTGTGGCAGCTGCAGCATGACTTGCCAGGCAGTGCTGCAACACCACTGACTTAAGACGATAGGCATGTTGGTACTTGAACGGAAGCTCTTTTCATGAATTTAAATATTCAGTTGTCTTAAATCTAGGTTACTATATGGAAAAATCAGGGACTGATATTGAACGAGTTAAAAGGCTACACTTGACTTTAGGCAGAGGTATGTGTGGCCGTGCATAAGTTCATTTTTTCAATGTAATATGATGCTTTACCATGAAATGCACTCCAAACTATCATTTTTATCAACCTTTTTTTCGGTGTTGCATAAAGATAGATAATCTGTCCAATGGAGTTGCACAATGCTGGTCAGTCTATTGACCTCATTCAGTGCCAACTGGGACTAAAGTCTAACAACTTAACACAAACTGCTCTGAATTATAATAAAAGTGATTCGTGTTCCTTGTAAACAGACCTTTTATTCCAGTACCAGCATGCCTGAAGTTACATTGAATATAATAATCCAGGTCACCAGCTTTCCTCAGTGCACTTTGGCTACATTGCACCCAAATCATGCTGAGGAAAGCTGTTGACTCAATCAAAAATATGGTATTGAAAAGGTTGGAAGTTTTACAGTTTGATCATGAAGACATTGTGTTACCACAATGAAACAGTGGTCCCACACAGTGTAAAGACATCAAAAGAAAAAAAAAGCCCAACAAACACCTAAATGTCTGCATAACACTTTATGGACAAATTGTAATTCATTGTGATTATTTTAATTTTCTGTAGCCTTTATAGTTCAAAGAGTCCTGACCTCTGCATTGACCTTTCATGTGATATGGTTTGGAATCTGTTTCAGCTCTCTCTTCAGGTGATGATAAGGAGTATAGTCCAGTGTATATCACCAAACGTGACCAGCAGGTGGACTATCAGGCTAGTAGATTCACGGTCCTCTCACAATACTGTTTAAGCATACAGGACTTGCATATTAATTTTCCCACCAAGAACTGCCACTAAGCAATGATGTGTGTTGGCTGCAATGATAAGGGACCAGAGGTGTTATATGTACTCACATTTGTGGGAGGCAAGAATTCTTACTCCAGACATATATGACAACTCCATCTTCTAACATGGCCATGGCTATGACTATGACTATGACTATGGCTATGACTATGACTATGACTGTGATGCTGTAAACAGTTAGTTTAAGGGGCATTTTTCGCCATGTTTGATGCGAGGATGTGCCTGTAGGTACAGCTACTTCCTCGCTCATTAATGATACAGGTCAAAATAACACCACAGTTATTACGAATGGTGTGTTGATATTGTTCAGCACTTAATTTTGCAAATTGACCCAAAAAGAAAATTAGCATATTTTATTTCCCAGAATTATACCCCCGGTTGGATTAAAACGTCAATATGGATTTTAAAAAAAAAAAAAAAAATCCAGAGTCATATATTCATATATTCCTTGGGGAAAAATTGGGAACATTTATATCTCTGAAAAATGTATTATCATACGGACCAATACTCTGAGAAGGGAATGTGTAATCATGGTGTTCTGATGTGTGTATTGAGGGATAAATTCTGACTTTGGAAATTTGGTGCTTTGTATGGCTGAGGGTTGGATTACAATTTGTACATTTTATCTTCATTTGCAAATTTCATGAGTATCTTCTTACCAATTAAAATATAATGACTATTTGAGGTTGAACAATGTCTAATGGCAAAATTGCACTTATTTTAAATCAAAAAGAAATTATAACAGTGTGCATGTATGTATGAATTCAATTTCATTACCGGTTAAGTGCTTAAATTTTGAATTAAATCAAATGTTGTACATAACAATGATTTTGTGCTCTGTGTGGAGCTCTTCTCAAAATGATGATTACAATATCTTATTTTTTCATTGAGCAGACAAAAAAGATAACCCTGTGTTATATATACATGTAGATGACAGTGTTACATCACACGATCTTCCTCAAGTACTGTAGATGAACACCAGATGGCAGTAACAGTCTGCTGTATGTTGCAGAGGCTTGTCAGTGAGGAGGACGCATTTGCTGACACAGAGGAACCACCGGTCCCACCTAAAACTAAAGATGCGTACAGGAACCCTTCAGACTCGGGTAAAGTTGATCATTAGGCATTTATACAATTCATGGCTCATTAAGGCCTGGTGAAAGGAGCATGGCCCCTTCAACCTATCACACACACACACACACCGAAAAAAAAGTACATGTTAGCATAGTTATCCCCCCCCCCCCCCCCCCCGAAGAGGAGGAGGCATATAACAATTACTTTGTCCGTATGTACGTGCGTCCAGACAGTTTTCATGCCTTAACTTGAAAAGGTTGGCATAGGGCTTTCATATTGCACATGCTTAGAGTCTTGTATGAGGTCTCAGATGAGTACAAAAATGGGTGACCTTGACACAATTCCCAAGGTCATAAGGCCATTTTAGTGAATATGGTTTTCATGCGATAAGTTGAAAAGTTTTTGACATAGCCCATACATATTGCACATGCTTTAAGTCCTGGATAAGGTCTCAGATGAGTTCAAAGATAGGTGACCTTGAAGGAAGTCCCAAGGTCACAGAGTTATGTTAGTGAATTTGGATTTCAGGTGATAAATTTTAAAAGTTTTTGACATAGGCTTTTTATATGGCACATGATTTTAGCCCTGCATAAGGTCTCAGATTAGTTCAAAGATGGGTGACCATGACCCTATTCCCAAGGTCACAGAGCCATTTTGGTGAATTTGGTTTTCACGCAATGAGTTGAAAAGTTTTTGACATAGGCCTTTCATATTGCACATACTTATAGTTCTGCATAAGGTCCTAACTGAGTTCGAAGGTGGATGACCTGGGCTCAAATCCCGAGATCACATAGCCATAATAGTAATTTGGTTTTCACATGATACCTTGACAAGTTTTTCATATAGGCCTTTCAAAGTGCAGGTGACTATAGTCCTATGTAAGGGCTCAGATCGGTACAAAGATGGGTGACTTTGACCCCATTCCCAAGGTCACAGAACCATTTTAGCGAATTTGGTTTTCATACAATAAGTTGACAAGTTTTTGACATGGGCCTCTCATATTGCATCTGATTTAAGTCCTGCATAAGGTCTGAGATTGGTGACCTTGACCCAAATCCCAAGGTCACAGAACTATTTTAGCAAATTTGGTTTTCATGTGATAAATTGGCAAGTTTTGGACATAGACCTTTCTAATTCCGCATGGTTTTAATCCTGCATAAGGTCTCAGACAAGTTCGAAGATGGGTCACGTTGACCCAAATCCCAAGGTCACAGAGCCATGACTCCTGTCAGTACTGACAGCTGTAGTATGGGGGGGGGGGGAATAGATCTAGCAAACTCTGATTGCATTTTAATTGATATAGTCAAACTAGTGTACCTGAATGTTAATGTAATTTTTTCCACAATCACCAGATTGACTTAAAATTGGTGGAATGCACCTTGCTGGGAACAAGTTACTGGGATAAATATCTGTGTTACTCATGTCCATGTACACTGTACTATCAGCTTAATGTTAAGCAAGGCTCAGCATTGCTCATCTTAGCTCAGTTCAAACTGTAGCTGAAGCCCCAGGTCAACTCAGCTTAGGTTGGGACTTATTTTGGAATGAATAGGTCTGCTGAGCATAGGCTGGTCACAGAGCCCTATTCTTACATTTTTCACAGCAATTTCAGCTTAATTCTGGAGAGAAATATGTCTACAATATTCATTAGCTCAGCTGACCTGTCAGTCAGCTGAGCTTATAGGATGGTCCTTCATCCGTCCACATAGTGAGGGTCTTATAGAAGTCTTCTCCTTGCATTTGATACTCTATAACTGTGATTCAATCACTTAACTTATTAATTACATAATGTTCTAGAGTCATAGATATCACAAAAACGATATAGGTCTACTTTTTTATTTTTCTGTAGACTCAGCTGGCGAACTAGTCAGAGGAACAAAAAAGTGATAGGCCTACCAATTTTTTTTTGGACAGAAGTGATAAAATTTGGATTTTGAGTGGTTGGGCCTATACATTTTGGAAACACTATTGTCTGTATTCAATGAAGAATATTTCAAAGGTTGAGAGGACCAGTTTAAAACCACCAGTTTCCTTTTATGGGTGACTGTCTGTCTCATGTCAGGAGTAAAATTTGTTTCTTCACATTGGTATTGGAAGATGAATGTTGATGCTTTGGTAACTCTGGAATTTCTTTGCTGTCATTGTTGGGTTTGATGTTTATGAATATGGGTCAGGTTTTTTACATAAGTATTTCATACTAGAGACGTCTGTCGTCCACAATTCACATTTTCCACTTCTCTAAAACCATCAGCCAGATTCACTTTGTGGGGATGTGCCTTGGGTGGGACTCTGCCAAGTTTGTTCAAATGGTCATGCTCCACTGATTTTTTAATGATTTTTTTGGTTCTTTTTTGGGGCAAACCTAAAAAAATCTTCTTCTCCAAAACCGCTCACCCAATGCTTTGATATCACACAAGGACTCTCCCAGGGACTCCTAGTTCTAAATTTGTTCACCGGGTGTTGCTGCAATTTTTTTTCTAGTTTTATATGATTTTTTGTGTGTTTTTGCTATTTTTGACTTCTTCCCCAGAACTGTCACTCAAATTAAGCAGAAACTTGGTGGATATGTTCCTTGCGGAAGGGTCAAACAAACTTGTTCACTGCTTGTCACTGCTGTGGATACCTGATTTTAAACAATTTTTTCAATTTGGTTACTTATCAGTCAATGGAGCTTTCCTATTCATTACTATGCAAGTCAATGGGCATTCTAATGCTAATTCACATTTTCGACTTTTCCAAAACTATCATCCAGATTGACTTCAAACTTGGTAGCAATGTACCTTGGGGTGGGGTGGGGGTGTCTACCATATTTGTTTAAATGGTCATGCTCCAGCTATATTTGGAGTTTAAATGAATTATTTTGTGCTTTTTTTGGACAAATCTTACAAATTCTTCTCCACAACCGCTTCTCTATGAAGGTCATGCTAAGACAGTACATCAGGGACCTTGACCTCATTTCTGGGGTCACAGTGCAACATACATGAATTTTACTCTTCACTATAACTTGAGAACCACTTGAACTGGGACCTTAGTGTTGCACATGTTAGTGTTCTTCTATAAAGGTCAGACTTACTCAGTACATGGGTGACCTTGATCCTATCCCAAGTTCACAGAGCTGTAAGTGTGATGAATATGTAGGTCAGCTGAGCATGGGCTGTTCACACACCCCTCTTGTTTTTTTCTCCTTTATCAATTTGGTGATTGTATAGCTTCATGTGTTCTCAAAAAGGATTTCTTATGTTGACCCCTGTGACCTTGAAAAATGGATCAAGGTCACCAGTGATTGAACTGCAATGTCTTGATAAAATGCTTCCGATAAATAAGTTTGATGGTCAGATTTTGATTTGGTGAGCAGTACTGCATTTATAAGGTGCATAGATGCATGGGTCAATGTAGACATGGTGACAACAAAACCCCATGACTTTGGGAGCTAAGGTGGTTAAAAACTTTCACAAATTCAAAGGACCTCTCACAATTTATTTTGCATTCAGCATTATTTGTGGGGCCAGACTAAATGGTTGAAGGCATCAATAGTGTTTTATATCTGCAAGATGCAGACCATTCCATACTCAAGTTGTGCATATGGCCAGGTCAGACTATGTGGTATCTATGAATATCACGCAGCATGCATTCACAAGTCCGGGTTTTTTGACATTTGATTATTGTCCATATCTTACAAAGAAGTGCAAGGATTCACAGCAA
This sequence comes from Hermodice carunculata, assembly GCA_964020975.1. Lineage (NCBI taxonomy): Eukaryota > Metazoa > Annelida > Polychaeta > Eunicida > Amphinomidae > Hermodice > Hermodice carunculata. Next base: position 91,826,150 of record OZ026622.1, read on the forward strand.
TTTCTTAATCACATTTTCAGCAAAAGATGGACGAAGAGTTCCTCTATGAGAAGCATTTATAAACTAGAAAACCAAATGAATATTACAGCAAGCAAGGAAGATTCAGACAAGGCAGGCTAAAGTTGGACAAAACTCATGGATTGTAAAATGTCAAATTTGTCATGTATAAAGTAGTTTTGATATTTTCAACATCAATAAAATGTTAACTATCTGTATTCAGATGACATGGAGTACTTATCGCCAGGAACGCTGGGCAGGGAAGGTGGTGGACGCTTTGCTAAGCTCAAGCAAAAGGTTTGATTTTATGCAGATTAATTTTATATCTTCACTGAATACACGTTGCATTGACTATCATTGTCGCTGTATACCATGTTGTGTTATGAGACGGATCAAAGAAAACCAGTCAAGATGATATCATTTTGATCAACACTTACGTGTGGCTCATGGGACATTTGGTATTGTCAGGAAAACTATTGACTTTGCCTTACAGTATTGCCAGGCAAAGGTTAAAGCTTTGCTGTACAATTAAACCAATGAAGCAATACGATCTTTGTATTTTCTGAAGGATCACATTTCTGTAGATCTATCACATTGTCACTGTGATTGGTCGATGATGATATAAGAACAGCTGTCAATCATAGATAAGCACACCCATATTCATAATAACCGTTTCCTAGTTAGAGAACGCTGAGTCAGCAGCTTTCCTGTCACAGCTTGGGCTTAATGTATCCAACAGCTACCTTGGCTATACTGTCATGATTGGTCTTCCCCACAATTTGCACTCAAAATATTCTATTAATGAGAAATTTATTAAATCAGCAGACAATTTAGTTGTGGGTGATTTGAGTGGAAAGGGATTAAACATTCATAATTTAACTTTTATATCCATTTTCTAAGTTTTATAGTCTATGTCATGGCATTTAAACTAAAATATCCTCCTTGTTTTTTTAACTTAAATGTGAAAGTGAAAGTAAAAGGTGCATGTTTCGTGTTTATTCCAGATGCAGCAGGCATGGACAGGGGCCACCACAATGGGAGGAGGTAGGTACTTACAGAGATAAGACATGTCACACAGCCAAAGGGGGCCATCTCAGCAGCTCATGTTGAATTTGGAATGCCACGTGCAGGCAAAAACTACCAAGAAAACATTCAACTTCTGTTTAGAGTCCTTATAGTGCTCTTGTATGGAAACTTTACGTATGGATCATTGGCATATTGTGTTCATAATTAGGGAAAGGAAAAGGTTAATAGTCTAGTGTCAAATGTTATGCGATATGTACCCAATGTGATTGACATAAAGGAGAGAACTATTGTAGGTGTGGTACCCCTAACATAGACCATCATACGACACACAATTATCTATGCAATCATAGATGGGATTCAACATTTAAAAGAAATCAGTAAATAAATAGATAAATAAATGAATAAATAAATGAAAGCACTGATGGGAAGTCTCAGTAAAAACTGTCGGGCATATACCTGTAAATAAACACTGTTTAAAACTTGCATATGTTTATCCAAGATTGGCAGTCAGGGTAAGTTACTGGGGTAAATTATTTGCACATGCATCACCAGTATGAGTAAACCAATTCTGTACACATTTAGTGAATATATAACTCAGATTCACATTTTATAATTCAACCTATGAAGAGGGGGCTTGACCTGAGGGCGCAATATTCATGTAGCCAATTTGTCTACCAAAATGCAAAGATTGCTGATCAATTTTGCCTGCAAAGCAGACCCCCAGCTCTGTGTATGTGTGCTCTGCTGGGGTCTGCCCTTGTTTAACCAGGTGACTGTTTTCACTGTGGAAAAGTGCCTCACTTTCTAATTGTCTGAGTGTAGTTACCATGGTAACAGGCTGCACTAAACTAGGGACCAGGGGCTGCTACTGGCCAAGGTGATAATGATCAACTCTCTTACTGGTGTCTCCTGCTAGGGGGAGAGTCACACTATAGTTTTATTTCCCTTAATATGTAAATAAAATCCTGTCAAAGAAGGGCAAACCAAGCATAGTAGAAGTAACATGGAACTTGGCTTGCTTTGGAGGCAAATTGATTGTGGACCACTGTGAATTAAGTGATGCGTTACTTCCTGAAGTGGCGTGTTACTTACCCAAGTGATGCATTGCTTACCAAAGCAATGCATTTCTGACCCAAATGATACATCACTTACCTGATGCATTGCTTACCCAAGTGATGCATTACTTACCCACATGCATTACTGACCCAAGTGATGTGTTACCCAATTGATGCATTCCTTACCAAGAGTGATGCTTTACTTTCCCAAGTGAACTAATACAAGACTGCTGCTGGCACATGTCCATAATATTATGGTGACTTGATGTAGCTGTGCCTCTTTCTATTTAAAATGTATCCTGGAAAATAAAGTGGTTTGGTTATTTCCAGCATAAAATTTCAGTTACCTTTCAAAGAGAAATGATCGTAGTGTCCAGGGAAAAAACCTATCAGTTCCCAACAGCTAGGTGAACACAAGCTATTGTTGAATCTAGTTACAAACGGCTACTTTGTGATACCTATTTATGAAAGTCAAAGAGACTGGACACATTTTGGGTGCCTTATTATATAGGCTTGTCTCAGCTCCTGTACTGTTGTACCACACACTCAGAGTAGCAATGTATTTGTGTGCCCACATGTGAATTTGCACCAATTTTGCTTATAATTATTATAAACTTAAATATATATTCAAATTGATCAGCTAAAGAAAAGTTAGTTTCATGATGTATGTTTTAAGTGTAATTTTACTCAAATTGTGCAGGTTTTGTTAACTTTGTCACACGTTTCCGTGTGATATCACAATTTACGCACGCCTTTCATTTTCTCTCAATTTAACAGGCTTATGACACTGTTTGTCCTGTTTTAATATACACATAAACATGCACCATATTGTTGATACAACAGAGAACCTTCACAGTGTAATTGCAAAACAAACACAAATTTCCTGCATTTTAATTTTTAAAGGTCATCCAAAGTTAACACATATGATTTAGTTAAACCAGAGACAGGCATGCAGAGGGGCTAGAGACTGGGCATGCTCCTTTAAAGTGGTCACTGCCTTGGTATGTTCAATGTTTAGTTGGTCATCAGCCCAGCTACAGTTGACCAGGGGTCAATTGTGTAACTGCACTGGTGTGGAGGGTATTTGTACTGTATCTGGTCACGCACATTGTGGTCAGGAAACTGTAATAATTTTTGGGGGGATTTTTGACCACAGAACAGCTGGGTCTCAAACTAGCAACCTTTGCCACCAACCACCAAGCCCAAAATGGGAAGTGCACATAATCTACAGTATCAAATTCCCTTTCTTAAAAACGGAAAGTTCAATGAAGGTAGATACGCATCAATGCCACAATCAACATGGCCCAGCTCATTGTATGGTAAGCCAGTACAATCACTTTATTGTATTCAGAGTTGTCCCAGATCAGGGACTGTACATATGCAAGTCCACCAGCATCAGAGGAGCACCCAAAATATGTTTCTTTTGACCATGGAATGAAGCCATGTTTGAGTGACTGGGTCTAAGCCATGTTTGTTACCCTTCATAGATACTGGTTCAAAATCAAAGAGGGCATTTTGAGTCTGGTAAACAAATCTGATTAATAAACAAATTGATTGATTGATTGAAATGACCTATCAAGGTCAAACATTTTCAAATAAAAAGTAGTTAAATGCACAGGGTCAGGCATTGTGCTTTCTCCACTGTATAATTCAATAACAGCAGTGTGTCACAGTCAGAGTTTTATTTACAGTTCTTGTTTGTAACAAAATATATACAATTACCTTTCTCTCTTGGACATTGCTTGCCTGCAAAGCAAAGCAAGTTCTGTGTTACTACCCAGTGGAGTAGACAAAATAGGCAGCTTGGGTCTGCTTTGGAGGCAAGGACATTGCAAAAAAAAAAAAAAAAACTGATTTTTTTGGACTTCCCACTGTAAAAACCTCTGAGAATTGTGTGCTAGATCAAGTTACATCAGTGCACAGGACATTCTCTGAGATGTGCATTGGTACTAATTTTGTTTGACTGGATACCAGTGTTGCAAAGTTAGAAGAAATTTTGATAGTTTTGCGCCTTGCATTGCAAACCAGCAGAACGTAATGGAAGGTTTTGATTGGCTCAGGTCTGTGGGTGTGCCTTTTTTGTAACCCCTTGAAGTCCACAAGTCACTAGTCCCTCTCTGTGCAGTCACTGGCCCCTCTCTGTGTAGTCACTGGCCCCTCTCTGTGTAGTCACTGGCCTCTCTCTGTGCATGTCTCTGTTAAAACTAATACACAACCTGTGTCTGTAAGGTTCTGTCAAATAATGTAATTTAGTTTTTCATTTCTTTTGACACACAGATATAATTCTGTGTGTCTGGGATCAAAACAGTTTGACAAGTTGTGTGAGTGGGACATGATATTCTTGTCTATAATTTGATCATGTTGATGTGTGGAAGGCTGTGATTTTGACTTGGACCCTGTCCATGTTGTGATTTTAATTATTACCTTCTCCATGCTTTCTGCAATCAGCACGGAAATCTAATCTTATAGGTAAGACATTTTATTGTGACACAAGCCGCAAGTTGATTTTTTTCCTGGAAGACTTGGTTAGGTGCAAGTTTTGTGTTGTTTCTTTGGCTCCTGTTGCTTGTAGTATCTGTGTCATATGGCATCTCGTTGTGTATTACTACTGAAGCACATCAGAAATAAGTAAGGAATGTTTAAAGTTACCAAGAGTCATGTTGCTTGATTTGTGTTTGTAATGTTGCATGTCATTATGCATTACTGCTGAAACAAACAAGCATCTCAGAAATAGGCATTCTTAACTGATGCATGTAGACTTATTTCTTAAGAATACAGTTGTGAGATTTCTCCAAGTGTATATGGGTCACATTGGCCACTACAGCTGGATGAGCAGACATTGCCTGTTTGCACCAACCATGGCAGTCTGATAAACTCAGGTTGTGCCAGAACAGTGTTTTAAAAAAACCAGTATACATGTAGCTGCGTATTGCCAAATACGGATATTTTGACAATTATTTCATGTATGGCAGGGACTGGGTGGATACTAATAGTTGAGTATGTAGCACCACCAGGGCCAAGATGTCTGTATGCGCTCACCTTTGTGGACAGACATGTTACTGTCCCATGGTCCCTATATCTGGTGCATTCACCAGGTGGCTCTTGCCAAAGAAGAGACACCAAGAAGGTGTATTGCTATGCAAATAATCACTCTCAAGTGCTGGCCTCTGGGGTCCTGAAGATTTGTAATGAGTGTATGTGTACGGGTAAGAAGAAAGTCAACTACAGAGCTGTGTAAAGTACTTTGACTAGAGTACCATTAATTGGTCATGGGGTAGATAACTATGGCCTCACCTGGGAGACAAGTAATTTTTTTGACTATCCATATGCCAGTGGGCATGAGATTAATGTATTGTTCCATTACATCAGTGCGTTTAGAAATGTATGTTTAAGACGTCTGCTGTACATTGGTTGCAAGATGACAACAGGACAGCAGCTATTTTCACCTCAGACTTTCCTGTTGCAAATGGTGAATGTTACTCATGAGAACTACAGGGTTTGATTGTATATGGGTGACCTTGACTTATTCCCAAGGTCACCTGGCAGTTTGAATGCTATTGGCCCATGGGGGTGCTCTCACCTTGGTCATATCTATTTAAAAGTATAATATTCCCCACAGATTGTTACAAAGCACTCATTCTGTCTTAATTGTCCAGTGTTTTGTAAGACCCAGGCTGTATGTATAGTCAAGGCACATGAATTGGGACTGTTACACCTATCTAGTGAAGGCCTTGTGAAACATGTCTTTTTTAGCTCTGTGCTGACTGGCCCTAGGGTAAATAAGTTTTCATTTGATAGTTTAGGTCAAAATCAGTGGTGAGTTGACTTTTGTAAATAATGGTTTCTGCAAAATAGCCTGTGGTGGTGTGATCTGTCAATAATTAAAACATTTTGGGGGTCTTTTTTCCTGTGTGTCATTTTGGCTCATTTAACATTAGAAACCAGCTTTAAAATGTAAAAGTTCTGGTATTTACGTCCTCAGCTTTCTGATCATTATGATTGTATATTTATCCAATGATCAATGATGCATTGCTTTACATATTTGCATGAATGTAGTTGCCTATGTCAACAAGTGATTATAGAATGATTTGATTACATTTCAGTGCAAGCAAATCATTCTATACATGCAGAAGGAACTCTTGATAGGTTGACATAAACCAAGAATGGATAGATCAGACACAGTGACAATGGAGTTATACTTATGTCTACATGTTCATCCTGTACTTGGTCACAAGTGGAGCATGGGATACATGTAATGCCAAATATTCTTTTGTCATTTTCCCAGCCACGCTCTCATTCAAAACCTCCTCAGTGCTTTGACATCACCTGATGATAGGCACATCTCCTTGAGCAGCCAAGCTGCATGGTTTAAAAAAAAAAGGGTCAAATCCACAAATACAGGGTGTTTTGAATGATGACTGTCATATGTAGCATCAAGGAGGCTAGATAGAGATATCTAGCCTCCTTGATGCTACAATAGGTCTCTTTTCAAATTATCTTAATACCAGGGTACAGGGGCTTGTTAATAATTTTACATGTAAAAATGTGGAGCTGTTTACAACTGGTTAAAGAGGACAACAAACACTGGAAGCATTGGATGATATTATCTAAAGTAACTAAATTATTTCATCACTTTTTATGCCCCCCCTTTGAAGAAGGCAGGGGCATATAACTTTGCACATGTCAGTTGGTCAGTTGGTAGAGACTTTGGTTTCCGCCCCATAACTTCCCTGGAGTCCTATCAGTGAATTTGATTTCCGCATGATAACTAAATATGTTTTTCACTCGAGGCTTTCATATTGCACAGGAATATGACTTATAAGCGATAGATCTGGTTCTGAAATGGGTGTCCGTGAGACAATTCCCAAGGTCACAGAGCCACATTACTGAATTTGGTTTCTGCTCAATAACTGTAGAACTTTTTTAGCCAGAGCTTTTATTTTGTAGACGTTTATAGTCTTCTATTAGGGCTAGATCATCTTCAAAGAAGGTTGACTTTGACCCAATTTCCTAGATCATAAGGCCACTTTATTGAATTAGGTTTCTGCATCCACTTCCCAAGGTCACGAGTGCCCCATTTAGCATATCACCAAGGAAAAGAGGACAAACATAATGATGGTGGGGGTGGGGGTGGGGGGGGGGGGCATCTATGTTTTACAAACAGGTCTTGTTTTTGTAAGTGATAATTAGTATGATTGTGCAGTGTTGCCCCATCCAAGGTTTTCATTTGCTGAGCAAGCAATGGGGCATATTACTCCATGTACCAATAGATTGGATGGGAGCAAGGAAGATGTTTGATTATGGTTTAAAGACATTTTGAAATTCTATACCAAAATGAAATGTCCTGGTCCTAGCATTATTTTCAAATATGAAAAACGAAAAGTGTCATATCACTTTAGAAGTAAGGTGGAATTTGCAGAAAAAACTGAAGTATTATTGCATTTATGCAGCACATTTATCCTGTCATCATCTCAAATTTAAAAGAAGATATTTTAACAAATGATGGCAATGTAAAATGCAAATGCATTTCAGGTTTTTGTCCCTTGCCACTGAAGGTAACATAGGGGGACAAAGAGATAGGGGCCGTGTCCGTCAGTCCATATTTAATGAAGAATATTTCAAAGGTTGAGAGGACCGGTTTAAACCACCAGTTGCCTTTTGTGGGTGACTGCCTGTCTCAAGTCAGGAGTGAAATTTGTTTCTTCACATTGGTATTGGAAGATGAATGTTGATGCTTTGCTGTCATTGTTGGGTTTGATATTTATGAATATGGGTCATGTTTTTCTACATTAGTGTATCATACTAGAGACGTCCGTCTGTAGAACTTCAATTGTATAGCGAGGGACTTGTAGAAGTCTGCTCCTTGCATTTGATACTCTATGACTGTGATTCAATCACTGAACTTATTAATTAGATAATATTCCAGATTCATAGATATCACAGAAACGATATAGGCTTACTTTCTACTTTTGCTATAAACTCAGCTGACAAACTAGTCAGAAGAACCAAAAAAGTGATAGGCCTACCAATTCTCTTTTTGTCTTTGGTAGAAGTGATAAAATTTGGATTTTGAGTGGTTGGGCCTATACATATTGGAATCACCATAGTCTGTATTTAGTGAAGAATATTTCAAAGGTTGAGAGGACCGGTTTAAATCACTAGTTGCCTTTTGTGGGTGATTGCCTGTCTCAAGTCAGGAGTGAAATTTGTTTCATCACATTGGTATTGGAAGATGAATGTTGATGCTTTGGTAACTCTGGAATTTCTTTGCTGTCATTATTGGGTTTGATATTCATTAATATGGGTGATGTTTTTCTACATAAGTGTACCATACTAGAGACGTCCGTCCATCTGGGAGCATATCTCTAGAGCCCTAAGAGATTGAATAATGAAATTTATACCACAGACACATCATACCACAGGCATGTGTGCTGTTTATTGTTTGACTTGCATAACTGTGCCCAAGAGCATGTCCATTTTTGTGTGTTTGGCAGCATATCTCTAGAGCTCTTACAGATAGAATAATTAAATTTATACCAAGATGCATCATACCAAGGGCATGTGCATAGTGTGTTGCTTTTGACCTTGACCTATTTTCAAGGTCACAGGGCCCAAGAACATATTAATTTTTGTGCATCCAGACATGCTGTATACATTGCATAGCTTTCTTCTGTATATTGCGGTGGGGGACATAGATCCTTTGGATCACTGTGCACTTGTTTGCTCAATTATGACCAGGAAGGCATGAAATGGAACGATGAAAATACCTAACACTCTCTCACATGTGTCTTCCACACAGTGTCTTCATTAAGGCATTTGTGTCCATTTGACACTACTCAAGTGCTGCTGCAATTCTGTTTGGTTAGTTTCATACAAAACTATTTATTATAACTCTGTGATATAAGAGGCAAAATGATGGAAAGATGTTTGACATTTACATGATTTTGCATTTGTTGCCATGTGTATGTGAGTTCATGAGTGAGTTTGGGATTGCGCTTCATAGTACTTGCATGTGAATGCAATAAAAATGCATCCAATTGCATGAACATCTTTGTCTTGCTTTTTCAAGTGGTCCAGCATGACACAGACAGATTGAGCCACAGTGTTTGTCTGTATGACCGATTTCCATTTTTATGTGGAAGCAAAATTCATTCAACATTAAAAAGGCCAATTCAAAATTTGTCTGTGTACATGTATAGCTTACAGGAAAGTTAAAGAAAACCTAAAAGTAGTGACACGGTTGTGTCTTCCTGGCAAGGAAAAATAACATGGATTATAATAAGTATGAATTATGTGTAGTCTCGATACAGTCAAACATTTCTGACTGTGTTGAATACTTATCAAGGTAGATACTGAGGATATTTTGGTGGTTGCTGAGTTACAGCTTGTGATGATTCGTTCACACTTTGTCATCCTTATGTTTCCACAAAATTTAGCTTCCTTTATTCTTGTATCAGAATGTACAGTCTATTGGTAAATTAATGCATTTTCGGGTGTTCATATGTGACAGACTGTACCCAATTGATGACTATATTGTCATTCATCTGTCAAAGAGATTTTTTTTCATTGTTTACAGCAGCAATGCCAGGAAAGATGTCTCAGGGAAAACCTGCTAAGGTCACATTCAAAGGAATTGAGATAAGTGAGTGGACTGTATGGTGTGTATATACAGTAGTACTTAATATACATGTAATAGTACTTAATATACATGTGTATCCTTAACTCTTTCAGTCCCAGTCACATCTAAAGTTGATCTGCTTAAGTCAGACAAGTCTGAATTATCATTAGGATCCCAGATTCATATTCCTTATAAAAAGACCTTTCATTCGAGTACCAGTATGCCTATAGTTCCAGAGAGAATTCCCCAAGTCGACAGCTTTTCTTGGCACGCATTGGGTGCATTGCACCCAATGCGTGTCGAGAAAAGCTGTTGACTCAGTCCAAAATTTGGCACTGAAAGAGTCAAAGATAGTGTAAAACATACTTATAGAATTTGGAACAACTTGTAGTAAAACAATTTGACAAAAAAACCCAGGTACATGGATATGAGCTTGGCTTGGGAATCTTCCCAAGACAGGTGTGATACTTGCTGGTGCTGGCCCAACGATCAGACTTTCTTGTACACACTCACGCATGATACATGCACATTCATGTTGGAAATAAAATGTATTTTTTGACGCATTACTCCTACTTATGTTCAATAGCATTATTAAAAAGAAACTTCATGCCAATCATGGTGGCTCTGTAATTAGTTCAAAGGTTCAAAGACAAACTTTGCAGTTTCACAAGTCCTCTGAGTACATTAAATCTAACTCAGAATCGCCAAGTGAAAGTCTACACAATTTTGCACTCGCTGACTTGAGCAGCTCCGTCACTTATACTTACTACAGATCAGAAAAGTCTCAGTTGATGATAATGATAATCGGCATAAATGGCTGTCAAAACAAAGTACAAGCAGTAAAATTAATTCTGTGAATCTGTTGTATTGAGTCTCGTCATACCCCAGCTTGACAGTGCTGCCAGTCATGTTGGCTGCTAAAAAATTTCCACTCTTTTAGTCTCAGTTCAATTTAATTATAGTATGATGGGAGTAATGCTGAAACACCTGTAGTAATTGTTATTTAACCAAATATGAAATAAATAACAAAACAAAACACTATGTATATACATGTCCGCCAACTGTCAACTTGGCTGACGTTAATCAACAAATCTCAGACAACGTGCCTGTCTTGAGTTCACCGAAGTTACACGAAAGTATTACTCTTGTTTCAGTAATTTAATCGTAGTATGATGGAAGTAATGCAGAATTTAAGACCTGTAACAATTGTAATTTAATCAAATTACAATTGTAATTTAATCGAACATAAAATAAATGGCAACACAACACCACATGTATGTTTGGGTATAGCTACTAATCTACAAATGTCAGACCACATGTGTCACTAAGGAGTTCCCCAATGTTACGGCGAAGTACTTTGTTTCCAAATGCAAATTAAAAATGGTGGATTAAAGTCTGCACTTGCAAGATACCGGGAGTATATTTTAATTGATTTCTTATGATTTACAATGAACTTGACATAACCGAGCATGTGGATTAAGGTTAAGATAGTAAGTAATGTATTCAGAATATTTATGGACCATCCAGTTGTTTTTTTTTACGCAAAACAAAGGCTCGGTAATAGACGGCACCACATGCACAAGGACAAGGTGTCGGCTAGTTTAACTTCAGTGCAAAATAAAGTGAACCCGGGGCCGGTATGTCCCTAGTTGCAATGCACTTCAAATCAAACCCGATTGTTTGAAATCAAGTTTGAAACACACAAGGATTATGGGTCATTCTTCAGAATCCACCCCCGTCCCACCCCTTTTTGTTCACTTGCTGTGACACTTCAGTGATTTTTTATAGTAGCACCTTATTCCGTCAGGAAATCGGTGGTAGATTCTAAAGAAGCACCAAATTATGATAATTAAATGAATGACAATTATATTTTGGTGGCATATGATGGGGAAAAAAATCAGGATTTGTCACTGTTTGACACTCAAGAGTCTTGTCCAAAAATGGTCGTTATGGGTGTTTTTTGCCAAATTTTCATGATCGCTGGTCGCGTTCTGCAGCTGGTCATTCACAACAGTGCATTTAACATTAGAAAAAGATCAGTGCATGAGAAAAATGGTCATTGTGAGCAGGTGATCGCTGACCAAGGGGGTCGCTAATGGCAGGTATTACTGTATTTGCAAGCCTATAGCTCCAGAGAAAAGAAGAATGGTATTAGGGCTTTTTTCTTGAAAGCATTGCTACAGTTTGCAACAGATGTGTATGTCACTGGTGTATCTTTTTGTATTGCTGCAAACAGAAATGTATGTTACTGGTGTATCTTTTGTATTGCTGCAAACAGAACTGTGTGGTGTATCTTTTGTATTGCTGCAAACAAATGTATGTCACTGGTGTATCTTTTTGTATTGCTGCAAACAGAAATGTATGTTGGTGTATCGTTTTATAGTGCTCCAAACAGAAATATATGTCACTGGTGCATCTTTTGATATTGCCACACACAGAAGTTTATGTCACTGATGTAAGGGGCTGGCCAACTGGAGCATTGTAGCAAAATTTTGCTACAAAGCTCTTTAAAATTGCTACAGACTTTCGAAAAAATAAGTGTTTCTTTAGTAAAAAAAGTGGTAAAAATGCTACAAGGAAAGAAAATTTTGCTATGGATATTTTCAGCTGGACAGCACTGTGTCATCTTTTTCTATGGCCAATGACAGACATTTTGGTAACAGGCTTCAGCGATGTTATCAAGAAACAAGTCCCAAATCAACAGCTTTCCTCAGTGAAAGCTTTAGTATGCAACTTGACACTGAGAGATTTATATGTCATTTTACTTGCAGGTTTTCCTATCCAGCTGGGTAGACCTACTGGACCTCGAAACAACCCGTTTACAAGTTCGGGGAAGTCACTGGATGGCAAGAAATTAAAGAAATAACCTTCCACCTGGTGGACAGATATAAAGTACAAATTATATACGTATCCAGGGCCTAGACCTCTACAGTGATGCTCAGTAGTGACAGCCACATGATAACCAAGTGCCAACTATTCATTTTTTATATAGTGATATCTTCCATAATCTAATTGATTAAACATGCCAGATACTAGGCAAAACTTACATTCAGGGAATGTGAGGACAGAAGATTTGATGGTGAAAGATTGGCAATTAGATAAAAGTGACCCCTTTATCATTTCAGCCTGCATATGATCATGGTTTTAGCTCATTTTTTTTTCTGGACCATGTACACATACATATATAATATTTATGTATGTATATAGTGAAGTTAATTTAAACTTGTCCAGTTGCTTCGGCCAAAATATCATGACAACCCTCGTAAATTGATCAGAGCATATTATTTTTGCATATCAGTGACATTAATGCACAGACACTGGCAGTTTGATTGTTACAAATGCACTAGAGTGGTATTATGTAAGTAATTGTATGTTTGTGCATTTTGATGTTAAGGTTTATGAAATGTATTATAAGACTTGTTAATGTTGAAAGGTAAAAGTGTTGGAAGGAAATGATGTTTACTGGTTACAGTTGCACGGTTGAACTAATTGTTGACATATACTCGTTTAAAATCACAGAGCTATGAAATCCAAGTCACGTTACTAATTGTTACATTATTTTGAAATGATAGTTGTTACCACTTTAAATTAATGTACCATAAATTGTACTGTTACAATGTTTCAAAATTAACTCTGCACACATTCACAGTTAAAGGGAGCAACTGAGGTACATTTGCATACACTTAGTGTTTGAAAACATCAACTTTTTCCACACTTTATGGTTCATAACAGACACTTGTTCACACAATTTAAGTTGAAAAAATACACTTTTGATCATACTTCATGTTGCAGGATTTTGTTAGAAAGGGTTAAGTATTCTATTACAGTACTGAGTTGTAATTTGTATTCAACCTTTTCCCCCTGGAATTCAGACCAAGTCAACAGCTTTCTGTGACATCAGTTGGGCACTAAGACCCCAAACCACGCCAAGGAAAACTGTTGACACGGGCATGGTATCTTGATAGGCCTCATCTACGATTCTCAAATAAATTTAGCTCAAAACATTGAAGCAGATGACATTTGACCACCAGCTAGTTCGAGGGGAGAAATGTTCAGCTGTAACTGGTACAAGTTATAAATAAAGTGGTCTTACTGGGCAAGTGGACTTTGGAGCAGGACTCTTTCACCCCAATGGCCTCTCTTCTCAAGATAACAGGCAGAATGGGGATGATATATTATACAAATGTGCAGTTGTGGGTTGCTCCATGCACAAGATGTCTGTCAGTATCAGTGGAGGCTTATTAGTCATGACAGAATGCGTCTACATGTGTATTCTTTATGCTGAATGTAGAGATTGTAACACTTGCTTCAGATGAGCAGGATCCTGTGATCTGGCAGTAACTAGCCATGAATTATCATACTGAGACCAGGTAGCAAGAGAGGACGCAGCTGTATTGTACAGTCTGAGTGTGCAAAATGGACGAACGTTCCAATGTGGTAAGCATGAAAGGGTTCAGTGTGAGCAGCACAGAGGCTAGACCTTAACACCAGCATCAAACTCTATACATGTATCTATCTCCCTATTCAATGTTTGGCAAGAGGACGACAATGAGGGAATGGAGCCGCCAAGCTGGAGGAGGGTCAAGGAGAGGGGGGTAGAGGAAAGGGGGCTAGCCTCCTCTCATGGGGAAAAGTTTTGAAAAGTCAAGAGCTGCAATTGGGGCTCTCTGGTGTATTTTAATATGCGCAACCCACAGAAATCTTGATTTTTATTATGTCCATTACATGTGTATTTCTTCACAAATTTAGACTGTTAAGAAAATTTACTGCTCAGTGATTGGTTATATGGTTTTAATACTTGTCCTGAACCAGCATGGAGATTTTGTAAGCATAAGAATGGGAGAAATATCCTTTTCGTCACCAAAAAAAAAAAAAAACAAACAAACAAAAAAACCAAACAAAAAGCAACAGGAGCTCTGCCCAAACTGGGAGAGTAATGGAGAGTTACTGAAAGCAAGGGGCAGTCAAGTTTGATACCGTCATAATTATACCAGTCAGTGTTCTGACAGAATGTACAGATCATACACTCTGTAACATTTGCAAAGAAAACAAACAGAATACAGTGACACATTTAGAACTTAAACATTTTTGGTGAACGAATTTTCTATTTCATTCTTTCAATATCTGGTGTTTTTGGTCCACAAATCCTTACTATGCAAATGTGTGTCTTTATACTGTTCACTGTACATGTAAATTTATACATGTACTGACATAAGACAAAATACACTGTATGGTAAAACCTGTGTTAAGTGGGCACCCTTGGGACTGGGCAAAAGTGCCCACTTAGGAGAGGTACCCACTCGGACAGGTTTTACTGTATATACAAGTTGCAAGGACACCTGGTAACAGAGAGCCTAAACAAAAATTTATGAAATGGAGACACGGTTGTCATTTTGAGACTGAAAATGAAGGATGTGCCTGACTGCTGCTTTCAGGGTCATGGACTTTGTTTATTTATTTTTCATAAATATTCATTTTACACCAACATGGCACAGAATTAATTGCCTAGTGAAGGTAGAGGTGACCAATCAGAATGTTTTCCCTTTCCTGCAGACAATGCCCCAAAGAGCCTGGATGTGCAAATGTCATCTTCTTACCCTTTTTCTTAAATTTGATTTATTCAATCAAGATTTTGTATGGACTTTGTAAGAGGGGCTGTACAGAATCCTATGCCCCAGGCCCAACAGCTTTCTTAGGGGGACTCCGGGTGCAGTGTTCCAGGAGTACACCAAAGAAAACTGTTGACTTGAATTTTAATTCAAAGCAACAGTTGTCAATAAGTGAACTGGGATTTATTGCAGAACTGAGCCTATTGAAGAAATGATAATTGTTAGTTTTGCCTGAACTTTTCTCCCTTAAAGCAGTCCACAGTAACACTGTCATTTGTACTTCTTTAGTATTTTCATTTATTTACTTTTCAATTTTTTGCTTTCATGAAATATCTTGATATAAAGTTGGAGCATGCATAACCAGGATAATATGACCTTATAGCCCTTTCCCCGTAAACTGGCCAAAACTGCCAGGTGGTCAAATGTCGTCTGCTTCAGTGTTTCTGACCAGTTTCACTATAATGAAAAACAATTTGAATGAGAAATGTTAAAGAGACCTGGCAAGATAGCATGACCGAAGTTAAGAGCTTTCCTTGGCGTGGGTTGGGTGCTGTGGGTGCCTTACTCATGTAAAGGAAAGCTGTTGACTTGGTCTTCTTGGTTGTGGGGGTGGGGGAGGAGGGGTAATCTAAATCTCTCTGGACACTGAGGTGCTCATAATGCAAATGGGACCTGGTAACATAGTTTAATTTCAAGTAAGAGTTAATCTTGAACCCTGGGGTTCCTAACCCTGATGTATCTGCATGGACGTTTTCCCCACTAAAATCACTAGAAAGTGTCCAGTGTCACCAGTGCTGTCCCCTTCACTTTTGTAATCAGGAATTCTTAGTCAACAGTTTTCCTCAAGTGTACTGTGGATGCATTTACCCCCAAATGCACCAAGAAAAGTTGTTGACTCAGTCCCTCCAGGGCTACAGGGTTAATTATAAAAATGGTACATAATGTATGTGTGCTGGTAACAGATACATGTACAACATGAATACCTGTAACACTGGAAGAAAGTAATGTCTCTGCATACAGGTCAAACCAGTGAGTCTCGCTAGTTTTATCAAACAACTGTACAGTATTCAGATACATGTATTGTGACTTTAAAAGCTTCCACAAGGCAATGCTGTAGCACTGTACACGTGTGTCAGCAATTGAATGACTCTCTTCTGTGGCGTATTGATCTTGTCTGTTGGAAGAAAAGGCTCTGTTGTCACAGCACAGTCTGCCAGTGAAACATCTCAATCAGACTTCAACATGTATAATGAATGTTCCACCTGTTACTTGATGACTATTCATATGTCCACATTTTTTTCACTAATGAATTGATGTACCCCAGTTTGAAGTACAGAAATTGTTGACTTGCTTTGTCAGACATAAGGTTACATATTACTATAGCCCATGTTAGTGACTGTTCTGAGAAAACTATATTGATGACATGCATTGTGTATGAGCTTATAGATCAATAAGTGGGACCAGATACTTCCATTTGTGGCTACACTAAGTGTTCAATAAAGCCAGCAGCTGTGACCTGCTTGTATATATATATATTGTGCAATATGATCCTGATTCTCACTGTATTGGTTTATAAATACTTTTATTTCCAATCGGAGATGCACATTGTGCTGGTAAGTGTAGCGTAGATACATTGAGGTGAAACAGTGAATTACAGTAAGCACAGAACAGCAGAATCTTCAAATGCTACCACTGGTCAAGAAGAATCACATGGCACATCCTGTCCTATCTGATTGGCCACCAGATGTCATGTTCTCCTCTTCACCAGTGGTTCCTCGAGTGGTTCATGTGTGCTGGGTATATCCTGTTATGGCCTTACATTGGTTTTTGATTACAACTGGATAACTTACATAACACTTTTCAGCTTCCAAACACTGTTTTTAGCTCATTCCATACTATGGTGACATGCCTTGGTCAGTGGTTCTGGCACTGCCTGGCAAGTCATGCCGCAGCTGCTGTAAGGGCAGCTGCAGCATGCCTTGCCAGGCATTGCAGAACCACTGACTTAAGGCTATAGGCATGGTACTACTTGAACGAAAGCTCTTTTCATGAAGAATTTAAATATGCAATTGTTGACTGAAATCTAGGTAAATATAGGCAAAAATCAGGGACTGGTATGGAATGAGTTAAATTGTTGGTTGTCTGTCATGGGTGTGGGACCAGGTTTTACAATATTTTACAGTCAAGATTAATATTCATACAACCCCTGTAAATACATTTGTTGTAACAATAGACGTTTATACTATGGTTGGTGCCACCAAGGAGTCTGTATGCAAGGGGATGCCACTTCCAAACTAGTTTCTTAAAACAACCCACTTTCACTTGCATCCTGTCTATATTTAGTTAGACCCACTAATATTCTCAGTGACAAAACTGCCAGTAATCCAGAGCTGCTGTATTTGTATGTGAATATATAAAAATGGATTGGCACCTTATAATGTATTCAGTCTGGTGTAAATAATGCTCTGTCTGTTCATTTGATGCAGAACACTATCCATAGAAACTGTTTGTATGTACTAAACATGTCCAAGTTTCATATATATTCTGCAGACTGATCCAATATTTTGATTTCGATAATTCAGTCAGATCCCACGCATGCTAGTCAGAAAGTATATACTTTTTTGAAAAACAAAGTTGACAAGAGATTTTTTTCCATCAACAACCAGCCAACTATTTGAATGATGAATGTAACCTGCTTGTTGTTTCTGGTTGTCCTGTATTGTAAACAATGTAAGATTAATGTGATGGCGTGCATCACAAGGAACATTTTATGGTCCTGTTCCAATTTGCTATTTGGAGCCCCAGTCACATTTATGTTACAACATGTTTTCATGAGCAACCTTTATGTAAAATTTGAGTGCACAGATGTCATTGACCAACAAGTTGTTTCCCATTCTATGCTGGACTCGTTGGTGTCTATAACATGTAATGTATTTGACAAGGCATTTCATCAAGATTATTTATTATTAAAATACCACCACCAGGTGGCACTGGTGGTTGTCTTAATGACACACACAACTGTCAAGTGCAGTGGTATTTGGCCTTGTACAAGCCAAAAACAGTCACGTAGTGTAAAGGTGTGAGAAGTTGAGCCAGTAAAACTGGCAAATTTCTTATGTCAGTGATTGTCAAATGCATGTGTGATGCCTCCATACATTGTAGACTGTTACTTTCCTTTGTGTATTGTGAAGGAATAGATATTTCAAATTTGATTTTTTTTTTATGCCTTTTGTTTTGTAGCTGAATTGGAGATCATTGATGCAGTGTTCCAGTATGTATCCTATATTAGGGCTGGGAGGTTTTTACAGTAGATAGGACTGTTTCTGTATGGTGACCCCACAGTGGGCAGGACCCATTGTGTTCATGTAGAAATGTCATTTTTGGTTTTATGTGAAACATACAAAGTACCTCATATACTGAGCAAAAAAAGTTTGTTTTTTGTTTTGTTTTGGTGTGTGTGTGTGCTTTTTTTGGGGGGGGGGGTCACTAAAGGATTTATATATTTTTTACTGGATTCACAACTGAATGCCTTCCTTTTGATACGCAATTTAATATTTCTAGTTGTGCACCCACACTCTGAAAATGTAAGAGCTGTCCATGTGAGCTGGAAACAAGTTCTGCACCAGATATACTAATTTTGACATCTTTGTTTGATACATGATGACATAATTATTTCTGCAACAAATCTGTGTTTTCAAAATTTATCCAATTTGGGTAAAGCTAGATGTTATAAAAGTGAGGTTGTTACATTATGCTTGAAGCTGCAGTAGTTGGTCATGTGACCTGCATATTATTCATGACACTTTTTAATCTTGATTTGATTGACTTTCTAAGATAGTACATATATAATCAATTACCATACTTGAAACATGCAATGTATAGTCGCTCTGACATATATTTATTGTTGATCTATGAAAGTGTATTTTTTTGTTTTTTTTTCCTTAATTTGTATTGAAGTGACAGAATAATTTTCAGAAGACATAGAGTCAGTGTCGTACAATTCTACCAGAACACCCTGTGTGTCGTAGGTTTATGGTGTGATGTGGCTTGATATTAGATGACTGTTGTACATATACAGTGCAGCAGATATTATAAAATGTATGCTCAAATGCCACGCACAGTGTACTAGCTATGATGGCAGTTCAATTTACATGTGTATCTGAGGGCAGAGGAAGATCACTTTAGGGAACGTGAAAAGGTTTGGAACAGTGGTTTGTCATTTGAGAGACCACCCCTTGTGCAGGTTAAAATGGTCACATAGACCGGGTGGTCCGTTAATGGCAGTAGCATGAGGGGCATGGTAATAGTGGTCTCTCAAGGGAGGGATGACCATGGTACGGTTTTTATATCCTTTAGCTCCTGTGAGATCAAAGGGAATGCACCTCAACAATTTTAGGTGAGGGTTAATTAGACTCTCCATGCTTCTGCGTGAACAGATTTCCTCTTTTGTATGTACAGTATAACCTGGCTACAGTGAAGATATCTGTGACTTGGGTAAGGCACTCACCGAACATGCTGAAAGCAGGTTCCACTTAAAGAAGTAACACTTTCCTGCCGAAATCTCCCAGAAGCACCCAGATGTAAATTGCTGGCTACTTTCATGTTAACCCTCTCCCCCTTGAATTAAGACTGAATCAACAGCTTTCCATGGCATAGGTTGGGCACTTAGTGCCCAACCTATGCCATGGAAAGCTGTTGACCTGGGACATGTTATCTTGACAGATCTCCTCTTCAATTCTCAGTCAAATTGCTTTTCATTACTGTAGAAATTAGCTGAAAACGTGGAAGCAGACATTTGACCAGAAGCCAGTTTTGGCCCATTTAAGGGGAAACGGTTAATAGAAATAATTTTGCACAGAGTTGCAGATGAAACCCATCACAATGGCACAGGCCGGATAAGTAGCTTTCTTTGGGTACAATGCACCCAACTCATGCCAAGGAAAACTGTTGAGTCTTACTCTGACCAGGAAAAAGGTTAACATGGAACATAGAAGCAAAGGTTTGGCAGAATGAGCCCACTACAAACGTCAGGAGGCTCAGTTACCCACTTACATGGTTTGACATGTGGTGGGTTCAACCATTTAGCAAATAAAATGTGTTAATGGTGTGACAAAACTTAAAGTATGTCGTTTATTTGAGGGCTGTACATGCTCACAGCACACCGTCACCATGCTAAATGTATGCTCCAATGCACACTATTGGTGTTGACAGGAACAAAGCGTGGTCTGTCTGGCAGGCAAATAATGCATCTTGTTGAATGAATGCAAAGTCATTCAAAGTATTGTCTAACTCAAAAATAGTCTATTTTTGAAATTTTCATTGCCAATTGTACTGTTGTTTTCCAAAAATTTGAAAAACAAAATATTCAGAAAAATATTCATTAGTTTTCATTTTAATTTTCTGGAAAAAATCACCACAAGACCTCTTTAACTGCAAATAGGTGTACTGTCCGTAATCAGGACTAGGTTCAAAATTCGGACTAAGTATAAATATTGAACTGTAACTAGGGTAACATTCATTTTGCATATAGAAAATGCTGTTAATCATCCACATTCTTCTAACAAAGATGCTACTTAGTTTAGGATAAAGTGTTCAAGACTTTCATAATGAGTTTATTCAAAATGGACATGCATGTCAAAAAAAAAAAAAAAAGAAAGAGCAGAACACTGTCTCTAACACTGTCTCGAGTGCTCCCCTAGTTACAGTTCAAATTTTTAACATAGTTGAATTTTGAACTTAGTTTGCTTTTATGAATGCAGCCACTGGTGATATAAATTTGTGAAGTGAAAAAAAAGTCGAGACCAGCATGTACATTTACATGTTTGCATGTTGTATTAAATTACTCCTTACAAAACCGTTGTTATCGCCCATAGGCACGCGCTCAGAGACTGGGCTGTGGTCAGATGATGGCTAATGTATTTATTCCCACATACGTCAATCTCACTGGATGCCTGCCAAGATATATTAGAACTGGCAATTAAGGGAATTTGAGAAGCTGTTTCACACATTATTCCATTGCGTGTTATGAGCAAAATGGCATTTAGAATTCAAAATACTGATTCTGTGCTTGTCCAACCTGCATTCAAGGGAAAAAGTATTGAGTGAAACTATACTGGTATGCAACAAATTAATATCAATGGGTGCAAATACAATTGTTTTAATTTCTCTGCACTTTTTATGCCTTTATATTGTCTATATTATCACTGTGTATTCTGTGTAAATTTTGTAGGTATATGAACTTGCTAAATGCTTGTAACATGGTGCTGATGAGAGATTTAATGTTTCAATTGTGACCAAGGAGTGTGGCTCCCTTCCATGACTTGAGACAATTCTCAGGTTTTATTGTTGATGTGTGTGTGGTATGACAATGGTTTATGCTGGTTGCTTACTTCATCTAGTGGTTGATGGTGCACATTTGTGCAACTGAAAAAAAAAGAAAGAAACAAAAGTGTCCATCAGCTTTTCAATATTGTACTGAAAAGGACAGATCCAGGCATACAGCAGGCAGACATGGCAGACTGTCAGTGAGACAAAGCAAAGAAACATTAACTTGATGAGAAAACATTTCAACATTCTGTCACTAAAACAAAAAATTGGTACGTGGCATCACACACACACACACACACATTTGTATTTGAGCTGCGTATTTAAGAATGTTAGAATGCTCATTTCAGTGCTACACATGCATTTTTTATTTAAGCATCTGAGAAATATTCTTTTGTCAATTGGCATGTTTGCCTTTAGGAAAAAAAACCCTGAAGAATATGGTATAGTTTCATGGTATTGCTACAGACTTTATACACACTGTTTTCATGGCTACACTACACTGATCATTTTACACGAGTTACTAGCAACCAGTCCTACTTTGAAATGAGACCGGCCTAGGCTGGCAAACATGGGACTTTTGCACATACACAACTGTACACAAGGTTGTTGGTACTGAATATGTTGGTGGGAGAGATGAGCCAAGTGCAGTGAAACCTCGTTATAGCAACACCATCTGTTGCCTGCAAAGTGTGTCGCATATCTGATCATGTCACTTAAATGAGTCCGCTAGCAAAGGAGTTTGACGTCAAGTCTCTCAGAACTTTTCTGTCTTTAAGTATGTTAGATATTTGGGTGTGGGTATAATGAGCTGTCATTGTATCAGGGTGATCATGGTCCATGTCAACTTGACATGGTGTGTATGTGGGGGCGATCATCATCACATGTACACCCACCCCATGTTTTTGCACAGAGAATTATGACAAAATCATCCACATACTCAAACTTGCTATGCTCATTGTTGCCATTTTGTTGCTTGCCTGCACATAAAGTACGTTTATATCCAAGATGGACATAATATATTTTTAAGCTTTATTTAATGTTTTTATATCCAATATGCTGTTATAATTTGTATGTGATTTTTGTGCAGCAGCGTCTTGTGTTGATGATCCAAAGGTGACGGGTCTGTGCTAGCAACAGTGGTCAATAAAATATAAATCATTTGCAAATTAAGTGTGTTCTCTTTGTTACATTGCATGCGCTTAATGTGTAGAGGATGCCCCATGTTGGAACTGGAGTAGATTGATATTAAGGACACGGTACAACACCATAGGTCTTTCAAGCTGGTTTCCACGCACTTTAGGTGCTTTACTAGAGCCCCCATAAAAATTGTGTGGGTCCAGTGCAGTCTCCATGCTTCTCATTCAATGCCATCCAGGCCCTGCAGCATGGTACAGTGCTCGTGGTGGCTGTAATGCGTATAAGCGAGCATGTGCAATTCAGTTTCCTACTCTGGCATCCATTTATAGTGGATGCATATTGTTGGGAGCTCCTGCTTTTTGTAGCAAAGACTGATGAGGAGTGCCTGTCTGATTTGCTTCCTGGCTCTGGCGACAATCTGGAGGATTTTCTCACCACTGAGGACTTTCTCGACCTTAACTGGTCCGATATCTTGAGCGAGGATTCTGAAGCAGAAGAGGGAGGCGCTTGTTTCTCCTGTCTGGCAGCAGAGTGGAAGGAGGCAAAATATCGGCCACATCTGGCCACTGCTGAGTGGGCAAAAGCTCTTCAGCTGTAGGCTTTAGCCAAGGAGGTTGCAGATCAGTGCATTCGGTCTCCCTCTAAGGCAAAGAAGCAAGGTTTACTGTTATGTGCAAATTTCGCTTTTATGTTGGAAACCCTCCTGGGAGAGGGGGTACTGAAGACCGTGCTGGCACAGCCCAGGGCTGTGCCTTTTTCAGCTGAAGGTGTTAAGGCAGCCCCCAAGTTGGAGGTACCGACTCCACTTGCGTGGTGGGGAACTTTTTGGAACTTTCCAACGACCTGACAGGGTCGGATGACACACCAGACAGCTGGTCCTCCGGGGATGACCTAGCCCAGGGACGCTTGCTACCAAAGCTGCAGGCGAGGTTGGAGCTGTGCTTTGCTCCCATTAGGGTCTCTGCTCCCTTGAAGACGTTCGGTACACTGGTCAAAAGAATTTAGAAATCTCTGGTTTTTGGTGTGAACCAAGATATTGGCATTTGAAACAAAATGCAAGCAAAAAATTAGCATGTCACGGTGCTACTTTTGTCGCTAGGTGGCGCTACATGTAAGGACTACAGAAATTTGATAGCAAACATTATATATGTGGGTAACAGCAAAAAATAAATAAATTAAGGATGCAAAAATATGCATAAAATAACTCAATATGAGTGTATGCAATGTATATCTAGCCTTTTAATAACAAATATGTAGACAAAACATGCTGGAATTCATCTCGTCTTGCAAAAATGTACAAGTGCATGTTGCCTTAATTTGTTCTAAGTTCATAGGTACAAGGTATCCATTCATTGTCTAACTTCGATACCATATCAATATACATGTATGTAGGTTAAATAAACGGCAGTACGTCATTAATTTTATATTCCAGTCATAATATATACTTTCATAGTTATATTGAAAAGAGGCAAACATTTCAAGATTCTCTCCATAGTGCAATATAGCAATGTGGAAAAAGAGGTAAAAATAAGAATATCAAAATTATAGTTGCCTTAATACATTGTCGAATGGTAACAGAGGCAGCACATTATCAAATATGCCTGTGCCACCTTTTGACGCTGGGGTATTACTGTGGTCCCCCCCCCCCCCCAGTTGGGACGGCGTTTATCTTACCACATTCACAAGAAATGTTGTTTTTCTGATTCTGTATTTTTTAGGGACAATGTTTTTTTTTTTACATTCCTCGCATACAAGATTATCGGCTAGTACACTTCCACTATTCTAGGACCTTCGTCCCAGTTATAACTGTCAGTGTTTATATGTGCATGTGGCATTTGGGGGGGTGGGTGTGGCACTTTCGACGGTGGCTTGGTCAGTGTTCGCTGATTGTGTACATGCGTTTTGGTCTACCACTGCCGTGTTTCGCCGTAGTCTGCCTTGTTTTAAAGCATTTAGTCCTTTGTTTTGGCATTTGTTAACAAACCGCCCATTCTTTCTCCTTTTCACTCATCATAAACAATCCATATTTCTCAAACGGAACTGTGCAAAATAGGAAAAGCGAACAGCAGCTAGTGCAGGTATCGACAAATACCAGCTCTAACTGTATAGAGGCATTGGACCATAAATGGTTGCGCATATCATGGTGTACCGAACGTCTTTAAGGGACGTTGGTGTCATGGAAGTGGTGTTTGTCTTCCTGCTCCTGTCAATGCTTTGGCATTTTGAACAAGATGCACAGGGGAGGACAATTATAGGCACCTTCCTTGACTATTTGGAATGTTGAGCTATGTGTCTTCTCAAGGAGGCGCATGATGACCCCTCGGCACCAGCCTCCACCAAGCACTTGGAGACCTTGCTGTGTCTCAAGGCCGAGCTGTGGGCCACATGTTCAGGGCAGTGATTACGCTTGACACTAATGTCAAGTTGGTGCATCCTAATGCGCTCCTCTCAACGGCCTCCCTGCTGACGGTGGTAAGCAGAGATGTTTACCAGCTGCCCTTGGATCCAGTTGGTCCAGGGTTTTTGGTCCGGGGTTTGTCCCCCTCCTTGAGAGTGTGGATGACATGGCCAAGCAGAGTCAGCAGAAGTCTCTTGATGAGGCTTTGCTGCAAAGTGTGAAGTCCACCAAGGCATCATCTTCCGTCCTTCAGCACGTGGCTGAGATGACTGACAGAGACCAATAATCGACTTGTCCTGTCTCAACTTTTTTTCTTGTAGTGTGCCCCAGCACTTCAAGATGGAGACTGCAGCCACCACCATGGTGGCGATGCAACAGGACAATTGAGCAACCTCAATAGACTTGAAAGATGCATATTCCCACATTTCCGTGGCCAAGTGGTCTTGGAAATTTCTGTGCTTTGTGGTCAATGGCAGAGCTTATCAGTTCTGGGCTCTCCCGTTTGGCCCAGTGCTGGCACCACTGGTTGTCACTCGAGTCCTGAGCTAGGTGGCAGCATGTGTGCACCAGCAAGGGATCCAGTTGCAGACTCATCTGGACGATTGGCTTCTGTGGCCTCGGGGACTCAAGGACCAGGGCTTTCTTCTTAAGGACAAGCAGTTCACGTTGGATCTGTGTGTGCAGTTACACTTAACTGTGAATCTCCTACTTAAGTCCAGCCTGACTCCTGCGAGGGAGTTCTTGTTTCTGGGGATTAAATTTTTGACAGTCCCTTTCATCTTTCGGCTTTCAGAGGACATGTGGAGGAGACTCTTAGCCCTCTTGAAACAGTTCAGGAGGGCATCTGCTCTGACAGCAAGTCAGTGAATGGGCCGGATTGGAACATTGATGTCCATGGACTCTCGGGTCCCTCTGGGGAGGCTTCATCCTCAGCCTATCTAGCTCAGCTTTCAAGATCTCTGAGATCGAAAGAGCCTTCTTTTGTCTTAGAGTCTCACGGTCCAGCCTTATGAGCAGCTGGTTCTGTGTTGGCGGTCTTGCCGGGTGAATGTGATCCCGGGGCAGTCCTGGGTACCTTTCAACTGCAAAGTGACTTTGTTCACTGATGCCTCCCTGCGGGGCTGGGCAGCACATTTGGACTCTGTCACAGCCTCAGGCAAATGGCCTCCACGATTTGCTGTCAATTTGCTAGAACTGGAGGTGATTTGTCATGCCCTAGTCCAGTTTCGGTCACAGCTGGAAAAAAAGCATGTCCTGGTGATGTCTGACAATCATACAGCGGTTGCATACATCAGCAAACAGAGACGTACCAGGTCGAAAGGTGTGGTACATGTTTGGTGTACACTTGCAAGCCTCAGCCTCAGCTGGGTTTGAAAAGGGAGCCGTCAAACCCTGAAGGGGCAAGTGGAATATACTGCTGCTCGGGTGGTGGGGGTGAGGTGGGAGGGGGGTTTTAAGCTAACTGGTTAAGGCCTTTGGGGGCTAGAGTGCCCATTTTTTGATCCAGTGGCTTTCTCTGGTTCTCAATATGTGGCTGTTCATGGCCCCTAAGTGGGCTTGTGGCGGAACGGCTTCGATGGGGAGTATTTCAAAATCCTGGAGGCCAGTATGGCCTGGGCTGTTGAAGTGGAGACTGAGTGAAGTGTGTGTTTGTCGCCGGATGGGGGAAAGGTGCTGGGATAGGTGTTTTGAGAGGGGTTGTGTAGTCTGGCCTATGTATTGTACTTTGCATTTGGTGCAGTTGTTCAGGTATATGGCATGGGAAGATTTGCAGGAGAGGTGACGGTTGATATAGTAGACTTTGGAGGGGTTGTGGTAGCTGTTAAAAGTGGTACCTTCTCGGATGTATTTACAGGCTTGGCAGTGTGGGAGTGGACATTTAAGGACCCCCGGGGTTTGTGGTGGAGCCTTTGTATTTTGAGTGGGGATATTGCTGTGATCAAGTTGTGGAAGGGTAGCTTTGACTACAAATTTTTTCAGATTACAGGGTCTTCTGTAGGCTATCATGGGGTAGTCTTTGAAAAGAGGAGACAAGAGAGGCTTGGACAGGAAATGTTTTTCCCAGAGTCGCTTGAGGTCTTTGTTAATGTGTTGTAGGCTGGGGTGGAATGGGAGGACTAGGACTGACCTGTGTGTAGTGTTTTTGGTTGCCTTGTACCTGAGTGTCTGGTCCCTAGGTTTGTGTCTGGCTTTGTCAAAGTGGGGCTGGATGTCTTGAGGTGAGTAACCTCTGCAGCCAAAGGCTGTTTCTAGGGAATCAAGTTCCTGCTCTTGAAGGATTGGGTCTGAAAAGATACGGCGATAGCGGAGTGCTTGGCTGTAGGGGAGGGCACTTTTAGTGTGTGGGGGTGACAGGAGGTTTTGTGTAGGAATTGTTGTCGGTCAGTGGGTTTCTTGTAGAGTCTGGTCTGCAGGGTGCCCAGTTTTTTGTACACTAATGTGTCCAAAAATGGGATTTCTGAGGGAGAGAAGTTGAGCTCAAATTTGATAGAGCTATGGGCTTGATTAAGCTTTTCTTTGAAGGCCAGAAGGAAATCAGAGTCATGTGGCCAGGTAAAGAACAGATCATCTATGTACCGTTGTAGGAATAAAGGTTTGGGGCCTGGAATACCTGGAAGAATTTTGTGTAGGAGTTTGTAGACGTAGATGTTTGCATAGTTGACTGCGAATTTGGCACCCATGGCTGTGCCGCAGGTTTGGAGATAGTGTTTGTCATTGAAGGTGAAGTTGTTTTTAGTTAGGATAAGTGACATAAGGTCTCTGAGGGCTTGAGGGGGGAGGGGGGGGCTGATTTGTGTCATGTGGTATTGTGTGTATATGTTCCTCATAGAATTCTGTAACCAGGTCTATGCCCTCTGTGTGAGGTATGTTGGTGTATAGGGAAGAGATATCCATGGTACAGAGTAGGAAGTCTCCTTGGGGAGGAGTGAAGTGGGCTAAATTGTTAAGGAAGGTTGTTGTGTCCTTGAGAAGGTCAGGCACATATTGCACTATTTGTCTAAGGTGGAAATTGACAAGTTCATTTATACGGCTAGTGGGGCCATCACAGTTGGAAACTATTGGTCTACCTGGCTTGTGTGGGCCTGGTTTGTGTATCTTCGGGAGGTGGTAGAAAATGGGGGTGTGGGGAGTGAAGGAAGTGAGGTATTTATAGCTCTCTGGGGTAATTAATTGTTGCTTGAGAAGGGAGGAGAGAGAATTGTCTATTTCTAATTTGTGTTGTTCTGTTAGATCTTGGGCTACTTCGGTGTAGTAGTTATTGTCTTGTAGCTGTCTATGGGCTTCAGAGACATAATCTGTCCTGTCTTGAATGACAATGCCGGAGCCTTTGTCTGCTGGTTTGATTACAATATCTTGGTTGTTCTGTAGGGACTGGACTGCCTTAAATTGATCTTTTGTGAGATTGGGAGGTGTGTTATTATGGAGGCGCTGCGAGAGGATTGTGGTGAGGTCCTGTCGGAAATGCTGGATTTCCTGGCAGGAGGAGGGGGGAAGCCATGAAGATTTGCTTTTGAACCAAGGGCGGGGTTTTTGGCTGTGATGATCCTTGTGGAAGTAATATTGTAGATCAAGTAACCTGATGAAGTCAGAGACAGAGTTATTGATAATGGATGGGCTGGGAACCTTGGGGGTAGGGGCATAAGATAGTCCTTTGTTGAGGACTTCACATTCTGTCTTGGTGGGCTTGTAGCTGGAGAGGTTGATTATGAGGTCCTGGAAATTGAATTTGTCGTTGTGCTTCCGTTTGGCTGTGTACCTACGTTTCTTAGATTTGGAGCCGGAGATTAGGTGTCTGTTTTCAGGAGATTTATGGCTTGGGCCAGTGAGGAGATCAGTGCTTCCTACCATAGGTTGGGAGCATCTTGGGAGGGGGGTCTCTGGGGTGGCATCGGCTGTGGTGGTGGAGGGATCAGGGGCCGTGCCTGTGTGGGGATTCTTTGTGGTTGGGGGGTGTTTAGTAGGGGCATGCGCATCCTTTCTATCTGGTGGCCTGGTGGTGGGGGCGGGGGCCGTGCCTGTGTGAGAATTATTCCCGAGTGGGGGATGCTTTGCAAGGGAGTAGGTGTCCCTTGCGCAGGTGGGCCGTTTTTTGTTCGTAATGTGTAGTGTGAGGACAGGGAGGGTGGTCTTAGAGGGTGGAGTATGTTTAGTAAGGGAGTGGGTGTCCCTTGCTTCGGGTTGCCGTTTTTTGATGGATATGGGAGATGTGCATCATGAGGCGGAGGTATTCTCTCTGTGTGTTGGTAAGGGGGGTGGGAGGGGACTGGGGTGGCCCTCGTAGTTATAGGGGGGGTGGGCAGGGTAATGTGAGGGTGGTCGCCGTGTGAGGGGACCTTGTGGCGGGACTGATTTGTGTTGTTGGCCATGTGTGTGGATTTTGAGCTGGCTGGCCTGTGGGATGGGCTGGGTGGCATGTGATCCCTGTTGTCTCAAGTAGGGGGGTGGGCATGCATAGTCTTAACGACTGTGGGGGGATGCCCTGGTGGGTGGAAGGGGAGGGTGCTCGGGGTGGGGGGCAGTATTTGTTTGTTAGTAGTGGGCCAGCCAATGGGGGTATACATGGCCGTAAGGGTTGGATGTGTGGGGTCCCGGGTATGGGTGTGCCTGTGGTTGGCATGGTAAGAGGTGGTGTTTCTTTTTTAGGGGTGGTGGTGTGCATTGGGGGGTGGGGGATGGCTGGTACGTTTTTTCATCTGTGAGCAGGTGGGGTCCCTGGGTGGTGTTGGGGTGCGGTAGGTGCCCCTCTTTTTGTCCGAGAGTGGGTGGGGGCCTGGGGTGTTTGGTGTGGACCTTGCTGTGGTGGTGGCCGTCTTGAGTTTTCTAGGGGTGTTTCCCTGTGAGGGTTGAAGTGCCCTTGCTTGTATGGCTTGGTGGGGCCCAAAACAGTACTGTTGTGTCCTCTGGCTCTGGGTGTGCCAGAAGCCTTAGCTATGAGGAGGGCTCCGGAGGAAAAGCTGTTTCTGAGGCTTTTAGTGGCTCTGGTGGGTATGTCTAGCAGGGAAGGTATAGGTTTGTGGCATGTGGGGGGGGGGGGTTGTTTGTGTGGTGTGAGGTGTTGTTGCTGTTGGGGGGTGCCTGGAGTGTGTGTGTTGTTTGTTATGTTGGACTTGTTGTTTGCTTGGGAGATGTTGGTGTGTTTTCTGGAGGGAGGGGTTGTGTGGGGCGTGCGTGGTGAGGGTGGCCATCTGTGTGGCTTTAAGTGGATGGGTTGGATGCTCTAGTGGGGGTGGATGGCAGTTGGCTGTTGATGGAGTTTGGGGCCCATTAGTAATGTCTATGTGTGGTGCCTTCTTGTGGCCTAGTCGCTGTGCATAGCGTTCTGCTATGAGCTGAGATTTTTGGATAGCCCGGAGGGCCTCGCGACTATGTTGCGATTGGAGCACCTTCAGTAGGTGGTCTTGGGTGGACATGTGTATGGAAAGTCTGTCCAGGTAGTGGGTCTCTAGGAGGCCTGCTATCCGGTGGCCTGCTGCATTTAGGACTCTCTCTCTACATCCTTGTGTAGCTGTTCAGAGGGCTCTACAGCTGCTAGCTTAAGGTGGGGTTTAAGGGGATTTTTGTCTGGGGAAATGGCTTCTTCTAGGTTGGTCAGGTGGTGGTACAGCTGTTTGATTTTATAGCTGGCATTCAAAAGTGCCATGTATTGGTCTTCCAGGTCCTTATCTATGGCTTGGTTTAGTTCTTGTGGGGAAAAGGAGGGTTCTTGTGGTGGACTTGTCTTGTTACGGGTTAGGGGGCTGTGGGTTTCTGTATCTGAGGGGTGAGAAGTACCTAAGGTGGGGTTCGGTTTTTCAATGTCTTGTTGGGGGGGGGGGGGGCAGGTCCATCTATTACGTTATCCAGTTGGGCTTGGGGATTGTGGGGGGCAGGGCGTGGATGCTGAGTGTAGTCACTTCTTGGGCTAAGTGTGTCTGTGACTGGAAGAGGAGGCTCTGTGTTTGGCATTTTGTTATGTGGTAGTGGGACAAGTGGAGCTGGTTCATGTGAGATGGTGGAGTTTGCTTTGTCAATGGCTGTGCTTGGTTGGGTGCCACCGGCCTGTACCAGCCACCTAGGCTGGCTGGTATTTGGAGGCTGGGAGGTGTCACTTGTTGTCCCCAATTGTGTGATGATTGTGGAAGAAGGGGGGGAACCTATTTCAGCAATCTGTGTGGGAGATGCGGTGATGTTTTGTTGTTCTGTGCTGAAAGTGCCTGGCTGTAGTGGGGTGTGTGTGTGTTTGTTTTGGTGTGTGTGTCGGGTTTGTTTATGGTGTCAGTGCCAACTAACTGCTCCTGGCTTGTGGGTATAGTACTCACAGCTGGAGGAGTGTCTTTGTCAACTGGTGACTTCTTGCCTAGGTGGGCTACAGGTGGGGAGTCCCCTTCCCTGGGAGCTGTTGTGGGGGAGTTGTTAGTTTTGTAATTAGGACTGCCAGTGTCTGGGTGTTGGCTGGCTGTTGGGGTAGTGTTGTCACAAGGAGTAGCAACATGTGTCCCTGGTGTGGCCTGAGTTGTAGGCTGGTGCTTGCCCTCTGTGTAGTGTGTCACTGTGTTTGTGTGTATGTCTGTGCTGTTGTTGTCTAGGAGAAGTGGGGGGATCTCTTCCGTGGTAAAACCATACGGAGAAAAGAGAGAGGGTCTCAACCTGCCCTGCGGGGTGATGTTACCAAACATGGCAACCTTTGTCTCTGGTGTACCTTGGGGTGTGTGTAGGTGGTCGCCCTCTGTGGAATGTGTCCTTGTGTTTGTGTGTTTGTCCGTGTTGCCATTGTGTAGAAAAAGTGGGGGGATCTCATCTGTGGTGAAACCATCTGGGGAAAAGACAGATGGTCTCATTCTACCTTATGTGGAGTTCCTGGTTTGGCATGGCTTGTACCATGATTTGTACCTGTGCATTTTGGTTGTGTGTCCTTGACTATGTGAATAACTGGCTAGTGCTAAAAGCTTAACTAAATGTTAAACAACCTGTTTGACAGAGTGATAAGAAGCATTGATTGAGTGTCGAATGTGAATGGAAGTAAGACTCAATCCAAGATTGTGCTGTACAACAAGGTGAATTTTTATTTAGCTGTGAGAGTACAACTGATATATAATGATTGTTTCTGTGACTTGGTCAATCTACTCAGATCCTTAGGGTGGGAATTAGGGGCTAGTGTGAGGGAGCGGGGGGAGGCTGGAAGGCAAATACACTGTTGTATGAGTGAAAGTGAAGGTGTCTCTATATTGTGACAATTCTAAGGTCTAACTAAGGTAAGAATTTGGAAGCGGCTGAAGGATTGGTACCAATGTATGTATATACTAAAATGTAAGTGACTCGCGGTAGTTGGGACTCCATCCTTGGGACTGGCTCCACCCGGGTTTCGACACTGGGGTCTTCGTCAGGAGCTGAAAAAGTTGTTCTCTTTGGTCAAGTCAATCCTCCTCTGTTGCCATCAGTATGGCATCAGGATCTGCTGTCAGCACATTTCGGGCTGTCTGAATATCAAGGCAGACCTACTCTCACAGTGATTGCAAGTGATTCAAACAGACTGGTCTCTAAATCCCATGGTGGTGGAAGCGATCTGGGCCCTTTGGGGTTGACCACACATCAATCTTTTCACCACCAGGGAAAATGGCTAGATCGACACCTTTGTGTCCCCATTTCCCGATGAGTTGGCATGGGCAACAGATACCATGTTGATTTCATGATAGGGGATGTGGGCATATGTATTTCCTTCAGCCCCACTCTTGCCGAAAGTTCTCTACACGAATCTGGAGGAGCTGTGCAAAGTCCTTCTTGTGGGCCCCTGGTGGCCCAAGAGGCAATGGTCCTTGGACCTACTGCAGTTGAGTGTAGAGCTGCCTGGATCACTGCCTCTTCTCCCTCAACTGCTCCAGCATCCAGGCTCCAATGAGTTCCACTGCAACCAGCAGTTTCTCAGGCTTCACGCCTGGTGACTATTGCCAAGGGCATTACTTCAGCCAGCTTCTTGAGGGGAGTGGTTGAACAGGATGCCCACAAAAAGCTTTGTAAATCTTCGAAGATTTATGACTCATGGTTGAAGAAGTTTGTGTCGTGGAGCACTTTTTGCTTTGAGAGGCTTCGGTCCAGCAGATTGCAGACTTCCTTTTAAGTCTGTTTGAGGAGGGATACTTGGAGGTTTGCACCTTTCAGGGATACAAGTCAGCCATTGCGGCTACCATTAAGATCAGGGGGCAGAGTTTAGGGGCCTTTCCTCTGTGGACTTGTAATAGCTTCTATACGGATCATCCAGTAGAATTACGAACACATTCTAGTACCTTGCTGGGATCTGTCCATGGTGCTTGGGGCTCTTACTAAGCCTCTGTTGAAGCCTAGGGATATGGATTCAATTAATCTTCAGATCCTTACCTCTAAGACGGTATTCCTGTTAGCTCTGGCCGCAGGTGCTAGGCGCGGGGAGATATATACACCTTTGATAGATCCCTCATTAGGTGGTCTGTTGATGGGAAGGAAGTCTTTCTAAAGCCTCCTGGGAATTTGTGTCGAGGACACAAGTGGCACATGACCCTTCAATCACCTTGATGTTTTTTTGGGTTGTCACTCTTGGTGACAATCTCCAGGTCCGAACCAGATAGGGTGCTTTGTCCCGTTATAGTGCTCCAGTTCTTTCTGAGTAGGACTGAACCTCATTGAGCTGGGTGGAAGCCTTGTTTCTCCTGCTTAGCTAGATGGAGTCTGAGACTGTTGCCCAATACTATAAGGAAAATGATTTCATTGGCCTACCTGCTGGCCGTAAGGGCTGAAGAGCTAGCATGTCTTCATTCTCTCTGGGCTCATGGGACATGTTACGCAACACGTCAGTAAGGGATATTATGGCTGCCCTAAGATGGCACTGCCATGATACCTTTACGTCCTTCTGCCTGAGGGACTTGGTAAAAGTGGAGGCATAGCTGTTGGCACTCAATTGCTTCCTAACAGCTATGTCTCCTCCTTATTGTCCTTTAGTCTGGCACTTTTGTGGTGCTACTCTCACAAAAAGTTGGAAAACTTACAGGAACTAGGTCTTCGTTTTGTAATAACCATTCTAGTGACTACTGCACCCTTCTTAAAAGGGCAGGACTGCCAACTTTATCAATAGGAAGACTACGTGCCCTGGTCACAGAAGTGTACAAGGCCCTAGGCAGCTACAGTCCCGACTACCCTCAGAATATGTTTTTACAACTTCAGTCTAATAAGAATTTCCGATCATCCAGATATTTGGATCTTCCTGCTTCCAATAAGATCACTTTTGGAAAAAATTCTCCAAGATATCTTGGCATCAAAATTTGGAACAGAATCCCTAATGACATAAAAAAATGCTGTCACCCTCTCAGAATTTAAAAAACTGATATTAACTTGGAATTTTGATAACACTTGTAATTGTTCTGCCTGTCAATACTATTGACAAACTATTGAATAGTTTCAGTGCAATCTAAATATCTGGATGACTGAAAACTACCTACTCGGAATAATTTTTAGTGCTTATTCTGTGATAACATATTTTATATACAATCTCTTTTATTTCATGTGTACATTAATTTTAGCCTGGGCTAATTTTTTTATGGTCGGTTGTAATCGCCTCTGGCTAATGTTTTGTAATTTTCAATGTACCAACTTGAAATAAACATTTGTATCTTGTAAAACCCACCCAACCATCCCCGCTTTTTGGTACCTCCAACACAGTGTAGCAAGCTGAATTGCCCATGCTCATTAATACACATTACGGCCACCAGGAGCGCTGTGCCATGCCAAAGGGATTGGATGGCAGTGAACGAGTAGCATGAAGACGGCAATGGACCCACAGAATTTTTATGGGTGCTCTGGGAGCGCACCTCAAGTGCACAAAAACCAGCTTAAGTGACCTATGATGAGTACAGTTTCTTATTTCGTATTACGTTAAAACACTTAATGTTTATATGTTTTGTGCAGTGACTGGTGTAGATACACTGCCTCCGAGTGGTGAAGATTTATTTTAAGTATGATGCAGAGTGTATGGACAGCACGTGCAACCTCCTGACAGTACAGAGAGTGGTACCCTTTTGGTGTGGTTACACTCCTGACAGTATAGAGAGTGGTACCCTTTTGGTGTGGTTACACTCCTGCACAACAAATGGGGATTTTAAAGTACAGAAGTAGCGGTCTTCAAGGACCCCTTTTGTAAACGATCACCCATCTTTCCCCGACCCTTTTTAGGTGACTGAATGTACATGTACAGTAAAACCTCTCTAACCGAGCACCTCCGTGTACTGAACACCTCTCTATACTGAACACCATTTCTCGGTCCCAAATATATACTTTCAATGTTATCAAACCTCCTTATACCAAACACTTTTTTCTGGTCCCAAGGGTGTTCGGCATAGGGAGGTTTTACTGTACTTGAATTATTTTTTCCCCTGTGGTGAATGACCACCTGACCTTTCCGGCAGTTTTTTTCCCCCCCAAGACTGAATGTAGTTATTTTTTTAATTTCACCTGTAAATGACCACCTGTCAAATGCAACCAGCAGCTCCTAAAGACTATCAATAACACCAAGCGTACCACAAGTATATGTTCATGTGGAAGTTTGATGTTGCATCATATGGATGACCTGGACTTGTGGAAGAAATGCATTTCAGGAAATTAATTTTTAGTGATGGTTATCAGACTATGCTTCAGCAGTGCACTAGGCCTACAGACCTTTTGTTTCTTAAATCCTTCAGACTACCCACCTGCCTTGAAACTGCATGTATCACATTCCTGAGGAGTGTGTCACTTTCACGGCCCTCTACTTGCACCAATCAACCACCTGGCTAGAAAAACTTCAAGCTGTTCTTGGTGCCTTCCCTTCAATGATCTTGTGAGATTGATAAAATTGTACTGTATACCCACTGGAGTTAGGTTAGTTCAGCAGGCAATGGGGTAGCCCCAAGGGAACTCCCCACGCTCTGTTGACTTGCAGCTAACTGCATGGGGAGGTCATTTTGGGCTTGCAATGGGGCAACTTGAATTGAAAATGAACACCTCCTGGATTTAATTGGTTTTATTTCATAGATATTGAGCACAATAAATATTTCACAAACAGTACAAACTGAGCAATCAGCATACAAGTGTCGATAAAATTGGAGACTTTGAAATTTATTTTTGGCATCCTTACACTGAATTTTCCTGCTGGAGTTTCTTTGCTACCATGGCAAAGGAAAGTTCAAGACATTAACCAAGTTATTTTTTGTGCCTCAACAGCATATTAGTGGGTGGGTGGGGGGTGGGGGGGTTGTGATGCCCAAATTAATGCTCCTCATCCGTGGGGACCCTGTGCTGTTTTAGCATTTTCATACCCCCTTTTTCACCCTTTCCTTTTACCAAAAAGCATAAAATCACTGTGTCGTTCTGTAAATGTTCATCAGACTTATGGTCCATTGCACTGAGGAAAACCCTCCCTGCTCTTGTTTTTTCCAAGGGAAAGGGGGTGAAATAATACCCTCCGCACCCTCACCACCCCAAATTTTTGTCTCTTATTAGTCTAATCCTTAAACGGTTAGAGTCAAAGGAACTCCTCAGTATTCTGTTGGTCCTGTGTGCCAGGAGTTTGCAAAGGACAGCTGACTTGGGGAAAGTTATCACATTCTCACTTGAAGCTTTCAGACTGTTTGGAGAATGCATAGCAGATCTATGTAAAAGGATAAGGCAAATGACATTCCTTGTTCCAGCAAAACCTGAGGAGCAACTTCACCCAAAAGTGACATCACTTCAATGCACTCTCTCTGGTATGGCTTGCTACTTCAAAATGTGTAGATCACCCAGTTTTCCATTGCTAACATAATAGTTTAGTCTAAATATTTTTCTTTTAAAACATGAATATCACAGTTTGAACCAGGATATTGCACTTCAAGTAAGAATCAGTTGGTGGTTTTATAATGAGAATTTCATTGAAACGTGTGCTACTTCTCATATATTCTTTATGCAAAGTATGAAAATAATTTATAAACATGATTTCAATAAAACAGGGTCTGTACTGATAATAAAATTGTCTATGTGCACAAGTTATGAGGAGGATTTAAAATCTGGCAATCTTATGAGATGTAAACAGCAGAAAGTGGATGTAATTACCTGGTTTTGTTAACACTGTTTGGTACATATGTATGCAGTTCAGTGGTCCAGTGATCATGAGATCTGTTTTTACAAATTAAGCAAATTATATACACAAATATTTGGTCACAAATTATCACTTGTTTGTCCACAGTAAATACTCCTGAGTGTGTACCCTCCCTGTTCAACAAAGTTCTGACAGACTGACCTTTTTAAGTCCATGATGTGGATAAATGTACATGGCAACTTTAATACTAATGACACTTGTGTCCATATTCCAGGGAGATCCAGTGAGCAAGTGGTTAACTATCTAATCACACTGTGTCCCCAAGTGTGGGTTTTACAGCAAGATTGTCATACATCCAGGGTCTCACTAGACAAGGCTGGTAGGTGTCACAAATTGTCCTCACTGACCATAGGTTTAACATTGTGGCAATGTCTGATGGCAAAGTGGTCTATATGTCTCTTGTCTGTTGACCACAGGGAGGGATGGATGGTGTGCAGTTCAATGTATCGAATTGACCACCAGGGGTCGCCCTGATTTGTGCTTCAAACCAGGGCCACTACCCTCATCCACCTCCACTGCGACGGACGCAGGAGTCTTTCTTGGGCATATCTGAGCCATCATCAAGTACAGCGTAGGTTCCTGAAACAATTTGAGAAAAGATAATTATCATTCCTGTCTCATAATCCCTGATAATGTATTGATATACGCAAAACTGTATGCAGTGACATGGGTTAGTGGGCATGCTGGATTCATCTTCAACTAGGTTACCACACTGCAAACCTCAAATTCTTCAGCACAGAGGATTACAATTTGTCAGTGCCTCTTGAGCCACATGGAGAGGGTTGAGAAACTGAAGGCTTTTGTTTGAAAATACAAGTCATTTTAAATCTGAGGGCTGTTGTACATGTGTTTGGCATGCAATTGTCTCCTTTAAACACTATAAAAAATCCTCCACTGCTAATGTCACATGCTTCTTTTCCATTACATATGATATTGTAGGTGACTTATTAGCAGCTTGAAATCCTCAGTGCACTCTAGACTTAAATTGAAGTGCACTGAGGAAAGCTTGTGACTCAGACCCTGGTGGGTTAAGCATGTTTGTACCTGATTTATAGGTTCATTGTGGCAATATTCCATTTGGGACCTGGCTGCCTTGGAAAGAAAGTTTTTCTTTTTTTCTTTTCTTACTATTTTTTTTTTTTTTTTTTTGCAACGCTGATCTCAACATCATCGATCAACAATAATTTACATTCATGAAGTGTTACCAGCAAAATACATTATTTCTGGGCCACTCATACTGTGATCTTTATCCCAAGTGGTGTCTCATGAGAGTGGTTTTAAATCTCAGGCTTCATTGTAAACCTTTGTCCTCCTTAAATTGCACTTTCATTTCATTCCTGAAAATCTCTTGTTTCAAATTCATTGTTGCCACCTTCAGGAAAACTCCAGGAAAGTACCTGGTGCCAGTAAATTAAAATGGAATTTGAGATTCCTAGATATATGCCCCTCTTGCCACATAACTGTGACCCAGATACTTGATCTAGTGACATATTTCCTGTGCATAACACTCCTTTGAATCCAGATACACTAGTGTGCAAAGTTTCATGATAACAAGTCAAAGGACAACAGAGTTAAGGCCTGGACACATGTTCTTGGACGGCCGCATGCATGGA
Source organism: Hermodice carunculata (assembly GCA_964020975.1). Lineage (NCBI taxonomy): Eukaryota > Metazoa > Annelida > Polychaeta > Eunicida > Amphinomidae > Hermodice > Hermodice carunculata. Next base: position 91,865,045 of record OZ026622.1, read on the forward strand.
AAAAGCGTTTACAATATGCCCTTCCTCCAGAGATTGCCGGTGGGGTGGGGACATAAAGTTTCATAATTCTAAGCCAAATGACAATGCAGTTATATTCTGGACACGAAGTGTAATGGTTGCATGCATGCTGGCATGCACACATCCACACATGCAAGAAAAAACTATTATCATGATTATTATATGCCCCTCCTCTGTTCAGAGGGGGGTATAACTAAAAGCAACTGCATCCCAAACCCACATCAATTTTTCTCTGTTTTAACCGCTTCCTAATTAGAATATGACTGAATCAACAGCTTTCTTGGTGCAGGGACCAAGGGCACATTGGCCAAGTGCATACCAAGGAAAGCTGTTGACCTGCAACATGAGCTCATAATTTGTCTTGCCTATGATTTTCACCAAAGATGCTTTTTTAGTGACGAGAACTTTAAGTAATGAAATTAAGGCAAGTGACAATTTACAGTTGGGCACTTTTAGATGAAAATGGGAAAGTGTCAACCATGCAAGCTGCTGATCCTTGAAGCAATTCAGCAGGGTGCCATTTGGCTGGAGAGAAGTAAGTGCTGCTCGTACCATTCTGTCTGTTCTTGACTCCCTCACCATGATCATCCTGGCTGAGTACACATTTACGCTCATGGATGCCCTTCACCTCCTCGTCTTTTCCGCTTACAGCAACACGGATCTTTTCGATCACATAGCTGCAAGCTGAACAAAAGTACATCTTTTAAACTCATCTTCATGTACATGTACTTTGGGTTACATTGAGGATTGGTACATAGATACATTCCATTTACTACTGCACAATTTCATGCAATATATAGATAGGGCTTATTGGGTGCTGAAGCCACTGCATGATGGTAGGTAACCATGCTAACAGAGGTCAAGTATCATTTTAGGTGTGCACATGTTATTTGTATGTGATTCTGGTCAGTAATTCCTGTTTTCCTGGTTTTCAGATCCAAACAAAGTGATCAGCAATTGTATGTGTATTTGGCTGAATGTGCAACTCAATACACAACATTCTTGTGGGCTAGAGAGTGGTATTCCCATTAGATTCCATGTTAAAGACACACTAAATTCATGAATAGTTTTGCAGCAAAAGTTACCAAATTTACTGCAGTATTTTAACTATATACAATCCTTTACCACAAGAAATTTTGTGTTTCCAGGTACAGTGGTTTTCAAGTTGCATACTAGGTGCAAATTACAATGGAAACTAATGGAAATATACATACCTAGCCTACCTGCATATGGAGCCCTCTACTGAAACCCCACATCAGTCAGCTTATCTTGATTTTACCTATTTCACCCTAACCTTCCAGAATGTCACTGATGGAAACTGGCAAAAGGTTAAAATTGGTTTTTAAAAATCTGCCCAAAATGACAATTATTTGGGAGTTTTAGAAGATAGAACCACCCAATCATACAACTGTTGATTGAAACTTGTATGCATGGCAAAAGTGCAGTGAACTTAGCCATGGCATACACTTGGCATGGTCCTGGGATGGTTTTGCCCTCTTGTTCTGGGCAAGTATGGTGGCTTTATCAGTTTTTGAAGTTTCTCTGCGTTCTCTCAGATATTTTCAAGAATGATGTGGCCATGCATCTGTCCAAGATACTTTTAAAATGAAATGAATTAATCTGGTGGATGGTTAGCATTATGCAATGAAGGTAAATCTGAACATGATACATATTTATGTCTAGGTGCCAACCCAGACATTTTGTTTTTCCAAGAATTCTCTTTTAAGGGGGGTATGAATATTACGGGTTACAGTTAATTCTAAGGCCCTTTTCACAGTTCACAGTAAATTCATATGCCCATATCACAACCAAAATAATATCAATCATCAAAATCTTAATCACTTTTATCGACAAAATGATTATCACAATCACAAATATCAGCAAATTGTAAAAGGACAATCATATTTCACGTATATTTATTTTGATAAATAACGCATAACAAGGAACTACCCTGATCACAAATCACAGTTAAGTAAACAGGCCCAATAACGAAAAACGAAATAGGTATTCCACCCCCACTTTTAAGTCATTCAACTTCAGTTTATAAGTTTGTGACTTGGCAACATCCAATGAACCAAGAACCAAAGTTGTACATAGGATTTTAATTTATGCAAATTAGGCTAATACACAAAATTTAGATCGTGTTGAACAATGGCAAAGTGCAGCATTTCAAATTGTTCTCACTTTGAAGGCACCCAGACAGATTTGCTGTGAAGTAAATTTTCTTTTCAAGTTTTATTTGTAATTCCTGTGTGTCATGACAATGCTTATCATTTGAGGGTATTGGCCATGACAAAGCTCAGAGCATACGTTTCGGACTGTGACAGGTAAACACAGTTGTAGTTTTTTACGAAGTGGTTATTTGTATGGGCCAGTATGCCACTAATTGTTTGCTCTTCATACGGTAGTTATCGTTATGTGAATAGACTCCTTCCCCCACCCCAACACTGAGCGAGGTGACTCAATTTGCTGAGATTTTGTAGATGGTAGAATGGAACTTTGAAGTTACAAGGTTGTGATTTAAAGTCTTATACTGAATTTTTATTGTCTTAGCTCACTTTCCTATGATAAGCATGCATAGATTCAGACACCCATGTGAATCTTCGAAAAAACTGCACACAGATATAAACATTCTACAGGAACAGTGCATCTACACTTTCCTGGGCCCCGACACAGGGCAAGGGCCACCTAACCTTAGGGTGTCCCTTCCGGTCAACCCAACATAAATATTTTGCACCAAACCAGGTCAAAATCAGAGTGAGATCCCCAGCCAGGGGATTCCCATTCTGGACCCATTACAACCAATGGGAACCAGATTCAGATTATAACAAACATACTATTGTATTACATCACAGTGCTGCTGAAACGTAAACACAAACCCACCTGTAACGTTACTACAACAGAATGATACTTGGGTATCAACAGTTTTTTAACGGTTCCCGACGAGATACACACAGTATAGAAACCGGTTGAACCTGCGTTTGCCCTTCAACAGCTACTTGCCTAGTCCTGCTCAAGGTTGTGATTTAATTTATGTGTCAGATTAGTGGCATTTTAACAAAATTACATAGTGATACCTCATTAATTGTCATGTTCATTTACAAGACTCTTTAAATATTTATCAAGAACTCTTTACATGACTCCAAATCCTGTTTAAAAATATATATTTTTCATGCATAACTGTTGCCATACATTAATTTTCTTGCTTATTAATACAAGAGTCTTCAATCCTAGGATTTTATAAATAACTTTTTATGATATCTACCATTTATACGGAACTGTTTAGCTCTTGTCAGCTCTGTTGACCATAGGTTGCATAGCTTATGTGATCACTCATGTCTTTCCATCTGTCACTCCATCCCTCCATAGTGGTTATTGATTAACCTTGCAATTCCAGTACAGTGTATCAATGTTATGCGTATAATTTGGTGTCTTGGTTGAGGGCGACTTGTGAGATTTGTGCCAGTTTAAATACTTTGCCTTCAGAGAAATATTATTGTCTTCCTATGTAAATAGTACGACATCTGTGGGTTAATGAGATAACATCTAAGAATGCTACTTCCCCCTATTGCATCAGGACAGGTGATTCTAATTTCTTGAAGAGAGTTCATAGTGCAAGGTACCTAAGCTGTGCTTGATCAAGGGAGCTCATCATTGAACATGACATACAGTGCCCATTAGGGGCGTTAATAGCCTGGCACCAGCCGTGGTTCATGATGAGACTAGTTAATTTTTCTGCAAACGGTGCTTACAGGATCCCCCCAGACCATTCTCTTCATCTAGTCATAATGTTTTCCATCTTTTTAGCAATTGAAATATTGGATCAGTGTATCATACCAGTGCATTCTCGGAAGTGTATTCTATATTGAGATATCCATCCATCTGTAAACTTTTGCTTGTGAACACGATCAGTCACCAGTTTTCACGTTAGCCCCATATAATTTCAGGAAGTTATAATGGGTATTAAATTTAGGTTCAGTTTGATATTAGTGGTGCCAGATATAGTATTATGTAATATTTGGGACAAAATAGGAAAATTTTGAGAATATTGCTATCTGACATGTTTTTCATCAATCATCTGAAAACCTGTTCGAAATGTTGATCAAGCAAAAATATGAAGAAAGTTATGTAACATACGAAACTAAGGTGTTGAAAATGCATAGTTTTTTTTATATTGAGAAAGAATAAAGCTAATGATACCAAATGTACCACAAATGTGTATCATATGTAGAAGTTTTATGTTGCTCAATAATATCATGGAGCTACTATATATGGAGGTACAGCCAACAATCATCAATGGAAAAAGCTCTGTGACCACCGCTGATAAAATCTGGCCGCTTATCTTAATTGCCTCTAACCCGCTGCAAAAACACAACACCACTTGCACTAAGAGTCGCCTGCCAACACGTGGATCGGCACTTTCCGCCTGTCCACATCAGGTGTGTTTGAGACCTACTATATGTCCAGTTCTATTGTTTTGACAACAGTGATGGCAACGTTAGCTGGAAGAAATGTGCGACCTCCAAATTTTTCAATATCTGTTTACGAAGCTGCATTGTGTATGTCTTGGATAAGAAACTGATGAAATGATTTACGGTGAAAATTCCAATTGTTCAGTGGAGTGGTTCCACTATCAATGCGTGGAATTGACCAAAAATACCCTTCCATATTCAGGGGTCACATTAAGGATTTTTCAGTATGGGTCCGTTGGACCCATCTTTCTTCATTTTCAGGAAAAATACTGTGTCCATGAACTGAATCAATAGGTCCAGTCTCACTCTGAATTGTGCAAACTGGACTTCATTTGATGTAAATTGATTGATTTTATTTGGTATAATCAACATACATCACAATGATAAATAAATAAAACATGCAGGTAACTTAAGCCTAGAAACGAACATAACATAGGGTCTGTATGCTCACGTAGGTAACTCATTATTATAAAATTTAAGATTGAATAAAAAGTTACCAATATGCCAACTTGATGTAAAAGGGTCTAAATGTTGTTGACGGTACCAAGGATGGATTCAATCTACCCAGGAACCTGCTATTACGACTAATTCTATAGCACATCCCTGTTCTACCAAAAAATGGTTGTGACGGTGGCTTAACCCCTAGCACGCTGCCACTGTGCCAGTATCTGGTGTTGCACACTGTGTGCCACCGGACAGTTTTTTAACTTGCTTGCACAACAAGCGGCATGCATGATTGAACATGCCTGGGCTCTGTTATTTTTGCGATTGATTCCATGTGATGAAATGGTCAGAAATGATATGAGTTATATTTCTATGAAATTTCTATTTTAATATACCTGAAAAATTTGATGCCGTAGGTGGTGTTAAGAGTCTGATCTTAAGTACAGTCACTTTTTCACACGGTAGGCCTACAAGCGGTGCAACACACAAGCAAGTATACACAGGCTGTCATGGGCATGCACCCAGGCATGGTTTTCCGCTATACATTTTTTCCGGCCTTCGATCATAAATTTCATTCCTATCTTGTTCTGTCATACAGATTTGTTCCATTCAAACATTTCAATAAAATCAAAACAACCAAATTTTGTTTAAAAAACACAAATAACCACGTGACCCATCGGAGACAGTGATGAACAACATCATGTTAGGTCGGCTGATAGTAATGCAAATTTTCACTTCGTCCACGTGTAACCTTGCGATGACTAATCTGAGTATTTTCCTTGCCGTCCGTAAGGAATTTTCACTCGTGTCTTTATCTGGGTCTAGATTTGTTCGATGGAAGTATTCTTGGTGAAAGTATGATTTGAAAACTTAACATCTTAGTCCAATAATCTTTGCGTAATTGTAATACGACTTGTACCTTCCAAAGATTGCGGACATGTGACAAGCACATGGGGAGCAACGAATTTGATTGGACAGTGAGCAGCACGTGATCAAATCCCACCAATGAGGAGCCTGGAAGTGTTCTCTGCACATTTATAATGAGGTGAAATGACGTCCATCCATTCCCATTCTGGGAAAATTCTGGAGGATTACCCAAGGAATATTTTTTCTTAGCAAATAAGAGAGCTTGTTACATAGAAAGACAAACATCAGAGGATTCTATCAGTATAATAAATAATCATGAGATTGATAATGGTCGATACAAAACACCGTAACCACTTGGGGATAATTTTCGCAGTTGTATCATTCAAAATGCATCGTGTTTTTGTGCGTGCGTCCACAGAGATGCAAAATCACAATGTTTTATTAATTTTCAGACGTCAGTTCTTTATTTTTTGCGTCTATGACTCAGCAAGCTTAATGTGACCCCTGATATTATCGCCCTCTATCCTGTTTAATATCGACCAGAACCTGGTGATTTTTCATCCTAAATTTTAACGTCGGACACACTCTGACATTTATTCCACTCATTTTGTTGTTTAAAATAGGTGTTTCCACGATCAGTGAACATGGTTTGCGTGTCAGCAAGACAGCAGCAAGGATACTTTTTTTTGTTGGAATGTAACAAAGTTTGCTGACCTTTGTTGGCCATTTTAATGTTGATTATTCGCTCAACCTGCCATAACTTCGTCGGGTTTCATCCGATTTCAATAATTCAAACACCATTCGAAAGCACGCGCCACGAACAGGAAGAAGAAATGGCTTAGATTTGCATCATTGCAAAGATATATACTATTCAACCCTCCCACACACGAGAGCGGGAAAGGGTGTGCTTTCGACGCGCCATCTGACGGCAAATCAGTGCCGTTCACAGGGCTGCATATCAGAGACGGCTTGGCGACTGGCCAATACATAGCCTCCCTCTTTGAAGTTCAAAGCCGAGCAACGCGGTAGCTGGCGATAGGATTTCTGTGTATTCGAAGCTGTACCTCCATCTATAGTAGCTCCATGATAATATGGATGACTTTGACCTGCTTTCTCAAGGTCTCAGAGGGAATACATTTCAGGAAATGACTTTTTTGATGTGGTCACTACATTTGAACTTGTGCACCTGTATCAATATACCATGCTAAAATTTTTTTTTTTTTAAATTTGCAATATGTACGTAATTTGCATAAGTAGGAAAACACCTCTGAAAAGCAAAGTGGATCTAGTCCAGTGAAAAAAGTGGGAAAAACCAAAACGCCTGTAAACATTTGATAGCGTGGTTATCCTAATGACAGCATGGACGATTTTGTGCTGTGAGGTAGGTTTTTTTTATACTGGGGGGTGGGGTGGGTGGGGACCACCCAAGCCCCTAGCTCCAGGGAACTAACCCCCGCTAGCCAACAGTCCGCGGGGGTTAGTTCCCTGGAGGCTGGAGCTACCAAAACCCCCATTTTTTTTTTCTCGTTTGTTTGTTAGGCCTATTGGTTTTTTTTGGTGGGGGTGGGGGCGCCTCCGGACCCCCCTTTTTATTTCATTTTTTTAAATAGTGTATATTGTGACAGGCGGGGGGGTCCTAAACTTAAGTAAATAGTATCCAAACAGCTACACTAAATCCTTGAGTACATTCCATTCATTTGAGTAGCACCATGATTGAATGCTTAAAATCTTCTATTATCGCTCAAAGCTACTTTCAAGCACTATCATGTCACCTGCGTGTCATAAATTTGGGCTTAGTACCTACCTTTGATGATTAGTCATACCATTTTGGAATAATTCTTAAAACTGTGACCCTTAAGTCACCAGATTTTAGAAGAAAACTTGAACGATGACGCTTCCAGTTGTGATTTGCGAATCCTCCGATACGAAATTATCGCAGACCACGTGATTTTTGCGACGAGAGTTTCAAAATGGTAAACATGAAATTTTGGCAGCAGAAATGAGCAGTATTCCTTTGGCACAATGACGTGATCTGAGACTTGCCAAATCAGTATTGACAAATGTTACACATTGTCAGAAATATAGTCTGAGTTATTGGCATTTCGGAGGCCCAGATACAGCCTTAAGGCAGAGGTAAGCATGCAATGACTGAGTCACTGACTGAGTGATGTGCACATTTCGAACAGGTGGGTGAGAATGACAGTGAGTGCATGGCATGGGCAAAATTCTCTGCCATTGACATGGCTGACCGAAATGCCTGGAGGTTAGTGCATACATCTAGGTAACAGTTCAATGCGTGTCATCAGACCACTTATTCATTTCCTTCTTGGTGGCATATATGCAGTCCGATCAAACGCCCCAAACTGCGTTTCAACTGAAGTTGGGAGGGTGTGGACACCACATGACTGGCTTCAATTTTGTCTTCAGTCAACGCTGTGACTGGTCGAGTTCACGCCATCGTCATTTTCCAGCCAAGCCATGAGCCTGGTTCACTCCATTCTGATTTTTCACCCGTTCGTTTAAGGCTTTATATATGTTAATGAGACATATTATCTGTCAAGCCAAGGTGAAATTTGTATTCAGAAGTAAGGTGCTATGACAAGTCGTTATGGACAAGCTACATAAACTACAACATGTACCTGCAGTGGTCATGAGTAAGTATGGAACTGGAAGTCAAGATGTATGTAATGATATATTAGCCCATTTCTTGTGACAGGTGTAGCTTGATGCTCATTTTGTTTGTAAACTTCTGCATTAATGATAAGTTACAACAGAAAGACCCCAACCAAATCCCCAGGTGTATTATTCCTTCAACAGGAAGCCTTTTATCACCATTGGTTTGGGGTCTTTTATATTTGTCCACAAAAATTGATGAGTTAAATGCATGGTTAAACATTTGTTTTATACAGCAAAAATAAAATAAAATAAAAATTGCTATGTGAGAACAAAGTTGAAAACTGACCAGAGAAGTACAGCATCTGCATGTACAACTGCTCCCCCAATTGCTTTGATATCGCACAGAGACACTCCCGGGGATGCCTAGTTCTGAATTTGTTCACCAGGTGGCACTGCAATTTTTCTAATTTTGTATGACTTTTTGTGTGTTTTTGCTATTTTTGACTTTTTCTTCAGAACCGTCACTCAGATTAAGGTGAAACATGGTGGATATGTTCCTTGTGTAAGGGTCAAACAAAGGTGAACATTAGGTGGTACTGCTGTGGATTCATGATTTTTAACGATTTTTTTAATTCGGGTACTTATCGGTCCATGCAGCTATCCTATTGATTACTATGCAAGTCAATGGGCATTCTAATGCTAATTCACATTTTCGACTTCTCCAAAACTGTCATCCAGATTGACTTCAAACTTGGTGGCAATGTACCTTGGGTAGGTTTCTACCAGTTTTGTTCAAATGGTCATGCTCCAGTGATTTTGGGATTTTTTTAATGATATTTTTGGTCCTTTTTTTTGGAAAATCTTAAAAAAAATCTTCTCAGAAATTGCTCTCCCGATTGTTTCAATATCACACTGCCACACACACAAGGACCCGTAGTTCTTAATTTGTTCACCAGGTGGCATTGTGTTTTTTTTCCTAATTCTTAAGGATTTTTTGTGTGTTATTGCTTTTTTCGACTTATTTCAGGTACTTGTTGGTAAATGCACCTTTCCTATTGATTACTATTTAAGTCAATGGGCATTCTAATGCTCATTCTTATTTTTTACTTCTTCTCCAAAACTGTCATTCAGATTGACCTCAGACTAGGTGGCAATGCACCTTGGGTAGGTCTCTACCGAGTTTGTTCAATTGGTCACACTCCAGTGAATTTTGTTTTTTTATGATATTTTCTTGTTCTTTTTTTTTTTTTTTTTGGCAAATCTTAAAAAATCACAAGGGTTTATGTACATGTCGTCTGAGCACAGGACTGTCACAGTCCTCTTGTTTATTACCTCAGCTGACTTGTTAGTTAGCTGAGGTTACAGTATGGTCCACCATCCGTCGGCTGTCCACAATTTACGTTTTACAAAACCATCAAACAGATGCCCTTGAAACTTGTTGGGGATCTGCCTTGAGTGGGTCTCTACCTAGGAGAGACCCGCTCAAGGTACATCCCCAACAAGTTTCAAGTGAATCTGTTCGTTGGTTTTGCAGAAGTTTCAAATGTGAATTGTGGACAGATGGAAGTTTGTTCAAATGGCTACTCTACAACACTCCATTGATTTTTTGTTGTTTTTTAAATTTTTTTTTTTTTTTGCAAATTTTTTGTGCTTTTCCCCTATTTTTTACTCCTGCAAAACTGTCACTCATATTCTTCTAAAACCAGGTGGAAGTGTGTCTTGTGGGAGTGTTAAACAGAGTTGTTTATTGGTTGGTGATATGTTGGATCCCTTATTTTTCAAGTTTGGGTACATGTCAGTTAATGCATGCATGCATTCCTATTGATTACCATGTAAGTCAATGGGATTGTAATGGAAATTCACATTTTCAACTTTTCAAAAACTGTCGGCCAGATTCACTTCAACCTCATAAGGAATGTACCTTGAGTGGGTCTCTGTCAATTTTTTCAAACAGTCCCTTTAATTTTTAATTAATTCTTTTGTTCATTTTTTGGGAGCCAAAATCTTAAAAAATCATCTCCGAAACCGCTGAGCCAATTGCATTAAAATTGCATGGAGACACTTCTGGGGCCCCTCAGACCTTAATTAGACCAATAGGTGACACTGAACTTTGTTCTATATTTGTTTCTTTTTTTATTTTTTACAATTTTTGGTGTGTTTTCCTCACTTTTAACTATGCAAACTGAGATTGTTTTTAAACTTGGTATAAATGTAGCTTGTGGGAAGATTAATCAAGCTTGTTCATTCAGTGGTGATACTCCGGATCCCTATTTTTTTCACAAACTTTTTTAATTTGGAAAAAATTGAAATTTACCTTCTTTTCCTGCAATTTGAATCATTTTAGGCACTATCATAGACATATTCTGTGCGTATATAGTACAACAACAGGGCAAAACAGTACAACTTTACAGCCACCGATGGGATAATGCTACTTTTTTTTCAATTTTACAAAAAGTGTGCAACATTTTATAAAAAGCGGGAAAGCGGGAGACTCTGTAAAAAAAAGTTTGAAAAGTGGAGTGTGCGACATTTTATAAAAAAGCGGGAAAGCGGGAGACTCTGTAAAAAAAAGTTTGAAAAAGCGGAAGACTTCCGCCAAGGCGGGAGACTTGGAGGCTCTGCAGCTTGTTTACATTCCCCAAAGAGCCCAGTTTACAGAGACCGTTGACTGTGCTGTTACAAAGTATTACATTATAAGATGACATTAGTGTGTTTAACAATTTTGATTCATTTGATGGAAAAAGTGGGTGGAATACATGGACAAACAAGGACCAATCAAGTTCCATACCCATGTCTAGGGTTGAACATGCTATAACAGGTCCCTGGGTTGAGTTATCTGGCCTCTGTAATATGTCCAATAGGTAAGGTCAAGCTGGTTTGTGTGGGTTCTCACTAGAGGGCTCTGTAGGTATGCGGGCTAGGTATGTGTATTCCCATTAGTTTCCATTGTAATTTGCAGCTTTGTAACTTTAAAACCACTCTACCCAGAAATGCCAAATTTCTTGTGGTAAATGGGTGTATATAGTTAAAATACTGCTGTAAATTTGGCGATTTTTGCTGCAAAACTATTTAATGAATTGAATGTTACTTTGACCAGTGATGTGGAAAGAGATCTTTCCACATCCCTGCTTCAACGTAGAATCTGATGGGAATACACAGTCTGGTGCACAAGAATGTTGTGCATTGAGTTGTATACTAGTATTCAGCCACATACACATACAATTGCTAAGTGTGACCTGTTACTACTCTGTATTGTGAGGTGTTAAAACCCATAACCAGATAATGGGAGGTGCAGGAGGGTGGAGACCCTAGAGTTACAGTTGGCAGCCCTGAAGTTTGAGCTGGAGGAGGCTAGGGATAGGGCCAGGGCTGTGGAGGGCAGTGAGGTGGGGCAGGGGGGTGGTGGGAGGGAGGAGGCGAGGCAGGCAGCAGGCTGTAGGGACGAGGGGGAGATTAGGGAAGGAGGGGAGGGGCTAGCGGAAGGTAGGGCCAGGGCTGTGGAGGGCAGTGAGGTGGGACAGGGGGATGGTGGGAGGGAGGAGGCGAGACAGGCAGCAGGCTGGAGTGAGGAGGGGGGGAGTAGGGAAGGAGGGGAGGGGTTAGCACAGGCAGCAGAGAGTAGTGAGGAGGAGGGGAGGGGAGAGAGGGTCAGACAGGCAGTAGTGGTGGGAAGTAGTATAGTAAGGAGGGTAGACCGGGCATTCTGTAGGCAGGATAGAGGGAATAGGGTTAGGGTGTGCCTACCAGGGGCGAAGATTAGGGATGTGGAGGAGCGTATAGAGGGGTTAGTCAGATCTAGTGGGGAGTGTCCGAGGGTGGTGGTACAGGTAGGGACGAACGACCTAGCGGACAGAGAGGAGGGGGGAGGAAGGGGCAGGGTGGGAACAGAGGTAGTGCTGGGGAGGTACAAGAGGCTGCTAGACAGGGTAGGGCAGTTAGATTGTGAGCCTCTTGTGATGGGGATTCTGCCCAGGTTGAGAATGAGTGGGTGGGAAGCTAGCAGGATTATAGCAATAAATAGGCAGCTGGGAGGGTTGTGCAGGGAGAGAGGGTTTGCTTTCAGGGATGTATAAATCACGTGGTTTGATTTGGCAACCTGCACTGGTGGCAATCTAACAGAGACCCATTGGGATCAGTGTCACTGTCAAATGATGAAAAACCATTAACTAGATTATATGGCAGTCTTATTTTCAGAAAACATCATCTTGCAATGTTATTAGGGAACTTAGACCCTGACGGTGAATTAACTATACCACATGTATGTTGTGCGTATATCTGACTGTGCCAGTCATAATGACTATCAGCTGTTATAAAAGATCAGATTATTGTGCAAGATATCAATGGTAGGCCCTGCTGACACCAACAGTAGTTTCCCTGAGGAGTGTTTGTTAAACCACCAAGCAGTTAATAGCTTGTGTTTTCCTCATATTGTTTCATCGACGTTTGAAGTTGAAATAAAGCAAAGAGATGCAATGACAGTCCATATGTAAATACAATTAATGAACATCTACTCACTTCCGGGAATGCCGCTGTGGCCATGACCCACAGTATCCCTGGATCAGAAAAAGCATTCTACAAATCTAAAGTGGCTCTAGGTTCTGAGAATGACTGCAGATCTATTCTTTGACTCAAATGTGTTGTGGGGATTTACTAAATTCACCACTGTCATTTGGGGTGCAATGATACATTTTGTCATGACTCGATACATATCATGGCAGAAGGGTCATGATACAATCGTAATTGATATTATCAGCCATTCAGCCTCCTTAAAGCCTTCTTAAAGTCACATACATACATGTTGTCATCTGTTGCTCATATTTGTTGAATGTGGGTTATTTCCTGCAGCTTGCAGCAATGCATGCATTTACGGACAATCAGCAATCTTTTTTTAGAGTTGTTGGGCATGTTTTGCTTACATAATTTCCTGAATTCGCTTGTCATAGTCAAATAAATTGCATGTGTATTTTTGGCTCAGTTGATTTATCAGTTAGCAAAGGTTATGTGATGGTTATCAATACGTCATCTGTCTGTCCGTCATCCTCCGGCCTACACAATTCACATTTTCAACTTCTCCAAAACCACTGGCCAGATTCACCTCAAACTTGGTGGGATGTACCTTGGTTAGTTCTGTACCAAGTTTGTTCAAATGGTTACAGTCCAGTGATTTTAGGACTTTTCATTAATTATTTAGCTCAGCTGACTTGTCAGTCAGCTGAGCTTTTGTGAGGATCTGTCGTCCGTCCATCGTCCGTCCACAATTCACAATTTCGACTTTCTTTCCAAAACCGTCAGCCAGATTCAATTCACGCTTGATGGGGGTGTGCCTTTGGTATGGCTCTACCAAGTTGGTCCAAATGGTCATGCTCCATTGATTTTTTTATTTTTTATGAATTTTTTGGGGTTTTTTTGGAGCAAATCTGAAAAAACTTCATCTCTGAAACCGCTCACCCAATTGCTTTGATATCACACAGGGACACTCCTAGTTCTGAATTTGTTTGCCAGGTAGCCCTGCATTTTTTCTATTTTTACCTCAGCTGACTTGTCAGTCAGCTGAGGTTTTTTGAGGGTCCGTCGTCCGTCCGTCGTCCACAGTTCACATTTTCGACTTCTTCTCAAAAACCGTCAGCCAGATTCGCTTTAAACTTGGTGGAGATGTGCCTTGGGTGGGTCTTTACCAAGTTTGTTCAATTGGTCACGGTCCAGTGATTTTTGGATTTTTAATGAAATTTTTTGTTCTTTTTTGGGTAAATCTTAAAAAATCTTCTCCGAAACCACTTACCCGATTGCTTTGATATCACACAGGAACACTCCCTGGGACTCTTAGTTCTTAATTTGTTCACCAGGTGGCGCTGCAATTTTTTCCTAATTTTTTATGAATTTTTGTGTTTTATAGCTATTTTCGACTTCTTCTCCAGAACCGTCACTCAGATTAAGCTGAAACATGGTGGACATGTTCCTTGTAGAAGGGACAAACAAAGTTGTTCACTATGTGGGAATGCTGCGGATTCCTGATTTTTAACAATTTTTTCAATTCTGGTACTTGTCGGTCAATGCAGCTTTCCTATTGATTACTATGGAAGTCAATGGGCATTCTAATGCTAATTCACATTTTCGACTTCTCCAAAACCGTCATGCAGATTAACTTCAAACTTGGTGGCAATGTACCTTGGGTGGGTGTCTACCAGGTTTGTTCCAATGAATTTGGATTTTTTTATGATTTTTTTTTCAACAATCTTTACAAAAGTTTTAATAGGAAAGTTTAACATGGGAATTTCTTGTAATGGTCATAACTTTAATAATATTGACAAGATTTACTTCAAACTTGGTGGGGATGTGCCTTGGGTGGATCTCTACCAAGTGTGCTCAAATGGTCATGCTCTATTGATTTTTGGATTTTTTATGAATTTGTTTGTTCTTTTTTGTGGCAAACCTTCAAAATTCTTCTCCTCTGAAACTGCTCACCCAATTGCTTTGATATCGTACATAGACACTCCCGGGGACACCTAGTTCCCAATTTGTTCACCAGGTGGCGCTGCAATTTTTTTATGAATTTTTTATATGGTTTTGCTATTTTTCATTTGTTTTCAGAACGGTCCCTCAGATTAAGCTGAAATGTGATGGATATGTTGTTGTGGAAGGGTCAAACAGTTGTTTAGTAGGTGGCACTGCTTTGGATTCCTGATTTTTAAGGATTTTCAATTACGGTACTTACCAGTCAGTGGAGCTGTCCTATTGATTACTATGTAAGTCAATGGGCATTCTAATGCTAATTCACAGGACAACTGACACGAAATTTACTGTTTACTTGATAACTCGAGATCTGTTTTGAGTTAGCTACACATGTTAATTATTGTGTATGAAGGTCATGCTGAGACAGTACATGAATGACCTTGACCTCGTTTGTGGGGTCACAGTGTAACATACATGAATTTTGCTCTTCATTATAACTTGAGAACTACTTGAACTTTGATGTTGCACATGTAAGTGTCTTCTATAAAGGTCAGACTTGCTCAGAACATGGTGTCCTTGATCCTTTCCCAAGTTCATAGCGCTGCAAGTGTGATGAATGTCAAGATCAGCTGAGGCACGGGCTGTTCACACAGCCCTCTTGTTTTATGTTATTTTAGGGTGATTTTGCTGTTTTTGGCTTCTTCTCGAGAACCGTCACTCAGATTAAGCTGAAACGTGGTGGATATGTTCCTTGTGGAAGGGTCAAACAAAGTTGTTTGTTAGGTGGCACTGCTGTGGATTCCTGATTTTTAACAATTTTTTTCAATTCAGGTACTTATCTGTCAATACAGGTTTCCTATTGATTGCTATACAAATCAACGGCCATTCTAATGCTAATTCACATTTTCGACTTCTTCTCTTAAACCGTCATCCAGATTGACTTCATACTTGGTGGCAATGTAGCTTGGGTGGGTTTCTACCAGGTTTGTTCAAATGGTCATGCTCTAGTGGTATTTTGAATTTGAATGAAATTTTTTGGGGTTTTGTTTTTGGACAAATCTTAAAAAATCTTCTTTTCCACAACCGCTCACCCAATTGCTTTGATTTGACATAGGAACACTCATAGGGACTTCTAGTTCTTAATTTGTTCACCAGGTGGTGCTGCAATTTTTTTCTAATTTTTTATGAATTTTTGTGTGTTTTTTTTTACTTGTGACTTTCTCCAGATTAAGTTGAAACTTTGTGGATATGTTCCCTGTGAAAAACTCAAAAAAAATTGTTCACTAGGTAGCACTGCTGATTCCTGATTTTTAACAATTTTTATTTTTTCAATTGGGGGTACTTATCGGTAAATCCACTTTTTCTATTGGATACTATGCAGGTCAATGGCATTCTAATGGTAATTCACATTTTGGACTTCTCTGAAGAAACTGTCATTCAGATTCACTGTAAATTTGGTGGCAATATACCTGGGTGGGTCTTTACCAAGTTTGTTTAAATGGTCACAATCCAGTGATTTTTGGACTTTTTATGATTTTTTTCAAAAATGTATAAAAAAATGTTTCGATAGGAAAGTTTTACATGGGAATTTCTTGTAATGGTTATGACTGAAATAATTTTGGCCAGATTTTTGCCAAACTTGGTAGGGATGTACCTTTTATAAGTGTCTACATATTTGTGCAAATGGTCATGCTCCAATGATGTTTGGACCTTGACCTGATTTCCAAAGGTCACAGGACAACTGACACAAAATTTACTGTTCACTTGATAACTTGAGATGTGTTTTGAGTTAGGATCTTGATGTTGCACATGTTAATGTTTCTCTATGAAGGTCATACTTAGACAGTACATGAGTGACCTTGATCTCGTTTCTGGTGTCACAGTGCAACATACATGGATTTTACTATTCACTATAACTTGAGAGCTACTTGAACTGGAACCTTAATGTTGCACATGTTAGTGTTCTTCTATAAAGGTCAGATCTACTCAGTACATGGGTAACTTTGAGCCTATCCCAAGTTCATAGAGCTGCAAGTGTGACGAATGTCTAGGTCAGCTGAGCGTGGGCTGCTCACACAGCCCTCATGTTTGTTCATGTTTTGGCCAAATTTAAAAAAAAAATCTTCTTCTCACAAACTAATGAGTCAGTTGCTTCAAAATTGCTTTGGCAAACTTCTGGAGACCTTGAGACCTTAATTGTTCAACAGGTGGTGCTGTGATTTTTCAAATAATTTTTATGTAAAAAAGTGTGTTTTCACTATTTTTGGACTTCTCCAAAAAATCATCACTAGATTATGCTGAAACTTTGTGGAATGTTCCTTCTGGAAGGGCCAAACAAAGTTGTTCACATGGTGGTATTGCTATATACCCCTAATTTTTAATGATTTTTTTTCAATTTGGGTATCTGTTAATGCATTCAGTCCTTTTAAGTACTATGTAAGTGAATGGGGATTTGCAAGGGTAATTGATGTTTTCGACTTCTTCTCCAAAACCACTAACCAGATTCACTTCAAACTTGGTGGGGATGTACCTTGTCCCTTGGTGAGTCTCTGCCAAGATTGTTCAAATGGTCACACCCCAGTGTTCATACAAACTTGGTGTTTGTTGTCAGAAAAATAAATAAAACCAGAAAATGTGTGTGAAATGACATTGCCGTGCAATCTATATGATAATGAATCAAATGGCTTTACACCACGTACATCAGTAAGCTGTCCTTGAAAAGTACAGTACAGGCAGTTTAATTACATGGATTTTAAGAAAGGCAGGGACATAAATTTCAGGTACCCCTCTATTTAAGTCTGGTGGGTAGTGTATTCTTATTACACTTCAATGCGACTGTCACATATGTCATAACTTTAACGCTGCCCTGAAGTAAAAACTATTTTTAACTGTCATAGAAAAACTGGATGTAAAATGAAAATATTTTGAATTTTAGTGCATCAGCTGCAAAAATTGTTAATTTAGGGAACATTATTTATTTTGATGTAAAATCCAATAGGATTACACATCTTTAGCCTCCTTTCCACCCCCACCCCTCAAATTTTGTGTCTTGTGTCAACAGTTAGTTAAGTACATACACATGTACTTGATGATTTTTTAAGATGAAAGGAATTCTTAACCTCCATGATCCTGATGTATTTCTTGTGATATATTGAAAACATAACAGGTCCCAAACTATGATATCCGGCCTCTGCTTTATTGGTTGGGTGACCCATCTCTTGAACTGGTTGCCCAGCATTATTTGTATATATTTACATTTGGTCCAAAGTTTAACATTAGAGAGATAGGATTTTTGCTTCGCTTCATCCCCTCGTGAACACAAGGTCATGAACAACAACAGCGATCGAATCGCATTGTGCACTGATATATCCATTGATGCGGCTTTACTTTTATCAACATGATATAACCCCAGGAGAACGTAATAGTAAACAACAACATAAACATGATTTTAAACAAAAAATTACTACATTTACATGTAAGAACTCCCTGCCCAAACATTGAATAAAAGAACTATATTTTATATGTTAATGTCTTTGATTACGTTAGATGTCATCATTTGTTAAGGTTGTTCTGTCTAACATATTCGCTCCCACTACAACTAAGTTGTTGTGAGTGAATTTAGTAAGATTGTAATAGTTTTTGGCAGATTTTAAACTGATATTTATTCAGATAAATGTAAATAAAAGTATTGGACACCCACATTTCGATTCACATGGACGAAATGACTGACGGGGCAGTTCAGGCCTTTCTGCATTAACCACTGATGTGGCTCACACAGTAAATGGCCTCCACAGCCACTACAGTCATTTTGTCCATGTGCCTTGAAATGTGGGAGTTCAATTCTTAAATGTATGAATACATACATATATATATATATATATATATATATATATATATATATATATATATATATATATATATATATATATATATATATATAATTTATATTCACTTAATTTCACACTGCATATGTTTATTTCCTTTTTTTGCTTATTACTCAGTGACTCAGATAAATTGAAAAAAAGAAACTAAAAATAATAATGAAATATTATTTCATATAGGTTAAATATGAATTGTGGCGAAAATAGTGAAATTTAAACTTCAATTAAATGTCTTAAACACAAAACTGTAAAAAGTTTTCACACACACACACACACATATGTATATAAATATTTACTTAATTTGACTATTTGTTTATTTTCACTTTTTGCTAATGACCCAAAACTGAAAGTAAAAACAATACTTGTAATGAAATAGTATTTTATATTGGTTGAATATGAATTTTGGCCAAACTAGTGAAATCTAAACTTCAATTAAATGTCTTAAATGCAAAAACTGTGAAAGTGTTTATACATGGAAATAAGTACCTTACATTTTACATGTAAGTGTCTTTATGATGTGTTACAGGACACGTATCGTTGTCTATGGTGTGTTCTGTGGTACACATATTCCTGATAATATTTATTAACCTTTTACACAAATATTATATTGATGATTTTTGAGTAACATTCAATTATGCTGTGCTGTTTCGTATTATGTATTGCCTTGGACCATGGTCAATAAAAACACCACATGTACTACTACTATATCATGTTCTCCTATTGGCTATTGACATACATCCTTTATTTATTTTCATTTGTTAGACTTCTATCAGCATAATATACATGTTGATTTAATACAGGAAAAGAAAAACCTGCTGCTCGTGCCCAGTAAGACAGGTAACACACCTACGCAAGTTGACTTGTTGATGACCTGAATGATTAGACTGGATTATTCATGATTATGTACAGTCTTTTCCCACATTACAAGCTGAAAGGTGGCCGACCTTGCATCTTTTTTCTCACTGCTTTTCTGCTGTGTGCAACCTTTCACATTTGTCAAATGGAAGGTGTGTCAAACCAGGTTAATAAATGCAATGTTTGATAAAAATTGATTATGAAAGAAAAAAAAAAAACAGTAAAAATGTATATGGTAGCCTAAACCACTTTTTTTGCCCTGTAAATCTAGGGAAAACCCTGGGATTATGACAGGATGGTATTTGAGATACAATATGAACTAGAAAAGAAGATTTGCTTGACAGCAAATCTGTCTGGGTGCCTTCAAAATGAGAACAGCTTGAAATGCTACACTTTGCCATTGTTCAACATAAACTATGTTTTGTGTATTATACTAATTTCCATAAATTAGAATGCTACAAGTTTGGTGCTTGGTTTATTGGATGTGTCCACGTCACAAACTTATAAAGTGAAGTTTGAATGACACTACTATCTATAATAGTTTTAAATTGATTTAAAGACTTTAATTTTGTGTATTTGCCTAATTTGCATAAGTTAAAAGCCTGCAACTTTGGTTTATGGTTCATTGGATGCGGTTATTTCACATACCTACATATATAAGTTGGAATGGCACCTCTATGTATAATAGTTTTGAAGTTATTCAAAGATTTAAATTTCTTGTATTCATCTTATTTGCATAAATTAAAATTGTACAATTTTGGACCATGGTTCATTGGATGCAGCAATGTCACAAACCTGTAAATTGGAATGGCACCTCTATCTATAATATTTTTGCAGCTATTCAAGATTTAAATTTTGCATATTCGCCTAATTTTTGCATAAATTAAAATCTTATAACTTTGGTTCATAATTCATTGGAAGCGTCTTTGTAACAACCCTACAAATTGAAGTTGGAATGGCACCTCTATCTATAATAGTTTTGGAGATATTCAACTTCTAAATGTTTGAATGCCCCTTATTAGCATAATGTGAAATTCTACATCTTTCATACACTGTCCATTATATTGGCAGGTTTCACAAACCTGTATGTGCCCATTAAAATTTTGTGTCTAAATTCAGATTGGCAATATCCTTACTAGCTCTGTTACCATGCCAAGTCTAAACATTGTAGCTGGCACGGTGTCTGAAAAAAGCTCCGGACAAGTTATGTAGTGGAAAGAAAGGAAGAGAGAGAGAGAGAGAGAGAGAGAGAGAGAGAGAGAGAGAGAGAGAGAGAGAGAGAGAGAGAGAGAGAGAGAGGGAGAGAGGGAGGGAGGGAGGGAGGGAGGGAGGAAGGACTTTGTGTCTATCTCCAGTAGTTTGGAAGATATGGAGCTTTTAAAATTTGAATTGCCCCTAATTTGCATGATTTTAAACATCATGACTATTCCAAGTCAGGTGCCTAATTTCACTGGTAGGTCAGTCACCATGGCAAGTTTGGTGGTTTTCGGAATTGTAGGGTCCGAGAAAAACTGGGGACAAATCTGGTCGTAAAAAAGAAAGAAAGAAAGAAGGAAAGAAAAAAAGAATTCTTGGAAAAACATAATGTCTGGGTTGGCACCCAGACATAATGAGGCTATAATGAGACCATGTCATGAAACCACAGACAAACAATTTAAAAAAAAAAGTATAATATTCTGAGTATACAGAGAAGCAAGACCATAAACAATCTGGTTGTTAGACAGCTGCACTTAGTCACCCTGCTCTGTACATTTCACGCATCAAATAATGCATGAAAAGGGTTGTTATAATTGGACTAGCAAGCATTTTTATGCTTCCCTCAGTTACTGGGGGAAGGCAGTATTATTTTTGGGTCACCCCTGCTTTTAAGCTGCTTTTTTATGCCTGTATTTTCAAATGCCTGTACCTGCCTTTAATAACAAGATATCTTCCTTCTAAGTACAGAGGATGGATTTTTCTCTAATTTGGTACAAAGGTGCAATATAAGACAAAGATAAGATCATTAGATTTTCAGGTCACTGTGACGTATTGTGTGGTTATTGTGACCTATTTACAAGCAATTTGACTTTGTTATAGCAATATCGTCAATGTGCCAGGGTGGAGCCTTCATAAATTGGGTGCAGAGGTGTAATGTAAGAAAAAAACTAGGTTATGGGATTTTCAGGTCACTATGACCTATTTTATGGTTACTGTTACCTATTTATATTCAATTTTGACTGTAGAACCAGTGGTTTTGAACCACAGTGTTTCTCAATGGCTTGTATGAATTCTCAAATTTGGTACAGAGATGCATCACATTTATACGGTAAGACAAAAATCGACTGATTAGATTTGGTGAGTGATTGTATGATTACTGTGATCTATTTACTGTCAATTTGATGTTGGTACGGCAATATGTTCGAATTGTCTGGACGAATTTTTCTCAAATTCAGTACAGAGATGCATTCTATGGAATAAAAATAGCTGACCGGACTTTCAAGACAGTGTGACCTAATTTTTGGTCAGTACTCTGATCAGGGACATATTATAAACTGGACTCACAATGCTAGTTTGAATCCCTTTAGTGAATCACAAGGTGAGAGAACCTAAATACGCCGGCCTTCGTAGGCGACCGCCGCACGAATCCTGCCCAGTGGGTCTGGCTGATGGTGGATGTAGGTTGTTGGCACTGCTGTCATCAGGTCTATGTAGGTTGTTGGCACTGCTGTCATCAGGTCATGTAGCAATTTTGACTCCAAATAACAAGGAAACTTTGGATTTGTGCACAATTGATCTCACCATTTGAATTGTGGAGAGAGAAGCTGCAAGCACAACATTGTTCCATCAAAATATTACAATTAATAGATAACTTATGGAATTTTACACTTTGTGTGACAGTAAAATTGATAAAATTTGAAAAATTACAGTGTTTAATATTCACTTTTGCTAGAGAGGACCACAAAAAATGTATGTATATATATATATACATGTATGTATATATATATATATATATATATATACATACATGTATATATATATATATATATATATACATTTTTTGTGGTCCTCTCTAGCAAAAGTGAATATTAAACACTGTAATTATATATATATATATATATATATATATATATATATATATATATATATATACACACACATATACATATACATGTATGTAATACATGCATGCATGTACATGTATTTGCAATGTGCGAAGAACAATCTTCCTGTTGGTGCGAAAACATTGTCTGGTCAATCCAGGCTAACCCTGTAATTTGAACTTGGAAGATTTCTCAGATGCTGGATAAAAGGGAAATTGCTGGTGATGTTTATAAAGTGGTTTCAGCTGGGCATGAACTTTTCAGCGTAGCGTGCATAACAACATGTTCATGTTGATTGGTGAGCAGACTCACCTAGGCCCCCTGTCCATGTGACTTGTTAATGCAAATGAATTACCAAATTATCTATGGTGAAAATTTCATATATCATATCTTTAAGTCTTTACCCCTCACCATGTTGTTTACCTCAAGCAGCTGGCAACTTGGGTCTCGCAAGATCACACCAGTTCTATGACCAAGTGCGGTTGCCAGTGGTGCATGGTGTGTGTACATAACAATTAGTGTGATGTATGTGTAGTATGTAGGCGGTGGTCATGTGTAGTAAGAGTACTCCAGATTGTGATTCACATATATATTATGTGACACACTTCTAGATCTAACGGCCAAGACACTCATGTTTGCATGTCAAGATAAACTCAAACGGCACAGTGTTTTGTGTAAACATTGCAGCCAAATGTATGCTTACATGTTGCTGTGAATCTCAATGCGCCCCTTTCAACAAGTCAGTCCATATGAAATGACTTATGCATCAAAAAGTTCTGACAATTTGCGATCTCAAACACATCTTCACCTATTCTTGGTGCCTGCATGTAAAACTTGGTAAATTTGGTGTTGAAAATATTCTGCTTTCAGCCGGTTTATCTGGAAACATGAGTCTCAGAAGTGCATTTCGTTCCAAGTTCCGTGGAGACAAGGAGAAGGAACCTGTTGTAAAGGAATCTGCCGAACCTAAAGAGAACAATGAGTCCATACGCTACTGGAAGTCCCTGGACGAGGAAGACTACACCAGGTATCTGCCACCAGAAGATGGGGAGGCAGAGCAGGTGAGGTGTACACAGAAGTTAGAGGTTAACTCATTTCACACCAGTCCCTGATTTTTCCGTATATTTACCTAGATTCAAGACAACAATTGCATATTTAAATTCTCTGTGAAAAGAGCTTTCGTTCAAGTACCAACATGCCTATAGTCTTAAGTCAGTGGTTCTGGCACTGCCTGGCAAGTCATGCTGCAGCTGCCCTTGTGGCAGCTGCAGCATGACTTGCCAGGCAGTGCCAGAACCAAGGCCTGACCAAGGCCTGCGACCATAGTATAGAATGAGTTAAGGGGTGAGTACAGGCTGCCATTATTTAACACTAGACAAGGTGGACCAACCCTTTTGCTGTTTTATAGAGACGTGACAAAATGTTTTTCTGTGTAATATAACACGGAACTGTCTGCATCTTTATTGTGGACTGGTACAGGCATTAACAATACTAGGCCATGAAATGACAGGGAAATGACAGGGAAATAACAACCATCTTTGTGCAGATATTCAGTCATATTTGTTGAGAGTCCAGATTTAATATATATTGGCATCATCACAAACCGGTGCATGTAATGCTGGGGTCTGTGGTGATGCTGAACTATATATGTATTATGTACTATTAAATTATGCAGTGATCCCTACTGGTCCAATCATATCATCATCCTGATACATTGTGTTTAAGTACATGTTCTCAAAGTATCAACAGAAATGCTTTCAGTATATATAGTTTTCAATGTGTTTTATCCACCAAGCAGGAGAAACCTTCAGAAAAAGAGCCCACGGGCACAGAGAATGGCAATGGCTTCCCAGCTGCTGAGGTCACAAACTTGTTCCGTGACACTGATGAGAAGGCAGTGTATGAAATGCAGCTGACCCAGTTACAGGAGCAGTTGGTGGCGGCTATGATAGAGAATCAACAGCTAAGTAAGTAGCCACCATCAGCTCTAAAGCTTTGTCATTAACTCTCTTCAACAAACAGCTATGAGTCAGTAAATATTAACCTTCTTGTACAAACAACTTGGTAAATATTAACCCTTTCTGGCCAGCTCAGTAAGTGTTGAGCCCCTTTTACTAGCAACTCTGTAAATATTAAGCTCATCTGACCAAGAGCGTAGTAAGTATAAACCTTTCATACCAGCAACTCAGTAGGTATTAAACCCTTTGTACCAGCAGTTCAGTTAAGTCTTATCCCCTTCCTACCAGTGCACAGGCAGGCTTACCTCCCCCCCCCCCCCCCCCCCCCCCCCACACACACACACATGTGGCAGTAGTTCCGTGGTCACATAACATACATACATGTACACACTTACACACACACAGACAAACATACAATTCAAAATTCAATTTCAATCCTTTGTTTTGGAGATCAAAGTAAACAGTGATCCATATGACACTCCAGGAGCAGACTAATCCCTTCTCATCTTTGTGAACCATTTCTGGTGGAGAATGATGTGTCTTCATTTTGCACATGTTAATTTCAATACTCGTGACAGAGTGTTGATAATCAAAGGTGATGCTCATATAGTCGGATATGTATTTCTAATGGGAAAACACTGAAGGTCATCTGCCAACATATCAGTAACTTAAGCTGCACACCGGAGAAAGCTTATTGAAGCTATATACTTTGGCAGCAGTCAGACACTGTTAGCATATCATTAACTTGAGCTGCACACAGAAGTTAGCTTATTGAAGCTGTATACTTTGGCAGCAGCAAGACGCTGTTAACATATCTTTAAATTATTCTTTGTTACAATATTGTGTGGAAAAAAATTAAATTGGAAATCTCTGATTTCAGATAGAAGAATTCTCTTGATGGCTGCAAAACCCCATTTTTAATGACTCTTTTGTGTGTTGTTTAATGAATGGGGGGTGGGGTGGGGTTATGTTTTGGATTTGTCATAGTATGGAAAAATATTTCACAGAGGTTTTCAAGTCTTTGTTCTATTGTTGGTATTTTGAGGTAGGTTAATGCATCATTATATTGGCAATTCATATTTAACTGCGATCCTGCGCACTTCCTGTGTTGCCAGGGCAACAGACTGATGCTTCCACCATGATCAGGGCAGATTTGTATTATATACTACATAAACATCCATAAATAACACCTTTTCAGCCAAAAGAGAGCTCATTTCTAATCAATTTAGGCATCCCTTATGTTTTAAATATATGTTGAAACATTTTGTTATGATTATTCTGTGTTCGTGTTGTTTATTTAATTATGCCCCCCTTCGAAGAAGGTGGGGCATATAGAGTTGCACATGTCGGTCGGTCTGTCGGTCGGTCGGTCAGTCGATCGGTAGACTGTGGTTTCCGCACAATAACTCAAGAAGTTTTTGAGCTAGGACTTTGATACTGTACAGGTGTATCATTCTAGTCAAAAGCTAGGCAAAGTTTAAAGATGGGTGACCTTGACCTAATTTCCAAGGTCACAGTGGTACCTGAGTTAACTTTGGTTTCTGCACAATAACTAAAGAGGTTTTTAAGCTAGGACTTTTATATTGTACAGGATTATAGTCCATATTTGGGGCTAGGCGAAGTTTGAAGATGGATGAACTTGACCTCATTTTAAAGGTCACAGAGCCACTTTACTAAATATGGTTTCATGCTTTCTGCATGATAACTTATACCTTGGAGCTAGAACTTTTATATTGCACAGCTTTATGGTTCTCTGTAAATGCTAGGTTGAGTTTGAAGATGGGTGACCTTGACCCAGTTTCAGGGTCACAGAGAGATTATAGAATTCCTGTGGTTTCTGCACAATAACTCAAGAAGTTTTTAAGTTAGGACTGGGATACTTTACAGGTCCATAGTTCTTGCTAAGGGCTAGAAGAAGTTTGGTGACCTTGATTTAATTTCCAAGGTCATGTTGGTACCTGAGTTAACTTTGGTTTCCACATGATAACTGAAAAGGTTTTTATCCCCCGCCCACGAAGTGAGGGAGGGGATATGGTAATGGGCACCGTCCGTGTGTCCATCCGTCTTTCCGTCCGAAACATATTTTGTCCGGCCCATATCTTCTACATTATAAATGCTTCCTCTTCGAATTTTTTATGGTGGGTAGACCTTAGGTAGTAGGTGTGCATAGGCATTGTTTTGTGTGGCTAATTACTTGCATTAATTAATTAATTAACAAAGTTTGTTAGCAAGACAAATTTTGTCCGGGCCATATCTTCTAAACTATTAATGCTAGCCCTTTTAATTTTTTTTTATGGTGTGTACACCTTAGGTAGTAGGTGTGCATAGGCATTGTTTTCTGTGGCTAATTACTTCCATTAATTAATTAATTAACAAAGTTCATTAAACAAGCTCAAGCTACAATACAAATTTTGTCCGGGCCATATCTTCTAAACTATCAATCCTATCCGTTTGAATTTTTTATGGTTGCTAGACCTTAGGTAGTAGGTGTGCATAGGCATTGTTTTGTGTGGCTAATTACTTTCATTAATTGAACAAAGTTCGTTAAGCAAGCTCAAGATTTGTCCGGGCCATATTTTCTAAACTAGTAATACGAACCCTTTGAAATTTTTATGGCTAATATACCTTAGGTAGTAGGTGTGCATAGGCATTGTTTTGTGTGGCTAATTACTTTCATTAATTAATTAATTAACACAGTTTGTTAAGCAAGCTCAAGATTTGTCCGGGCCATATTTTCTAAACTATTAATACCAACCCTTTGAAATTTTTATGGCTAATAGACCTTAGGTAGTAGGTGTGCATAGGCACTGTTTTGCGTGGCTGATTACTTCCATTGATTGATTGATTAATTAATTAATAAAGTTCATTAAGCAAACTCAAGATACAATACAATTTTGTGTGAAGCATAACTTTGCAACTAAAAGTGGTAGCCCTTTAAGATTTTCAGCGTTGGTAGACCAGAGGTAGAAGGTGTGCATAGGCAGATTTTTTTTTTTTTTTGACTAATTACTTTCCTTCATTAATATATTAATTAACGGAGTTCATTAAGCAAGCTCAAGATGCAATACAATTTTTGTCTGGAGCATATCTTTGCAACTATAAGTGATAGCTCTTTGAGATTTGCAGGGTTGGTAGACCTGATGTAGGAAGTGTACTATTATTTATATCTTTCTACTGAGAAAATGATTAATCTATTAAAAAGTGACAAACCAGAAATATTATGTTCATTAGGAAATTATTTGTATCAAGCTTTTAAGAAGAGAGAGTTTCTTTTGTTAAATATGTGAAAATATAAACCTGGTGTCTTTTTCCATTATTTCAAAATACTATTTTAATGTACATATTATGTATTGACAGGCCGGAGGGCTTTTATTACGAAATAAATGATCTATTCTCTTAATGTAGGAAGTGTGCATAGACATAAATTTATGTGTACTTTCCTTCATTAATTAATTAATCGATTAAGAAAAGGGTGTTAGGCAACCACAAATTTTGTCCTGGCCATATCTTGTATACTGTATACACATCTGCAACTTGGTGGAAGTGATACATGGACTCAGCCATATGTGGATATTGGAGATGGACTTTGTCCAGGATCCTTTTCAAGTAAACTTGTTTCTTTCTCATTTCAGCCAACTTTATTTTAAGTCCTACATGTTAAGGAAGATGTGAATAGCAAACAAACCCCTTCTGCACTGGTTCACCCTCATAAGGGGGGAGGGGGGGAGGGGGGGTTCAGTGGCTACTTGTTAAAAGGGGGACACATAATGCATTTAAAGGCTCTCTGTATTTATTTCCATATTGCCAGCAACAGAAACCTTTCGCATTTTACCAACTATAATATACCAATGTACATCATGTGTATTTACCACGGTGACCATGATTACTGTGGGCGGGGGATATGGCTAGCGTCAGCAGCTACTTGTTAAGCTAGGACTTTTATATTGCACTGGGTAATTGTCCGTTTTCGGGGCTAGGTCAAGTTTGAAGATGGGTGACCTTGACCTAATTTCAAAGGTCCCAGAGACATTTGGTTGAATACTGTTTCTGCATGATAACTTGCATTTTAGAGGTAGCACTTGGATATTGCACAGCTTTATGGTTGCCTATAAGGGCTAATTTGAGTTTGTAGGTCGGTGACCTTGACCCAGTTTTGAGGGTCACACACAGACAGTAGACTTCCTGTGGCTTTTGCACAATAACTGAAGAAGGTCAAGTGAAAATGAGTGACCTTGCCCTAATTTCCAAGGTCATAAAGCCACTTTGCTGAATATGGTTTCTAAATGACGACTAATTTTTTAGCTATAACTTTTATATTGTCCAGGTTTTTAGTCGTTTTTTAAGAGCTAGCTTAAAGTTTAAAGATATGTGACATTGATGTATGATCAACCTTCACTAATTTTGTAAGGTCACGAGTGCCCCTTCTACCACTATCAATAGGGCAAGAGTAATGAGGGCGGGGGGCATCTATGTTTTACAAACATATCTTGTTGAGAAAGTACTTTTGACCATGCTAAATACATGGATCTGCCCTGATGCAGGTGGCTCCCTCTTTTGCTGAATAGATGTTAGAGTAGGACTGCATTTAAATATGAACACATCCTATTGATTTTTGTACTCTTAGACACTTTGAACCAGGGGGATGTGTACATTGTTAAGATGGGCTGCAGGTACACCAGCTCATTGGAGTTCACAGAGGTAACAGAGCTGTTTGGATACCTTTTCGGAAATGTGCTGTACATGTGAATCCCATCTCAGATCATCATTTATCACAAGACCCTGAAGTTTTGCTTCAGATCAATTTGGTCTCCATCAGTGGTGATGTAAGGATTATCGGAGTTGTCATTGCCCAGATTTACAAGCATTTCTTAGTTTTTTGCACAAAGAATAGGAGATATGCATATTAATTTCACGCCATAACTGCATACCTAGTCTCGCTTTGCGGGATATGGCAAGATACGGGTCGGTACCTGTTGGGACAAATGGGATATTACTAAAATTTTGGAAATAAAGAGTATTTATTAAAGGCAGATGGAATTTTTTCATTATATATGGCTTGGGAAGTACATGATGAATACCAGTTTGGCATTTCTGAATTTAAATTTCTCAAAAAACGCTTATTTTGTGAGAAATGAATGTAAGGCCCTGTCTGTGACGGTGATGCGACCCGCATGCCCCTCATGATTGCCAGGCGTCAAACCCATGCTTTGTGGCAGGAAATTAATATGCATATGGCGTATTGCAAGGTTTTTGCTGTAGACCCGGCCTTTCCTTCATTGGCTACAACTTGCATCTTGGAGTGGACACTCCACTGGCACAGTTCTACTAGTGTTGACTTGTCAGCTAACTTAAAGGCACAAACTGCTGCATGAAAGTTACTGATCATATGTTTGAGAAGCTCAGGGGCACATATGGTTTCCTATGGTACTCCCCTATGAACATATCACCAATTTGAACTGTCAGAGTCAATTTTGAGACAATGTCATCTCACACTCAGGAAACCAGATGCCCAGTTGACAAGAAAAGGGTCAACCTTGTTCTTTTGCTACTTCTGTAGCTGTGGTCAATGTGATCAAATGCTTTTTGAAAAGTCAATCAATAATAATCTTGTGGCCAGTCAGGTGAGTCTAGTAGGTTTTGGTAGACAGGTGGAAGGATGTCTAGTAGGTTTTGGTAGACAGGTGGAAGGATGTCTAGTAGGTTTTGGTAGACAGGTGGAAGGATGTCTAGTACGTTTTGGTAGACAGGTGGAAGGATGTCTAGTACATTTTGGTAGACAGGTGGAAGGATGTCTAGTAGGTTTTGGTAGACAGGTGGAAGGATGTCTAGTAGGGCATGTGCTGTGGAACAGCCTTGTGTAGCTCCATATTTAAAGACTTAACAGGACTAGGTGAACATTTTGACATCCAAATAACTCTCCAGTACTTTTGCCAGCACAGGGGTCAGTGAAATGGGTCTGAAGGCTTTCTTGATAACACTTGGTGGAGATGCTTTTGGCTATAGCACAAACGTCTGCTGACTGCCAAAAGATTGGTGTGTAGCCATCATGAATTGAGCGGTTGAATAGGGCACAGGCTTTAGGGGTTTGAATTTTTTGTTCCAGATTTCATATATGTACAAAAATACAAGGAACTTTTGTGAACGTATAATCAATTTAACAGTGTTTTTGATGTATGTGATGGAATATATGTAAAATAACTATAGAAAGAGTATCTCAGCCATTGATCTGTAAGGTACATGTGGTATCATGACTTCCAAGTACAGTGGTACCTGCTCTAAAGACCACCTTTAATGACAGACCACATTAGTTTGTAAGACTGTCCTTTCAAGGCATTGGACCCTTCTTTCTTTGCTAATTTGCCTGTAATTAAAGACCACCTGTTATGTGTGACCACTTGTGTCTGGCACTAGGGGTGGTCTTTAATAATCTTTAGTGTACGGTCAAAGGGCAGGCTTGCTCATCTTTCATGCATGACCTGAGTAAGGGATCATGTACAATTAAAACCATTCAAAAACTCCTATTATCCATTGGAATAAAATTTATCCCCTTCTTAGTCCAAAATCACCTATTTCCTGGAATTTAGATACCTAATCAAAGTGTTACTGCTCGTCACTCATCCTGTCCTTACATACAGCACTATCTGTACTTATATCATTGTGGACATTGGTTTAAACTTATTTCCTTTCTTGAAAGAAAAAAAAAAAAGATTGGGGAGCAGGCAATGCCTATATGAACACATGGACATTCACAAACAGGTTAAAACCCTTAAACTTTGAAGTGCTATAATCGCGGTCATCAAACTGAAAACAGTGATCATTAGGCCCCCTATCGCTGATCGCCGCTACACACGCGGTCTGTACATCTCCAAAATGAGGACACCTCATTTTGTTCCAGGTCTATGGGGAATGAGTTTTGCTATATATGATGGAGTTCCTGTGCTTCAAATTTCATTATTATGCATATTTAACGAGTTATTTACAATGTCCGGTAAGATTCGTCGTGTCAAAACTTGAATATTTGGGAAAGACAAATCTTCCACTGTGTCTGTGCACGTCAACTGATGATGAACATGGTTTTACTGTCATCAGCACCTGACGGGTAGTTTCATTCCATAACTTTCATCAATATTTCAAATCCTTTCAAAGGACCTTTCTGCGTCATCATCTGATTAAAAAAAAAAATGTCACAATTTCACGTTGTAGTTGCACAGAAATGACCAATTTTGCTGTCCTCTTGCACAGACAGTCTTCATGCTTCCCATAACGGGGCTGGGCAGAAGTAGTAATTGTAATATAATGTCAGCCGGAAGTTGAAAGCCGCTTTTTCTAATGGCCTGTGTGATCAAACGTCAGAGCCAATTATTCAAAAAGTCATGTGATGATCTGCATTACATGACCTTTCTAGAATAAATTAACTCATTGAAGTAACTTGTGGCCAATAAGAAATCATCTAACTGATAAGTGGAAATCCAGGGCTTGAAGATGGTAACATGCATGGTATGTGTTCATCTGAGACAACAGGGTATGGTGCAGTCAAATGAGTGGACTTTTGCCGCATTTTTGGCATTGTTTTGTCGATTTTTAGTCAGCAAAGTATTCAAAACATGCCACAAAAGTTACATTCTATATCTTAACAAGTAACGTTGATTTCTTTATAAGGTATTATCATGGTATGAGCTGATTTTGTCAACCATTTATGCCCAGATGACACTTGATCCCTCAAGGTACGAGGTTTCATGTGGACTACAAAACATTGTAATGGTAAAATGACGCAAACAGGGAAATAGTTCAGCACTGAGAGCACTCCACGACAGAATTATTGTAGCTTTTTAAAATCTTAAAAACCGATGTACATACAACCGGCGTAATGTCGTCACTATCTGTAATTTTCACACTCGCTTGATCTGACTTTTACCGCTCTTCACACTCAAGACGGAACTCAATACTATAGCGTGTTTCCAAAACTTTGGTGACACTCCGATCTGGCGCTTGGACCCCTTCCCCCCGTCCGATGGTTTCTCGAAATTTTTGAATTGTTTTATTTGTAATGATCCCTAAACCTATAATACATGAGTTGTCAATGGCTACCTTTCTCAACTTTAAATTGTCAGCATTTATATTCAATTTGGTCCTTAACCCTTTCCGTTTTAGCTCAGCTGACTTGATAGTAGCTGAGCTTATCTTATGGCCCTTCGTCCGTCATCAACAATTGACTTCATCTCCAAAACCATCGGCTAGATTCACTTCAGACTTGGTGGCAATGTACTTTGGGTGGGTCTCTACCAACATTTTTCAATTGGTCACACTTCAATGATTTTTTGATGATTTTTTGGTTCATTTTGGTGGTAAATCTTAAAAAATCTTTTTCTCTGAAACCGTTCACCCGATTGCTTTGATATCACACAGGAACATTCCTAGGGACTCCTAGTTCTGAATTTTTTCACCAGGTGGTGCTGAGATTTTGTTTCTGATTTTTACTGATTTTTTGTGTGTTATTGCTATTTTTGACTTCTTCTCCGGAACCGTCAGTCAGATTTAGCTGAAACTTTGTGGATATGTTCCTTGTGAAAGTGTCATATAAAATTCAGACATGAGCCTTTTCAGAGAATTCAGTGAATTTTGTTTTAACTTTTTGAAGAAAGTGTTGCTTCTTTTGGTCTGAAAGCTCCCACATTGGCATTTTCGAGGTGGGGGTGGGGTGGGGGGTATTTTCAGTGGTTTTTCTTCTTGGTCTGGCTCATGTCTGAAAATTGTCCACTTAGTGGCAATGCTGTGGATTCCTGATTTTTCACAATTTTTTCAGTTCAGGTACTTACAGGTAAATGCACCTTTCCTATTGATTACTATGTAAATTAATGGGCAGTCTATGTTTAATGTGAATTCACATTTTTGACATCTCCGAAACTATCAATCAGATTGACTTTAAATTTGGTGGCAATGTGCCTTGGGTGGGTCTCTAGCAGATTTGTTCAAATAGACACGCTCTATTGATTTTTGGATTTTTTTATGAACCTCTTTGTTCTTTTTTGGGTTAAACATAAAAAAATTACATGTCAGCTGAGCACAGGACTGTCACAGTCCTCTTGTTAGTCAATGTCCAGGATCTGGAAGAAAACGACATGGTTAAGTGCAGAGTTATTGCTTCTTTTTTGTTTATCAAGGCATTAATTTCCTTATGGGAAACAGATTACAACATAGAATTATGTATGAGCACAGGATGCCAAATGTGGATTCATAATTGTGCTAAACATATAAATTGTCATTAATATACCAGCTTGATGATCGATTGACATACAAGATACGATGTCTGAAACTATGGTTACTGTAGGTTTACAAAAAGTTGGTCATTCATGTCCAATTTCAACATCAACTTAATAATACATTATATGTTAGAACCTGCCTATGAGCCCACCTCTACTCTGGGACCACCTGTGCTATAGGACCAGTCTCAACATCCCCATTAGCATATTTTGGTTTAATTTAACCAGCCTTAAGGGACCATCTGTCAGAAAGGACCATTTTCACAGGTTTTGTGGGTGGTCCCTTAAGACAGGTTCCACTATATGTATACATATATATATATATATATATATATATATATATATATATATATATATATATATATATATATATATATATATATATATATATATTGTAAACATTTGTTCTTGGTCTTTTGTGTCGTGTGCGTCACCTTTCACACAAACTTCGCTGTCAATCTTGTGTGTTCATTCAGTTTTTAGAGGATATATTGTAGCTTGTATCATGTGTTAAAAATTGGGTGACTTTCTCCATAAAAATTACCACAAAATGAAAGTTTGCATGTAAAATTTTCTTTCAATAATTAAATCAGTCAGGGTAAAATAAATAGTTCAAATTATTTGTTACAATATTTGACTCAATGCCGTACTTAACCCCTTAACCGCCAAACCATGGATAGTCCCACATGCCAAGACAAAATAGGGGGAAAAAAAACATGTTTTTGAAAATTCAGTAATACACTTTGATTTTAACTTTCTTGATGTCAGGAATAATGTTTGTAAACATTTTGCGTATTTTCAAGGCACTGTGGGCCTCTCCTAGCCATTGTGTACAATGTTCAGTTTCTCAACTTCCTGTATCCCTCACATGTGGTTTCTCTGACCTTATAACCTTTTCAGTGTGGACAACAACAGATCATGTGACCAGTCATAAATAAAATCCACTCCAGCCAATAGTGACCTCTGATGAACGTCACAAAAACTATTGCACTGCATTGATAATGCCACATTTTGATATATGTGTATTTACCAAACTGGTCTACTGAAGTTATAATACACGTAAATTTACCTATAATGACAAATTTGAACAACTGCAGAACTGCTGTATAGTGTATTTTTATATTCACATTTTATAGTCCAGTGATCATCAGACACCCAGCTGGTAGGGTTGTGTACACATATACGCCATGTACTTTCATTTTCGGTTCACCAAAAGGCCTGGACTAGTCAATATCAAAACGCTGGAAAAATCCGGCAATAAGGCGTGTGTGGCTATGAAAGTGTGCCGGATATTACCGGCCCCCCAGGCTAGTAAGGGGTTAAAAATCATTAATTTGCTATATGATAGTTGACTGAATACCATGATGGAAACAGACATGCATAGGTGACAGTTGGCTGGTTGACAAAAAAATGATGAACATGAGGTTGACAAAATGAGTAATGACTGACAACCCTGGTGTATTATTTACCAAACACACCAGTATCTCATCATACACTGTTACACTCCATCACTAAATTTTGAGGCATTTATCACAAAGGTAACAGCCGCATATCAATTTCCCACCAAAATCACTTTTCCTGTCACTAGGCAGAGAGTAGCAATAGACAGCTGCTGGGAATATAAGTGAATGAACTATGGATCCAGCAGAGGTGGTGCATCTATGTAATATAATACTTAGTCCAAAACCCAACCATCCATCCATCCATCCACACACACACACACACACACACACACACACACACACACACATATTTTCAGGTGCAAATTTCAGATGATTAATTCTCTGGCAGTGGTATGCACTTTGCAGACTTTGATTCAAACATAGAGTCAATACTGTAATGAATAACATACCTTCATGATTATTTGATTATGTGTGTCCTTGGGCCTTGCTTAGTTTGGCTTCTATGTGATCTGAAATCCCTGACCACTGTCACAAACATTATCATAAAAAGCTCTAATTAGTAAAAATTGAGGTTAAAATCACAATTTCCAGTACTGTGCAAAAACATGGATAGTTACAGAACTTGAAACTGTAAATTGGCAGGACTTAAAGACCTGCATTTTGAATGCAAGAACCAGTGGCTGTATTCACCGGGAATTGGATCTGATTCTGAAGTCAAAATTGATGCACTCTTGACCCTGAACTACCTAATCCGGGAACTAAAGTTTGATCAGTATTTCCAGTATTACACAATATGCGTTCTGGGCTATAATTTGAACTTCATGTTTGAGATTTTCATCTGATTAAATTAATCCAGTGCATTACATGTATATCCTTAAATCTGGATCCAAATCTGGATCAAATTAAGAGTAAGCTTGAATCTGAAAATGTTAATCATAGGTTATGTGCAACAGCTATCAAGCACAGACTGGTTCCCACTAGTATATGCTATTGGACTCAGGATCAAACACAGGCTGGTTCCCACTAGTATATGCTATTGGACTCAGGATCAAACAAGTTGATTTTATTTTTGATCCTAAATTCAGAATCAGATATAAATTCTATGTGAATTGGCTGCAGATGATTTGAAATTTGTCTAAATTTGACCTTTCTGCATATCTGAAATAGGAATACTTATCATGGATAAAGTAAATTTGAATAACAATTGTGTAAATTTGCTTGTAAAAGTATTTTATAAATGCGCACAATTATGCATTGGTTTCATCATGGCATCTGAGGACTAAACTAGTCACCCAGTCACAGATGCACAATTTAAGTCAGTTTAATTTTGGTTTATACAAAATTCTAATTTTGAGGTCGGCCCCACTGATAGCAGTGTGATTGAAGTGGGCCCCACTGGTAGCGCAGTGTGATTGAGGTCGGCCCCACTGGTAGCAGTGTGATTGAGGTCGGCCCCACTGATAGCAGTGTGATGGAGGTAGGCCCCACTGGTAGCAGTGTGATTGAGGTGGGCCCCACTGGTAGCGCAGTGTGATTTGATTGGAGTGTGATTAATATATGCATAAACTAGTGGCAGCAGTAGCTTCTGTTTTTTGCTTGCAGCTCATGACAGTGAGACTAAAGGTAGTTGTGTAGTTACAGTGTAAGGTGTGCTTGGTTGTAGTCTTGTTTCTGTTGCTTTTATTTTGTTCAGCCATTGCTGTTTTTTTCATGTATCTCAAGAACAACTTGTGACTGCAAGCTCTGACATGGAATCTGCTTTGTGTATAATATATTTGCACACTCTCTATCTGAACAGTGCTACTTCTTGTCAAAGTGTAAACATTATTACAGTCCGGTTTGTGCAGATGAAACCTTTCATTTCAAAGTGACGCCTTCATCTTAAAGAGACAAAGCTGGGGAACATCTATTTCAGTATCTTCAAACTTCTCTTTGGTGGGAGAACATATTTGTACAAGAGGCATTTTTTTTTAAAGATCAATTGCTGTAAGATACTATTTGTTACTTTTTTTTTTTCTGGTGACACGGATATTTTCCATTATGGTGAAGGCATTGTTAATATTGGTGGTTTCTGTCTGTGAAGATTGAAAGAGGATCGATGGCCGCCGTTAGGTATAAGCTGCTGAACGGGTAAAGAGACGATAAGAGAGCTGGATGGTAGAAGCTAGGAAGAGCTTAATATGAGTCTCCTGACCACCTCCATGTTTTTAAAGAAATAAATTATCAGATTGATTATTAATTCCTACTGATACAATATACTTATGAATTATACTATACTGTATTATAATGGTCAAATAAGTGAATTGAATTGAATTGAATTGAAGGAGGCATTGTAAGTGGCCCAATGCATGTAAAAGTGTTCAAATACTGGCATCAGAACTGGATCATTATCAGATTATAAAAGGCATTGTTGCAGTTGTTCTTTATACATGTATGTGGAGATCAAAGAGTGAAGACTTGGATACCCTTGCAGGCCTTGTCAAATGTTTTAACCATCCGTACGTGACATTATTACAAAGTGGCAGTACTTGGGAGGACAAGGGTTTATAGAAAGGACCTGGCCACATAGTGGCAGAAATTCTGGTTGGCTACTACAAATTTCTGTCTGGTAGGCTGTTTCCAAATTGGCTCCCAGTACATTGTGGAGTAGGTATTGGGTGGATGCCACTAAATCAGGCCTTAGGAAACCTGTTAACTTGGGACCTGACCCAAGGAAAGCTGACATGAGGCATGTTTTTCTGATACGGCTTGTCAACAATTTTCATTCAGATTTGTTGTTGCTAACCTTAAAATTAATAAAAAAATCAATGAAGCAGTGGGCAGTATTTTTCCAGTCACTTTTGACATTGGCTAGTCATTTTGTTGCAGTTTATCTATTTTGGATGTTGATGGAAAATGTCAATTGGTGAGCCCCAGGTACAAGAGTGGTGGCTTCTTGGCAAATTTGCATCAAAAAGCCAGCCATTGTATCCTGATATATGTGACTGCTGGCTGTATGAGATGGGGTTAAAGACAAGAAGCAAAGGTTTTACCTGTGCTGCGTAGATACATCGTCTTGTATTACCTGTAAGAAACAAACAAAACAAAAAACATTTACTGAAGATGGTCATATTTAGTCCCCCACTGGGACAAGAGGCTACCTCTGTGTCCTTCCATCTGTCAAGCAAGGCTTGTTCGGGTCACTAAAATGGAGTCACTGTGACCTTCACCTAGACCTTTGACCCCCCCCCCCCCCCCTTAAAGTTTTAGCTTGTCTGGTCCATATTTCGTATACCATAACACTACAGCTGCCAAATTTGATGGGTGAGTACTTTTTTTTAGGGGTGGGGTGGGGGTAGGGGAGTGTTGCACACCATAATTAGGTCATGATGACCTTGACCTTGACCTTTGACCCCTCAGACACTATATTTCCTATACCATAACACCTACAGCTGCCAAATGTATTGTGTGGATGCTTCATAGGATAGGGGTGTGTTGCACACCAAAATTGGGTCACTGTGACCTTTGATCTTGATCTTTGACCCCCTTAAAGTTGTGGCTTGACCAAGCCATTATTTCCTGTACCATCACACCTACAGCTACCAAATTTAGTGAGAGGATACTTTATGGTGTATGGGTGTGTTGCGCACCAAAATTGGGTCACTGTGACTTAACCTTGACCTCTGACCCCCACAAAGATTTGGCTTGTGTGGGTTATATTCCCTATTTAATATAAAGAGAAACTTAACAAACCTGATTCTGTAAGCCCATGTACCGTTTGAACACTATCAAGTCTGATATTCTAAGAGCAAAGTCCTATTCTGTACCATTCACTGAAAAACTGCATAGTTCTAAATCATAATAGCAAATTAATTTATAAAAGTGACAAATCATATTCATAAATTTGAAATTTAGAAGAAAGTTTTAGGCATTATTAGCCTTTATAAAATCGGGTCATCAGCGGGGAACCAGTGCAAGACTTGTTTCGGTGCCATTAATCCCCAGACAAGTCATTCTGCTAACTGGTGGCACCATGCTTGCATTTCCAATACAAACATCCCGAGCTGATGTATTACGGAATAAATCGAATGTGATGCTCCTATGTTAATAGGCCTACTTAAAAATGGAGCCCACATTGCATAAATATAATGAAACTACACCTAACATTCATGATTACTAGATTAAATATAATGAAACTACACCTAACATTCATGATTACTAGAGTAGGCCTACCAACGTTGAATCATAAACCCCACACTTACCTACAGCACTTGGTCTTACAACAGACCCGACCAGGCCTACCTGACGGAGTGATCAGATCAAATAGATTAAACCAGTTCTTTAACTCTAATATGCTTAAATTATTCTTATACTCCTTTCTTCAATAATTCGGCAAATTTTATTTTACATGGAGAAAACGCAGTCATGGTGGACAAATTCTGATACATAATCCTGAAGCTTTCAGTATGTACATACATGTATTTCTGTGTGTATGTACATATATTTCTGAAACTGACACGTTTGACAGGTTTCTCTGTACAATTTTGTCAAAGTCCAATATACACCAGCGATTGGCCCTCTCAGGCTCTGCCAATGAAGAATGGTAACGGAAATAAACCATTCATGTTGCTGCACATGCAGGCTTCTGTACTTGTCTCTGTACATACCACACGGAGGAGGTAGATCTGCCACATTAAGTATCTTCTAAGTTTAACAAATATTGTGCAAGCACTGTGAAACACACCCAGCACCATACAACCCAAGCACTGACCACACAGGATGTAGTATAGTCTGTGTGTGTGTACACAGGATGTAGTATAGCCTGTGTGTGCACACAGGATGTAGTATAGTCTGTGTGTGTACACAGGATGTAGTATAGTCTGTGTGTGTGTACACAGGATGTAGTATAGCCTGTGTGTGTACACAGGATGTAGTATAGTCTGTGTGTGTGTACACAGGATGTAGTATAGCCTGTGTGTGCACACAGGATGTAGTATAGTCTGTGTGTGTACACAGGATGTAGTATAGTCTGTGTGTGTACACGGGATGTAGTATAGTCTGTGTGTGTGTACAGGATGTAGTATAGTCTGTGTGTGTACACAGGATGTAGTATAGTCTGTGTGCATACACGGGATGTAATATAGTCTGTGTGTACACAGGATGTAGTATAGCCTGTGTGTGCACACAGGATGTAGTATAGTCTGTGTGTGTACACAGGATGTAGTATAGTCTGTGTGTGTGTACACAGGATGTAGTATAGTCTGTGTGTGTACACAGGATGTAGTATAGTCTGTGTGTGTGTACACAGGATGTAGTATAGTCTGTGTGTGTACACAGGATGTAGTATAGTCTGTGTGTGCTTACACAGGGTGTTGTATAGTCTGTGTGCGTACACAGGATGTAGTATAGTCTGTGTGTGTACACAGGATGTAGTATAGTCTGTGTGTGTACACAGGATGTAGTATAGTCTGTGTGCGTACACAGGATGTAGTATAGTCTGTGTGTGTGTACACAGGATGTAGTATAGTCTGTGTGTGTACACAGGATGTAGTATAGTCTGTGTGTGTACACAGGATGTAGTATAGCCTGTGTGTGTACACAGGATGTAGTATAGCCTGTGTGTGTACACAGGATGTAGTATAGTCTGTGTGTGTACACAGGATGTAGTATAGTCTGTGTGTGTACACAGGATGTAGTATAGCCTGTGTGTGTACACAGGATGTAGTATAGTCTGTGTGTGTACACAGGATGTAGTATAGTCTGTGTGTGTACACAGGATGTAGTATAGCCTGTGTGTGCGTACACAGAATGTAGTATAGTCTGTGTGCGTACACAGGATGTAGTATAGTCTGTGTGCGTACATGTTTGTGGCAAATTTTAACTGAATATGCTGCAGGTTATAGTCATGAGTAACAGGTACCAGAGCTCATGGCAGTCATGAGCAGCTAATACTGTAATTCATGGCAATCATGAGCAGCAGATACCACAATTCATGGTGGGCCCAGAGAACAAATACTGAAGTTTATGGCAGTCACAGCCCCAAAATACTGTAGTTCATGCACAGTATACTTTATATAGTTCATGGCAATGACTGGGAACAGATACTGTGGTTCATGGCAGTCCTAGGTAACAGATACTCTATCACTGGATGGTGAAAAATAAAGTAATTTCATTGGTTAGTCGGCCCTTGCATGTCTTCCTGTAAAACTGGCTTCACCAGGGTCTATTTTCTGTAGCCCTGGGAGTACCTAGGGGAATTCCTTGTTATGGTCATTTATCTCCTGATAGTGAAAAGTAAAGTAATTTTGTTGGTTAGTCGGCCTTTGCATGTCTTCCCGTAGAGCTGGACTTGCCAGGTATATTTTCTGTAGCCCTGGGAGTACCAAAGGGTGACCAAGTGACATCATTTTAGAGCCTTGTTTTACATTCAACCTAGATGACTTTGGACAAGGATATTGAGCGGGAAAAAGTTGACTTCTGGGGGACAAAGGATCAGAAAACTGCAAAATTAAGTTATTTGAAATGCCTGTATTTTCACCATATGGAGATACAATAGGCAAACTGGGGTTGAGCCGGTGATACGGCAAGATGGATCACCCTGATGAAAGTGTAGACCCTTCAGCCAACCCATCGAGGGAAAGTATAGGCCCTTCAGGCTTCGCCTTCAGGGCCTATACTTTGCTTAAATGGTTTTGCTTCAGGGTCTACACTTACATCAGGGTGATCCATATTGCGGTATAACTGGCTCAACCCCAGTGTAACTGATAATAATAGCTCATGGCAGTCCTAGGTAAGAGATAAGCTAGTTCATGGCAGTCTTTGGCAACAAATAGTATTTACTGTGTGGTTCATGACAATCCTGGGCAACATATGCTATTAATAGCTCATGGCACTGATGGCCAGAATACATGGAGACAGATGTCCTGCTCTCTGTCCATAGTTCTACTGACTGCAGTACAGTGGTCCCCCTCTTATAAGGCCCCTCTCACCAGAGACCACCCCTCTTATAAGGCCCCTCTCACCAGAGGCCACCCCTCTTCAAAGGCCAGCATTCTTGTGCAGAATGTATGGTATTTCCATTATGTTCTCCCCCTCAAGAGAGGCCACCCCTCTAGGCCACTTTTTGGCTGCATTTGGGGTGGCCTTAGAAGGGGATAACTGTACTTAAATCTGCAGCTCCCAATATGTGTACCGTACACCTACAGGGACGCTGTCGCCTTATGAGGGCCAAAATTAACTATAGCAGGTACATTAACACCTTGCCAAGGTTATGATATGATGCATACACTATGTCTAGAATCATTGACTATATGCAGCCTCATGACATTTGTATCAGAGACAAAGCATTTGACCGCCCACAACACTGTGTAAAGCAAGGTCCTCCTGATAATTACTTTGTCATTTATAAGTTTTGAAATGTGTCACAGATGCACCTGATGACACAGCACAATGCTACTTAAGACTAGACTCCTCTGATCATTTAAAACTATGTTAATATATAGAAATATATATATGTATATAACGCAAGTTAGATTGATGACAACTTGATGAGATTTGTGCCACAGATGCACTGACCGACCAGATTTTTTTTAAAAATTACACTTGTGTGAGCACTTTTTATTCTTCAAAGCTTGCATATATTTTTAAAAGTTTATTGGGGGTGGGGGAGAGACAGCCAAGGTGGTGTGGCATTTGAAGAAGTGATTGCAGCCTAATAAATTTTCAGTTTTACCCAGTTTTAAAGTAAAGTGTTCTTTCGCACATCACACAGTATATTAGTCTTGCCGTTTCAACATTACATTGTGTTATTGTATGACTCTTATGGACACTACCCCAACATCTGTGGGTACTGAGTGTCGTCAGTGTATTGCATTTGTTTTCCTTTAAGCCATGTTGGTCTAGCTCTTGGCAGCTAATTCACATTTCATGCTTATAAAATTAAAGTTTATGTATCTATCCACATTGTATCTTCCTATCCAGGTATAAAAACTATTAAACAGACAAATAAAAGACCTGCCTCAAGACCCACACCCCTTGGAAAGTTTATTGAAGGATCTCCTGTATTATGCCAATTTAGATTGAGGAAAATGAGATTGAGTATACTGGTATAATCTTCAAAAAGAGATTTAAATGAAGGTTTTGTACATACAACCTTTAACATTTTCTGAAGATTCAGATGTGTCATGATATTGGCCACCCACAATTTTGACATGTCTTTATTTACAAATGTGATTCATGTGATCATGTGAAGAACAGGGATGTTACAATATGTTATATCTGGGTTTCATGGATATTGTATTCTTATCTCCACAGGTAGAGAGCTACATCAGTACAAGGAGAAGAATCAACTGGACAAACTCCTGTATGAATTGGAACAGGCCAAAGAAACCAACAAACTGCTGTCAGAACAACTTACAGAGGCCAAACAGTCCAGGTACTGACCCCTTTACCTCCTAATCATAATACCAGTCTTGCCTGTCTGAATTTTTATCATGGTTCTGGATTCAAATTCCCCTTAACAAAATCTGTGGTTCATGCATTAGGGTGGCTGTAGTTCCAGGGGAATAAGGAATGGTCCAGGTCAACAGCTTTCCTGCATGGATTTTCTGACCATTTCATCCACAGCACAAGGATGGCTGTTGACTCAGTGGAACAATTGGAACTAAAAGGGTTAATGTATCACCTTATTTGGAATAGTCAAAGCCTGCAGCCTGTAGGATAGACATACACACAGACATACCATTGTTAGTTCCCCAATAGAACCTCAGGGTTGGCTCACTACTGGTTTGCTTCTGGTCCGTCTGTCCTTCTGTCCAGAAAATACCTGTGTGGGCCATATTTCTCAAATTATAATATTCCTGGCTACCAGGCTTGGTCTGTGGCTATTTCTTGGGACAGCAGTGAATTAATTGTGATCCAAAATTGGGCAAGCTCAACCTTTGAACCTGTGGTACAAGACACTTGTAGGGCCCATATTTCCTGTGCCATAATACCTACAGATACCAAACATGGTTTGTGTGTACTTCTTGGGATAGTGGGGTGTCACACACCAAATCTGACCACTTCAACTTTTGATCCTG
The DNA here is from genome assembly GCA_964020975.1 of Hermodice carunculata. Lineage (NCBI taxonomy): Eukaryota > Metazoa > Annelida > Polychaeta > Eunicida > Amphinomidae > Hermodice > Hermodice carunculata. Next base: position 91,909,408 of record OZ026622.1, read on the forward strand.
TCATGAAAAAGTGCTTGTCCAGGTCAATTTTCCTATACTGTTAGAACTGCCAATACCACTGACCTGTGGTGGGGGACTCTCTATGTATTGCCATGCAGTATGACTGCCCTTGTTATGATTATCAGAATGCAAGTCTCAGATACGTGTTACATTTTCAAATGGCCGGCAGGCTGACTCTTTGAGTGACACAAGCAGGCTCATCTGTGACTGTTGGCAAATGCATGGTGTGAGAGAAGATATACTGCAAGTGAAATTCCACACGTCTGTTTACACTGTATTGAAGTTCCTTAAATCTGTAATTTCTTGATCAGTATCTTGTGTCATACTGGCCATGAGCTTTTCCTCAGTTCTGTTTGTAGATTTTGAATGCGGACTACCTTCATCTTGTAATATACATTATTCTCAGTGCCACATGACCGTAATGCCGATCAATCAACATCCCACTTTTTAAATAAAAAATTACCAATGTTTTCAATGTTGTTTACATTTCTTTTTATTTTTTTGTATACTTTTGTTTTCATCAATGATGGTATAGGTGATTAATCAACAGCTCTTGACTAAGTTCTAAGAGAGTTGAAGGACAATTCTGTCAATAAAGTGAAACTGCAATAAATTGTTAGCATTCCTATTCCACAGGAGCACTTGTGAAACTTTTGTCATATCATAATGAAGGTCTTAATTTGTGATATAATCAATAAAAAATGTGCCTGATTTCTAAAACTTAAACTTGGGATAAAGATAACATCTACCTCATTTGTGACATTTGTTGGTCATGTAACATGCTATAATGTCTACTTATGTGTATTGAGTACTTAGTCTACCATTATCTGTGCTGGTTGGCTGAATGAATAGTGTCTATATCCTGGTTGGTAGAAGATTGTATGCTATATTGTCTATATAATGTACTGTTTGAGATGAATGTGATGTTGTGAGTTCTGACTGACAGTGTGGGAAATACTACATTGTCTGTACTGGCTGAGCGTGTGAGGAATGCAACATTGTCTGTACTGACAGTGTGAGGAATGCAACATTGTCTGTACTGCCTGACAGTGTGAGGAATGGTACTGTAATGTTGTACTGGCTGACAGGGTAAGGAATGGTACAATGTCTGTACTGGCTGATGGTGTGAGGAATGCTACTTTGTACTGGCTGACAGTGTAAGGAATGCTACATTGTACTGGCTGACAGTTTGAGGAATGCTACATTGTGTTTGCTGGCTGACAGTATGGGGATTTTTTTGCATTGTACTCATAGGCAGTATAATGGATGCTGCTTTGTACTCATAGGCAGTATAATGAATGCTCCATGTATGACCTTTTCAGGTCCAAGTTCAGTGTCTCATCATATATGTCCAGGTAGACAATCACTTATGCTTTTGCCTAACTAGCCATTGATGTGTATCGTAAGTGATGCTTTCTTCAGTGTTGTGCCAAAGATGCAGCACTGGCCTATCTGTATCTGCTTATAAGTCACATGATCATTGTGGCATTTTTGCCATAGTAACAACAGTCCAAACACTGACCAGTGTACATTTATCAACTTAATGATGCACACAACTAAATGTAGCCTCACCTGTTTCAATTTGTCAACTCTTTAGGCACTAGTCAGAAAAAGATGTCACAAACTGCAGCCTGACATATTTCAACGTGTCCACTGTTTACCTGCCAGTCATGTTAAACCAAGCTAAATGTAGCCTGACATATCTCAATTGGTCCACTGTTTACCTGCCAGTCATGTTAAAAGTAAATGTAGCCTGACATATCTCAATGGGTCCACTGTTTACCTGCCAGTCATGTTAAAGTAAATGTAGCCTGACATATCTCAATGGGTCCACTGTTTACCTGCCAGTCATGTTAAAAGTAAATGTAGCCTGACATATCTCAATGGGTCCACTGTTTACCTGCCAGTCATGTTAAAGTAAATGTAGCCTGACATATCTCAATGGGTCCACTGTTTACCTGCCAGTCATGTTAAAAGTAAATGTAGCCTGACATATCTCAATGGGTCCACTGTTTACCTGCCAGTCATGTTAAAGTAAATGTAGCCTGACATATCTCAATGGGTCCACTGTTTACCTGCCAGTCATGTTAAAAGTAAATGTAGCCTGACATATCTCAATGGGTCCACTGTTTACCTGCCAGTCATGTTAAAAGTAAATGTAATTTAGACTAAACAAGTCCGGAATAAACAGTGATTGATTGATAACTTGGTATCTCAGCTTGGCCTTGGATAGTCGACCGGTTTCGTTGCTGACGCAACTCATCAGGACTGATCAACGGTCCCCTGTACGTACTTATATACCAGGGTATAACATTCACGTTACTAACGTAAGTGAACGTTTAAGTCAAAAAAACGATGTGATTGGCTGTCTGCTCTATCACAAAGTACAACTTGCTTGTTGCTAAGCAGTAATAAACTGGTAGACTGACCTCAGTGTGTCAGGTTGTAAATGTAGCCTGACATATCTCAATGGGTCCACTGTTTACCGGCCAGTCATGTTAAAAGTAAATGTAGCCTGACATTTATCAATGGGTCCACTGTTTACCTGCCAGTCATGTGAAACAGCAAGTTATTATTTAATGGAAGGGGGAAGGGTGGGGTGTGATGATGTGTCATGGCAGATAGTTTGCCGTGTACAAGTTAAAGTCACGTGGTTATGTGCATTTGCACAACATAATAGGATAATGTGCTGGTTTGCATAAGCATTGTGTCTGTTAGGATGGCTGGTTTTTATTTTAATTTCAGCATAGTTTATTTTGCCAGAAGGACTTGGCAAAATGTACTAAATGACACTCTCTTGAACAAAAAATCTGTTTGGATGTTACATAAACATAAATAAAGAAATATTACAAGTGTCATGAAAGCCTCATTGTCAGAGTTTCTTGTTTCATGACTGGGAGGTGAGGAAAAAGTGCAGAATGTAACATGGCACACGGTCAGCGTTCCTGTGTCGTGTACCTAGTGACATCGGTTTGAGGCAGGTTGTGGGGCTATAGTCAACTGCTGTAAAGTGTCTGACAGAGAAGGTCAGCATGCTACAGATGGCACCACTTGTAGTAATGAATAAGTGGCGCTATCTTGAGGATAAGTTCTGGCTCGTCTGGTTGGCCAAAATTTGGGTCAGCAGAAATCAGAAGCAAATACAATGTATGTATATAGTCATATGGAACCATCATGTTGTTTATAATCTTGAAGAACCATAGTTCATGGCCAAAAGTATGTCAAGGTGTGGTTATCTGTTCCAACTTCGGCTGAATATTTAGGCTTCATAATATGCGTTTCTTCAGAAAAAAAAAAATCTGAAGTTCCGTCATGTTCATTTCACTCCTCGACAAGTCAAATGAAATTTCTGTAATACAAATGATAAATAACATGTTTTGAGGTGGTATCCTAAGAGACGACGGGAACGAAACATGCTTACTGCCATGACATCATGGATATGCCTAGCTTATATATGGAACTGTTGTGTTTCCTTCATGATAGTATAGAGGACTAAACACATATGCAAATAACTGTATGCTATTTTATGTAGAGGATATTCACATAACTGTGACCTTTTGCCTTTAAAGATATAGCTGTCTAATCTGTGTTTCTTCTCACACGTATGTGGGTGTACCGTAACTCGTGCTGCATATTCCTTTGTTGTAATGTTTACACAGTTGTTGTTGTCGAATAGAGATTTTGGTTTTTAATTCTTTTTATGTTCCAAAATACCAGATTTTCCAGATTTCCGGAAGAAAAACTAGCCACTGCCTTCTGTAAATTCCTTTTTGCAGATTACTTTTTATCACAAGTTATTCTTGATGTTTCATTTTAAGGCAGATGTCACAGTGTAGGTAAAACATAGGAGGAATTATCTGTGTTTCTGCAGCAATGCCTAGTAAAATGGCAAAGTAAGGCACAGGTTATGAATGTGTGCCATTTTTCATCAGGATCATCATCAGCACTTTAAACATTTCAATATAGACTTTCTTTTATAAAGTCTAGTGGTCATATATTTTTGACAGAATGAAGAAACAACAGGGAGATTGTTAAGAGTAGGAATGTGTTTGTTACCTTTGCAAAATAGTGCCTAGTTTAAGATGATGAGATTCTTGATGGAACAAGTACATTGTGTTTGTGTAATGTGTGTTGTGTTCTCCTGCTGCTTGAGAAAAAAATGAAACAAACCAAAAAGAAAAAACATGCGCGCACACACACACACACACACACACACACACCAAAAAGAAAGTGAAAAAAAAGAGAGAGTGAAAGCCGGAAATGATACCTCAGGGCACTGTACATCTTCAGTATTTAAAATGCCTTTGTATTTGTTTCGTGGTTCCAGGAAGAAAACTCGGCCGTCCAGACCAGACACAGGTGCTGATGGAGACATGGGGTCCGACTGGGTGGATGTTGCACAGGAAGCCCTGGAAGAAGGTAGGTCCGTGGGGCACCCTGCCTGCCGTCCATGGTGCACCCTGCCTGCCGTCAATGGGGCACCCTGCCTGCCGTCAAGGGGACACCTGGGCTGCTGATTATTTCCTTGAACTCCTCTGTAATTCACAGTTAAGATGCCATAGATTAATGAATGGAGTATTGCATGAACCGTGAAGGCTTCCTTGACAGGGACAGAAACTGTAAAGATAAGGAAATGTTTTCTCTTAAATTTTGGATAACAAGACTTGCTTAGTCTAAATACAAAAGTTGAGTGCTGCATATCATTCTATTACTATTCAGATACTTTTTAGTAAGGATGTTTGTTTTCTCTGCCATGACTTTTCTGCATTAATTTATTGAACTAACACCTATTTCCACTACAAATAATGTACAGTAAAACCTCTCTTACCAAACACATCCATATACCGAACGCCTCTCTTTACTGAACACCATTTCTCTGTCCCAAATATATACTTCCAATGTAAGCAGACCTCCCTATACCAAACACTTTTTTCTGGTCCCAAGGGTGTTCGGTATAGGGAGGTTTTACTGTACCTATCTCAGTTATGTCATACATAGATCAGGTTGCAGGTCTGGGACTAACTACTGCAGCAGACACTATACCAGATCCCCCCCCCTGCATTCATACCTCTATATTTTCATGTCCTCCAGATGAAAGTGCTGCCTTGGTAAAGCAAAAACAACTGAGCACATTTAGAGAGCAAGTGAGGGAGTACTTTTTCTCCCTGTTCTATGAGCTGATGGCTGATTTCACAGAGGAGCCCGAGCCAGAACCCCAGGAGGAGGGCGAAGGGGATCCTCTGACTGTGAAGAGGTGAGTCCCTGTACAAGTAAATGTACATGACCTTGATCAGTTTCTTAGAGTGACGTGCAGACAAAGGGGAGGTCATATATTGCAACATGTTGTAAGTCCATTTGTATTGCTTTAGGAACAGCAGTCACTCTCCTCACTGTACAATGGCAAGTACTGGTACAATTAGTCAGACAAGACGGACTCTGGCAGGTCCAGTGTGTTGTGTATGCCGTATGGTACAGTGACTGTCCCACTAGTCCGTGTATATAGCCTAACATCTAGGACAAGCTTTGCTTGAGGGTGCATTATTCATCCTTTGTCTTCATAATGTATGCTATACCTCCTATGTGTGGGTCATGTGACATTAATCTGAGAAGGTAGGTGCATTGTTGAAACTTGAAGAGAACATTGTTTCAGGATACACTTTTCAGCCAAATTAGTCCTTCATTCTGCCAGGCCTCTCATGTAAGAACTTGCCAGTCATTTTGTTATGACTGGAGTTTTATCGTGTGGTTGTGGCCATATTGAAGTGTGAATGGCCTTAAGTCATTCAGTGCCACATTTTTGACCGAGTCAACAGCTTACCTTGACCTGCTTAGGGCCCAATGCATCCAAAGTGTGCCAAGGTAAGCTGTTGACCTGCTCTCATAGTTGTATGTAACTACAGGCATGGTGGTACTACAGGGGTGGTGGTACTACAGGCGTGGTGGTACTACAGGCATGGTGGTACTACAGGGATGGTGGTACTTGGATGAAAGGTCTTTCTACAAGGAATGTGAATTTGGCACCCTTATTGTAATTTAGGGCTGCTCATTTTAAGTACAGTATTCTATCATGGGCAGCGGACAACAGCCAATCAGATGGCTGCATATTAATCTTGGACCAGTGTTGGTATCAGCACTAACCACAGCTCCATCAAGCAATTCATAATGAACTTTTTTTTTTGTTTTATGAGGATGAATAACATTAAGCTATCCAAAAGAAACTATAATTTTGTGTTTCTGTGCCTTAGATTTGAAGCAAACAGTTTGGGCTTTTAAAATTTTTCGAGGAAGGCCTGAACGCTTTGTTTATACAGTAGTCCCTGTCTTGAACGACCCCTCCTATGAGCGACCACCTGGTTTGAATGACCACATTTGATCGCCAAAGTTGTTTTTCTTTAATAATTTACCTCGTATGAACGACCACCTGTTAAACACGACCAGCGACCATGCAAAATGAATCGATTTTGCGACCGCATAACACAAATTTAAGCCATATCCGGCCACTACGCCTCAAGTCTGCCAACAAAATACATGCATGCAACTCACCCATTGTTACAAAATTTACATGGTTGTTGTCAAATTTATTGAGTGCAAGCAATAAAGGATTTCTTTCTACGGTAAATTTCCTTAAACAACTTTTTAATTTGATCAATCAGTATCTATTCCTCCTCACGAGGGTAGAATCTTTCCATTTATTTACATTTTTACAACGGCAGTGAATGTGGCTTACTCTGCATGTATCGGGCCTCTCCATAGTGGATCTCGACTCAAGAGGATTTCGACCATCATATTTCTTTTTCTTTCTCTGTATGCTGGGATATTATGGATTGTTTTCTGAGCTAAAATTCATACTGATCCACAGAAATTTACTTGTGATGGGAACTTTATCGCTCCCACTCAACTCCTGTTTGTTCACATCATCCATCTTGAAATGCTTCAAATCTGAATGCACAACGGAGGTCCGGAACAATCTTCGTTGTTTACCGGAGCCACGTGGTCATAGCTTTTTTTGCGTGTGAAACCTAACCTAACTGTGGCAAATAAGCGGAAAGCCCAGAAATATTATTATTTCGTATTCTCATTTCCAATTGAACTATGTTTGATGATACTATATTTTATAGACTGAACGATGAAAACTTTCGCTAAATCAAAATCACTTCGAACCCCAATCAAACACGTGCTTGCCTGCTTGAGCACATGCGACCGACACTGACGAAGTGCATGCCAGATCCATTTTTCCCACGGTTCAGAACGAGGTCAACATGGCGCCCAAAACACACGTGGTGGCAATGGGAAAATGCCGAGTCTTATTTTGATACATAACTTATGCATTACGGTGAGTTAGGCTCCACCGAATAAGCAAAATAAAGTTAAGACAGTGAGTAATGCCGTCAAAACAATTTATGACAGTTTAAGCTGGTTACTTCGCAAGCGAAGGCTCCGTACCCGGTGATGTATCGGGCCCATTGAGCGTAATGGGAAAATGACAAAACTCCAGACCGGCAAATATTTTCAAGTTGCGATACACATTTCTAGCACCCAGACAAGAGTTCTTTGTTGAAATAAAGATTTTAAAGGTAATTGTTAAATTTGATAAATGATAATTTCTTTTTAAAGCATTATGTAATCGATAATGATGACCTGGTGGTGGCAGAAATTGGCGTACCTCACTACCTAAGTGCCTGGACAAGTCCGCCATGGATTTGAGTTGGTGCATATGCGATTCCTCCAATGAGCGACCACCTACATTATACGACCGCTTTTTAGTAGGCGCTAGGGGTGGTCGCTCAAAAGAGGGACTACTGTATACATGCAGCACCATCTGTTGACAGAATTGCAAACTTCCTTCTGAAACAGTTGACCTACCGTTTCCACTATTTGGCATTCCTAACGGATTCCAAAATGTTATGTTAAAGTTGAACACAGTGTTTACTCACAGGCCAACAGTGTTTGTATGTGTGTGTGATGCTCTAAGGTTGGTAGAATCAATGGAACTCTATGCTTGCATTTACTTACAAACACTTCAATTCATTGCGGTAATTTGGCACCATGCGTAGTGATTGCAATGAAGTGCCACTTTACTCAGAGATCAGCTGAGTGTCTGGTAGACCTGTATAGGCCTGCTATGTTAAAAGTGCTGCATTGGAGGTAATTATTAGAATTAGATTAAGTCTAACCATGATAAAAGAGACTTTAATACTGCCCATCCAGTGATTGTGTGGATTTTATGACCTCCATCGGATATCATGACAGAAGCGCATAGCGCTGAGGTCATGATATCTGATGTTGGTCATAGAATCCACACAATCACTGGCTGGGCAGTATTAAAATCTATAACTGTTGTAGTTGGACTTCACACCCAATGGGCACTGAAAGAGATGATGTGTGGTTGCTAGGGTAACAGATGTGGGCACTAGTGTGGTAACAGATGTGGGTATTAGTGTGATAAGATTAGAAAATTTAAGGATAGCTTGGGACACATTCATGTAAAGCAAAGCTTGAACATGAGTTTGTGTAGCAAACACACTGTAAGCCATTCTGAATTCCCATTCAAAACTGGACATCATGAGTATGCACCAAAGTTCCGAGTTTGCAAGAATAGAAGTACCATAAATAACAGGGTCACAAGTTTCAAAGAATGAGTCCATTACTTGTTGATCTTTCTTGCCCTAGATATATAAATTGCTGGTTCTGTTGTAAAGTAGGTTTAGGCCAAACGAAGGGTCCGAATACAAATGAATAGAATAGAGAGTGAAGCTGCATGGTGACTGTAATCAGTTGATAACTTGACATTCAGGTGTGTGGCATTATTCTTTCACTTCCTGGTTCCAAATGTGTACTACCTCTCAATGCATACTTCGTGCCTGGCTTACACCAAGGAAGCCAATTCACTCGTTTGAAGTCCATTGTGTTGTGTACCAGTATATGCCAGTTGTTTGTCAGCACTGCCACTCTGTGCTGCCAGTTGTTTGTCAGTACTGCCATTCTCTGCTGCCAGTTGTTTGTCAGTACTGCCACTTTATGCTGCCAGTTGTTTGTCAGTACTGCCACTCTCTGCTTCCAGTTGTTTGTCAGCACTGTCACTCTCTGCTATTAGATATCCAATATTCCCATGATGAACGCTTTACATATTATTATGTAACATTATGCAATTGCAGCAGCAAAACTGATAAGCTTTGCAGAATAGTTATAAGATTTACAAGAGTCAGAGTAAATTAAACGTTTCCTGTTAACTGGCCAAACCATGCAGCCATTGGTTGAATGTTGTCTGCTGTGATAACTTTGACTAATTTCAAAAGTAATAAAAATAATTTGGCTGAAAATTGAAGATGAGACCTATCAAGATAACATGACCAAGGTCAACAGTTTTCTTGGCCTGGTTTGGGCGTTTAGAGCTAACCCACACCAAGGAAAGATGTTGACTTGGTTTAAGTTCAAGGGGAATTGGGTTAATGAAGTTCATGCTACCCAGATGACTGGCACACCCAAATTAACTGTGTATGCCAGCATCCCAAGCCTGTTTTTCTTCTCTTTTCAGATTAAAGGAAAACATAAAAAGATTCCGTAAGTACATTTTCACTAAATTATGGTGACAGTTCACATCATGAATATCTGGAAAAAACTCCATGTATGACAAACAGTTTGTTTACATTTATAATAGTTCAAATAAAAAGTTTGTTGGTTATTTATAATGACTCTATATTATTATGGAAAAATGTACACATGGATCAATGGTAAAAAGGAGTACAATCCCATGTGTATATAATTATAAATATATATATATATATATATATATATATATATATATATATATATATATATATATATATATATATATATATATATATATATAATATGTATATACCTTTACAGTGGAATCTCCCTGTTAAGACCACCTAAGGGACTGAAAATGTGGTCTTAAGATGGGGATAATTATACTTTATTAAGGATAAAAACAAATGGGTCTGTAAATTGGAGGTCTTAGTATAGAAACCGTCTTTTTATGGTCTTAATTGGAGATTCTAATATATATATATTAGAGCCTGACCGAACCCGAGCTTACCGGGTTTCAGGATTGAAGCCCGGCTCGGGTTCGGCTTTTACAGTCACTAAACATTCAGGTTCGGTTATCACTGTCAATGTTGGCAATAAAGTTAAATAAAAAGGTCACTGAGGTTACTTTTCGTACTTGTATACACTTTAAACAATGCAACAAACGATACTTTGTAATTCCGTGTGTAACGTGGGTTGCATTAATCGCCTTAATTACATTAACAATAGTAATGCCCCTGTGCGAAAGGGTAACAGCTGTTAACCCCTGTCAAATGTTTTCATGTTTGAATTGCATATACCGAACCCGAATGGTGCCCGGTTCATGATCGGTAATGCGTTCCAAGTACCAAGTACCCGGTTCGGTTTCAAAATGCATGCTCGGTCAGGCTATAATATATATACACACACCCAATAATGTGGATATGATAGGAATTTTCCATCTTTTAAAAATGTCTACATACAGTAGTCAGTGAAGATTGACAGTGTTTTTGTTTCTGACAAATAAGAAATAAAGCACTATAACACGTTGAAGTTGAGTGTGATTGCTTCAACAGTAGGCCTATCAAAACTACAGTTTAATAAGTCAGGATACTATACTGTGTGATTATGTATTTTTCATTTTTGAGACTGAAGACCCAGGTTGACCATTTTGATGTGTGTTCTGGCTTTGTAGGAGGTGGAACAAAGCCAATATTCGCCACCATTCGTGGAATCCATGGCATTTTATCCTGGAAAAACGTGTCACTAACACTCATTGTATTTTGTGTAAGTCTTCATAATTATGTTACTCAAATTTACATGACTTTGTGTAGAGTTCTTGCTCTAGTTTACATAGCTAAGGCAATTTGTGCTTGGTTTTATAAATGTGAGTGTAGATGTGTGGAGTCAGGCAGAAACACTGTATCACTGATCTGTAGTATGAAGTGGCCATCTGTCCAACAATCATTACCTGGTTCAAGTTTTACCTTTCATGCCCAAATTAACCTCTTAAGCGTGATAAATTAACTATTTCCCCACTGGGCATAGCTGGCTTGGTTTTAATTTCTGTTTGCTAAAAATTGTGCATCATCACTTGCATCAAAATTGTAGTTCTCAGTCATTATTATGTTACAAACTGTGGGCCACTTTCACCGGCAAACCTTTCATCATTGAGGTACCAACTTGACCAGTCCAGTGCAAAGAGATTATAATTTGCATTTTCTCATAACTCATACTCCAGCTGTTGGAACATGACGTACCCAGGCAATGCAGAACATGACATACCCAGGCAATGCAAAACATGACATATCAGACAATGCCAAAAACATGACATGCCAGGCAATTAGAAAACTTGACATATCGGGCAATGCAAAAACATGGCATACTTGTTAACCCCTTAACAGCCGTAAGAGCCAGAAATACCCTGTGTGCTTTTCAATAATATTCATACACACTTCATTACTGGATTTTTCCACCTTTTTTTATACTGACTAATAGATGCTCTTTGGCAATCCCAATACCAATGTAGGTGACATATATTTGCACACACACCTACAAGCTTGGTCCCTAGTGTTCATTTGACCATATAAAAATATATATTCATCCAGATACAGTGTCATCAGCATGGTAACATAGTTACGCATGTTCACCAGAGGTCACTATCAGCTGAGTAGATTTTAATTCTTCATGAGTGATCACCTGATCTGTTTTTGTCCATGCCAAAGAGGTTGTCTGATCAGAGAATCCACATGTGGTTGAAACAGAAACTTTACATTGTACACAATGGCCAGGAGTGGTAATCTTATGGTAGAAGAAGCCCTCGCAATGTGGCAACAATAAAGTTAAAATTAAAGTGTATTATTGAACTTCTGAAAAAAATGTGTATTTTTGCCTAGTTTCCCGTGGCGTGTGGAATTAACCTATGCTTGGTGAGTAAGGGGTTAATGCCAAAACATAGTATACATATACATGTAGCAGGCAATGTAAAGACATGAGGTAGCAGGCAGTGAGGCAATGCAAAAACATGACATACCAGGGCATTGTAAAAAAGATGATATGGCAGGCAATGGCCAGAATATGACATTCCAGGCAATTAGAAAACATGACATGTCAGGCAATACAAAAACATGGTGTACCTTTTAACCCCTTTAACAGCCATAAGTGCCAGAAATATAACATACAGAGCAAAGCAAAAGCATTACAGAAAGGGGAGTGCAACCCCCCCCCCCCCCCCCCCCACTTCAAACTCAGCATGTTGGTACCTGGATGAAAGCGTTGTTTACAACATACTTTAATGTGCAATGCCCAGTTAACTGTAGCTATTAAATTGTTTTCACCTCACTTAGTGAGACAGGAAGCTACATGTATTTGTAGAATGCTAAAGGTATGCTGTACTTGCCGTTACAGGTGTACATGTACTCCGTGTGGCACGGCTGGCTACTTCCTGTTGTTCTCTTCCTTGTCATCTTCAGACTCTTTGTCAACTATCTCAAACATAGGTAAGTGTGACATCCAGAAGGTTTGGTGAATCACCTGCCACATTTGGCTGCAAGAGGGCGCCACAAGCATTAGAATTGTGCCGCCACCTGGAATGCTTACATTGATTTTATTGAAAGCTAGTAAAATTGGGATACTGATGTGTTCTAAGTGATAAACTGGTAACAGTGTATATTCCTTGTGAAGAGATTGGTATAACACAGCCAAAGTTGTTGTTTGAAGTCTTATTTAAAGTTGATTATATTGTCCTTTTCAGGGGCTGGAGTGTAAACATTCATTACTTCTCTGACCCTGAGGATTCAGACCACAAGGTAGGTCAATACGGCTGACCTGGAAATCATAATGTATATCTAAGGTTGAAATTCACTGATGCTGAAATTTCTGAACTCTGAAAGTGCTGCTATTGTTACTTAAAACTCATTTGTCTGTAACATACTGTCAAAGTAGAAATGTTCCCAACTGAAGGTATTTACTTTCCCAAATTTTCCCAGAAAAAAAAAAAAAAATTGGGAAAATAAAAACCAGGAAATTGTTGACAGTGACTGCTAGTTATACATGGTGGGAAGAAACAATTATGTTTTCAGATTGTGAATCAGAAAAGTGAAAAACCGCAGAATTTTCATTCTATAATAAATTATTACTTTTTATTGAAACACACTAGGATGAAGCATTTCGAGACCTGGGGATGTCGGATAAGTTTAACTTGGTGCTACAAGTGGCCCGGCAAGTACAGGTAGGACATACTTCATTGTACAGGTAGGACATACAGGTAGGACATACTTCATTGTACAGGTAGGACATACTTCATTGTACAGGTGGGACATACTTCATTGTACAGGTGGGACATACTTCATTGTACAGGTGGGACATACTTCATTGTACAGGTGGGACATACTTCATTGTACAGGTGGGACATACTTCATTGTACAGGTAGGACATACTTCATTGTACAGGTAGGACATACAGGTGGGACATACTACATTGTACAGGTAGGACATACTTCATTGTACAGGTAGGACATACAGGTAGGACATACTTCATTGTACAGGTGGGACAGACTTCATTGTACAGGTAGGACATACTTCATTGTACAGGTAGGACATACAGGTAGGACATACTTCATTGTACAGGTAGGACATACTTCATTGTACAGGTAGGACATACTTCATTGTACAGGTAGGACATACTTCATTGTACAGGTAGGACATACTTCACTGTACAGGTACAGGTAGGACATACTTCATTGTACAGGTAGGACATACTTCATTGTACAGGTAGGACATACTTCATTGTAGAGGTAGGACATACTTCATTGTACAGGTAGGACATACTTCATTGTTGACCTCCACTGTGGGTGGTCTTGACATGTATGCAGGCGAAATGTGCAAGCAGGTGAAATGGACCATCCTTGCGTTGATCCTACTGGATGGATACCAGTGGTCACCTTGTTTAACCCTTCCCCCCTTGAATTAAGACCAAGTGAACAGCTTTCTTTGGCATGGGTTGGACACTAAGTGCCCAACCCATGCCAAGAAAAGGCTGTCAACCTGTTGGATCAATTCTCAGTCAAATCATTTTTCGTTACTGTTGAAATAAGTTGAAGACCCTAAAACAGACGACACTTGCCCGCCAGCTGGTTTTCGTTGGTTTAAGGGGGAAAGGGTTAAACCAGGATGTTTAGGGCACTGCATTGTAGATGTGGGTGGTCTGAAAGTAACCAGGCTGTGCATCTATCTCAATTTAAGTTCCGGATGGTAATGTTTGAAATACTTGACCAATTTCTACCAAGTTTTGTCCAAACTAGTGCCCAGACAGGACAGTGTCTGGCATTGATCACAGGTGATGTTGACCTGAAGGTCAAAGCTACCCATCCATTTAAACAAAATTAGTTTCTGTGACATAACTCAAGAGTGACTTGTTGACTGTCCAGGCTTGCTTATAATATGTACCTAGGTACGACTTCACTTGGGATTGCAATTGGTTGTCCTTGATCTCAAGGTAAAGGTCACATGGCTAAAAAAAAAAACCTCCAGCTGAATGATGTGATTCTCTCCAGGCCCTTGATGCTCTGTTACTCCTGGACAGTCTTCCTCTTTCCGCCATGCATACTGTCCCAATACACAAAAAAACATTTTGGATTTGTAGGGCTTTCCTTTAATGTTACAATGGACATTCTCTTCATAGTGATTTTAAGCTAAAACTTGCATGCAACACATGGAAGTGGAAGTAAGTGGTTAAGTGACCCCCCCCCTCATGTCAGGACCCTCTCACAAGAGGCCACCTCTCTTAAAAGACCATCATTATACACAAGTGTGGCATTCCTATAATATTTGTCCATCTGCATAGGCCATGCGTCTGGAATGGCCACTTTTGGGCTGCGTTTTAGGTAGCTTTATCTGACTGGAGGACCATATAATTAAAGTTTTCTTCAACTGGTGTCTTTTCTTCATTGCAGAATTTCTTAGGGAAGGTAGCAGACAGTCTTGAAAAAATTAAAAAGTGAGTGGTTTGAATATTATCTTTTTTTTTTAAGCCATAATAAAGCAGACTACGTGCCCATAGTGCCAGTAGGAGGTGTTCATATGAACTGGGGTCTTGTACTCCCACATAGGCTGCAGCGAGGAACTTGCAGAGCAGATTCATGGATTAAATGTGGCCAGATGAGCTTCTATGATGCCAGTAACAAGTCCAGAAAGCAAAAAGCCGAAGAAAAGTCATTCATTAAGTTTTAAAGCACACAAGATGCCAAAAATATTTTGAAAATATCATTTGTTTAACAGAAAAAAAAAATTTTTTTGGATGGTTAAGCAACCTAACTGGTACAAGCTCCCTCATTATGGTGAATGCATAGTTCTGTTGCCTAGCACCTGAGGGCCCCAGGGCAGGTCTGCAGTTAATGTAGTTAAATGTGTGTAACTTCTATTGTAAAAAAAAAAAAAAAAAAAATCAAAGATTATGAAATGTTTCTCAGGATATTTTGCACACATTGCATCCAAAGCATGCTGAGGAAACTGTTGACTTAAGTTTCCAACTTAGCACTTTGGTGGTTAAAGTGACATCCAATGCATGCTGAGGAAACCATTGAGTTAAGTTCCCAACTTAGTACTTTGATGGTTAAAGTGAGTCAAAACATGCTGAGGAAACTGTTGACTTAATTTTCCAACTTAACACTTTGATTGTTAAAGTGACATCCAAAGCATGCTGAGGAAACTGTTCACTTAAGTTTCCAACTTAGCACTTTAACAGTAGAAGTGACATCCAAAGCATGCTGAGGAAAATGTTGACTTAAGTTTCCAACTTAGTACTTTGATGGTTAAAGTGACATCCAAAGCATGCTGAGGAAACTGTTGACTTAAGTTTCCAACTTAGCACTTTAACAGCTAAAGTGACATTCAAAGCAGATGGCTGACTATGATAGATAACTAAAATTTGAAAATGAATACTCAGTTGCAGATGTTCAGTACATGAAGGGGACTGATACTAGTGAGAGGAGCAGCTGGGGATGATCTGATGGAAATGTGCTTTTTGGGTCAAACTGAACTTAGAATAGTGAAAGTGTACAAGTAATTGATTTTATTTGCAGTTGGCATATCCATTAAAGATGATGCGACTGACATCAAGGGAAAAGCTTTCTTTGTTAACCCTTATGTTATTTCTACTTAAACTATGTCATTCTTGGACATACTTTTGGTGAATATGTTTTATTTTCTATCCGAGTCAGTCCTGGGACTATCTGTACAGATGCTTGTACTAGTGGGTCACTGCAAATCTTTACTTCTTGTAAAAGTGTAAAATGAAGTTCACTAAACTAGCAAGAATATTAGATGGTATTTATTAATGGCACGTTGAAAGTCTGTGATGAAAGTTCACTTGGTAATCATTGCTGTAAATCAGTGGAACTCTTTCTGATAATTCCAATTTAAATTCCAGTCTTTTGATGTGGGAGACCCCTCAGGCCACTAGCAAGCTGTTTGGTACCCTGTGCATGGCCTTCCTCTTGTCATGTTTGTTGCCGGGAACCACACTCTTCTTACTTGGAGGTAAGACCTTGCGCACAGATAATTGTAACTTCAAAGTCTTTTTAGACTTGTTTTTTGTATGTGCTTGATGGCCTCAACCTAGGTATGTGATCACAATGGTGCTGACAGGTTTGGTGATTTGGCTCTCAGCAAATTAATTGTCCAAGTCAACAACTTACCTTGGTGCACTTTAGATGCATTTTGCACAGTATGCCAAGGAAAGCTGTTGACTCAGTCAAAAATGTGCATTGAAAGAGTTAAAGAAGAAAATTTGAGAAACATTCGTGATAAGATTACATACAGGGAGGGAGGGAGGGAGGGAGGGAGGGAGGGAGGGAGGGAGAGAGAGAGAGAGAGAGAGAGAGAGAGAGAGAGAGAGAGAGAGAGAGAGAGAGAGAGAGAGAACAACCTCATTTTGATCCTCCTTAGGGGTCTTTGGAGATAGATACCACTATATATATATATATATATATATATATATATATATATATATATATATATATATATATATATATACATATATTGCCACATGCTGTGATGCTGCTAGTAATAAGGACAGTGTGTTAAAATTAAATCATCTTGGTTATACATATGAAATAGATATTTTCTGAACTCAGAGATAAGATGTAACCATGGAGAGAATCTCTACGTTAAAGTAAGTAATGTGTGACACTCCAACTCCCCTACTGTGCCAATGAATCACTGTTTAGTAGATGTACTTTGGCTCTACCTTATTCATGTTGTCCATGGGACAATCTTGTATCTTTGGATATAAGTAATGTGGTATCAAAAAAAAAAAAAAAAGTACCATACCTACCATCTTTCCTGATTACATGATTTATTAAATACAGTGAAATCTCATTATAATGACACCATCTATTCCTTGCAAAATATGTCAGATATCTGAATATGGCTGGCTTATGAGTCACATTGCAAGGAAATTTGACTTGAAATCCCGGAAAAAGTTGTCTCATTAAGTAAATATGTCAGATATGTGAGTGTTGTTATAGGCTTCACTGTAGCACTAAATGTTCTCCATTTTGCCATCTTTTCTATGTTAATTCCTTTGTAATAATCTGATTCTGTCTACAATTGAGGCTGACTTCAGTATAATTTCTGAAGGGCCTTTGCCACTTAAAGCTACATGTATACAGGTTTTGTGACCACGCAATGGCTGCGTCTCGAACCAGCAATCTTCGGAACCAATCACATAGCCCAAAATGGGAAATGCACATACCAACTGTATATGTCATAATTGTTGTAATGCATGCTGTTCACAATTGTGGGGAGTTCAGCAGTCTCGTATACACTGCCGAAATAGTCTAAAAGTGCATCCCAAATGAGACTTCAAACCATTCCTGGTCAGAGTATGACTGAGTCGGTAGCTTTTCTTGGCACCTGTTGGGTGCTATGTGCCCAGCCTGCCTCAGGGAAAGCTGGTGACCTGCTGCAAGCTGTTGACCTGGTGCAAGCTGTCATGAATGGTCCGCATATGAATCTCAGCAAAAATGTTTTCTGGTAACAAGAAATTTTAAGTAAAAGTGTTAAGGTGAACTACCTCTGGCACTTTTGGGTGATTTTTGTGTGGGAAAGGGTTGATGTTGATACTTTCTGTTTGGTCAGCGCTGTACATGGGAGTGAAGCTGTTCATCATTAACTACGTCTATAACCGCTTCCCGCGTTTCAAACATAGACACGACACAACATACAAGACGTGGAAGATGCTGCCCACTGATGCAGAACTAGAGAAGAGATACCTCCGTGCTACTATTGACAGAGTGAGTTATCAAATATGTTTTTGTTTTAAATTTAGTGTTACATTTAGTGTTGTGAGTAGTCATAAAATCAGATGCAGATGAAACTCATCATAATTTATTTGTTCATTAAGTCACAAACAGTGTTACCTTGTGTGCTATGCTCTGTTTATTTGTTTATTTCTATTTGCAGCTGTATTTTATGTTAATTAACACATCCAAAATACTTATACTCATCTGCAGTGTGATGATATGGTGCGGAATGTAGTTATCCAAGTTGGCAGTGTGCTGTGTTTTTTTCATTATTCCATCAGAGAGCAGAAATAAGCTTCTGTTTTATAGTAATTTGGTTCAACCATATGGCCCTGGCTAGTAATGAAAAACATATGCCAGCTAAGTAGAAGCCAGGCATTATCTCTTATGATAATTATGATTAACCCTTTGAGTGCTAAGTTTGAGACTGAGTCAACAACTGTCCTCTGCATGCTTCACATGCAGTACACCCACAGAATGCAGAGGAAAGCTGTTGACTTAGTCCATTTTTATCTTTCGTGGACCAATGGGCATGCTTGTACCTGACTTAACCCCTTCTGGCTCAAATTGCCCAAAAGATCCTGGATATAAAATTGTCATCTGCCTTAACATTTTTTACTGAAATTCCTCATTATTAGAAAACTTTTTTTACTAAGATTTGTGTGCAAGACTATTCGTAATGGCATTCCCTAGGTCAATAGCTTTCCTTGGCATGGGTTGGGTACATTGCACCCAACCTATCCCAAGGAAAGCTGTTGACTCAGCTGTACTCTGACCAGGAATGGGTTAAAGGTTTGTTTGTAAGGAATAGAATAGAATAGAATCTGGCATCAATATAATAATTTAGATGAGTATAACTTTTTGTGTGCACCGCAGAAAGATGTAAGTGAAATTTGATTTTAATGGATGCACAAATGCTAATTTGACAAAGAGCAAATACAATATACTAAATCTACTGTTGAAAATTGTTTAATGAATCTATGATCCTGATCATGTGAAGTGACATTTTACTTTGGCAATCAGTCTCTGAAAAACAATATTGTGACTGTAAAAAGGGATGCTCTGTCAGTTTAGTTAGCTGTGGATTGGGTACAGTTGATGGTACAGTTTAACTCATTCCATACCAGTCCCTGATTTTTCCATATATTTACCCAGGTTGAAGTGCATATTTAAATTCTTCATGAAAAGAGCTTTCGTTCAAGTACCAAATGCCTATACTCTTAAGTCAGTGGTTCTGGCACTGCCTGGCAAGTCATGCTGCAGCTACCACAAGGGCAGCTGCAGCATGACTTGCCAGGCAGTGCCAGAACCACTGACCAAGGCCTGTGACCATAGTATGGAATGGGTTAAGTCTGTGTCTGTGTCTGTGTCTGTAGCTGTGACTGTTGTGTCTTCTTCTAACTAATCAACTTAAAAAAAGAAGTCCTTACTGAGTTGAAAAGTCCTTCAAACAATGGATGTGAACATGCACTGTTGATTGTAGAGTGGGACAGTGCAACGTTTGCCCAGTTAATGGTAACTTTGTCCCTGATGTGTATAAGATGATGCCATATTCTTACTTTTTATTTACAAAGTTGGTTATTGCTTTAAATTAATGGTTTTGGTCCGTCTACTCTGAAAATTGTCCTGTTTTGAAATCAGATGTGCCAGATTGGCCCCAATTCACAGGCGAGATATATTATTAATAGTCGTGAAAAACCAGCAGAGTTCTACATGACATGCTTAAATGCAAACCAATGTAATGGCAAATATAAATTTCATAGAAACCCATGGTAACATTCAACAAGAAGTTAATTAAAAAAATTATGCATGGCCCATTTCATTTTGAAAATGGAATTTAGAGCCTTTTTGTGAATAAACGAGGCAAAAGCTGGCAATATACAGAAGGATATAATTGTATAAATTAGGTGTCACCACAAGCAGTGGGGGTACTTATGGAAGTCACAAGCAGTGGGGGGTACTTATGGATGTCACAAGCAGTGGGGGTACTTATGGATGTCATAAGCAGTCGGGGGTACTTATGGAAGTCACAAGCAGTGGGGGTACTTATGGGTGTCACAAGCAGTGGGGGTACTTATGGATGTCACAAGCAGTGGGGGTACTTATGGATGTCGTGAGCAGTATGGGGGGTACTTATGGATGTCACAAGCAGTGGGGGGTACTTATGGATGTCACAAGCAGTGGGGGTACTTATGGATGCCGTAAGCAGTATGGGGGGGGGGTACTTTTGGATGTCACAAGCAGTGGGGGTACTTATGGATGTCACAAGCAGTGGGGGTACTTATGGATGTCATAAGCAGTATGGGGGGTACTTATGGATGTCACAAGCAGGGGGGGGGGTACTTATGGATGTCACAAGTAGTGTTGGGTACTTCAGCAGTGTCACTATAATTAGTAAGTAGTGTGGGGGGTATTCCAGAGATGTCACAAGAAGTAGTGAAGGTTACTTCAGGGGTAGGGTGGGTACTCCAGAAGTGCCACAATAAATAGCATGTGTTACTTCAGGGTGCCACAACAAGTAGCTGGGGTACTCCTGGAGTGTCATTAGAAGTAGCATATGGTATGCCAAAGGTGTCACAACAAGTTGCATGGGTTAGCTTGGAGGGGGGAGGGGGGATCAAATTCCAAATAGTTAAGAGTTTATCCTGGTCCTGTGCAAACCCAGTTGATAGTTCTAACTAAACATGAATATATTATACAATTGACGGATCAATGTATATTAACATGATGCCTAGTAAGACACTTGGCTGCCAAAAAGAAACACACCAGTAGGTCATTCACCCAAACATGTCTTGCCACAGCTCCGCTTTTGAGCGGGATCGAATAAAATAAGCAGTGTTGAGCATTCCAGGGGTGTCACAATAAGCAGTGTTGAGTACTCCAGGGGTGTCACAATAAGCAGTGTTGAGTACTCCAGGGGTGTCACAATAAGCAGTGTTGAGTACTCCAGGGGTGTCACAATAAGCAGTGTTGAGTACTCCAGGGGTGTCACAATATGCAGTGGGGAGTACTCCAGGGGTGTCACAATATGCAGTGGGGAGTACTCCAGGGGTGTCACAATATGCAGTGGGGAGTACTCCAGGGGTGTCACAATATGCAGTGCGGAGTACTCCAGGGGTGTCACAATATGCAGTGGGGAGTACTCCAGGGGTGTTGCAATAAGCAATAAGGGGTAAACCAGGGGTGTCCTGAAAGTAACATTAACATGGGGTATTTGATGGGTGCCATGATGCATATATAAAGCAGTAAACAATACAATAGGTGCTAGTGCTCACTTTATTGAAGTATTTCTACACCACATGTATTCCCAATCTGTGACCAGCTGCCTGTTTTTTCTTTACTTGCAGATGCAGTTGCTCGACCTCACCAATGTACACAATATTTTTGTTCATTTTCTTTTTCTTTTTTTAATCTTAATGCATGATCAGAAACAGCACTCCCAGAGCCCTTGTTTTATGCTGTACTGTCATGCATATGTTGGATTTGTCTTAGAGACCTATATATAGGCCTGTTCACTTGCAAATTTGTGCATCTTCCATGGATAATATATCATTAAGATAGACTAATCTTTCAGTAGGGTAGGGGGTGACATTACTTGCTTTGATATCATTTAGTGCTGATAGTTTTTTTATACTTCACTCACTGGCACACATGAAGCAGGCGACTGGTACATGCTGAACTACAGTGAAACTTGTTATATACGGCCATTAGAAGTGAGAACAGATTTATGTTGACAAAGGAGATCATGGGCAATACACATATCAAATATGAGGCTACCTACTGGTACAAGTCCTGATGTTAAAAACAAAAAACATTTTTAAGAGGTAAAATTTCAAATGATGGTGGGTAAGAATATTGCCAGCAGGCTGGTGTGATTATTATTATTATTATTATTATTATTATTATTATTATTATTATTATTATTATTATTATCATTATGATTATTATTATTATCATTATTATTATTATTATTATTATTATTATTATTTGGGGGGGTACCTCCATGCTGTTATTGTTAGTATGGTCTTAGTGTAGTGGTCCCATACGCCATATAAAGGCCGCCCGTTCTGGGATAGGAGCATGGGTGCTTGTGTGTCATGAAGGACATGTGGAAACAGGTCATTTCCTGGCACTGTGTCCTGGAAGGAGGTAGCCGGCATCCAGGTGGCCTGGTATGACAGGGGCATTAGACATATGCTGTAATCATCATCAGTCTATGCATTTAACCTTTTCCTGCTCAAATCACCCCAAGGCACCTAGATGTAAATTGCTGGTTTCTTTAATGAAATTACTTTACTTTAATGTTTTTTATTAATATTTTTTTAGAGAATTGTAGACAGGATTTATCAAGATGGCAGCTCAAGGCCAATAGCTCTCCGGGGCATGGGTTGAGCTTATTGTGCCGAAAATGCACCAAGGAAAGCTATTGATGTAATCTTAATCTGACAAAAAAAGGGTTAATGTATATATGTATGTATGTATATATCTTTATTATACTGACTTGTACTATACATAGTCACAATCATTTGTGTATTATTATAAAGAATATTTTAAAGTACCCAGCCCTTTGGGCTTATAAGTCAGTTTTAAAGAATATAAATAATAAATATGTGCAACACAATATCAAAACAGGGATAATATCGTATACAAAAATGTATACACATCAATTTGTATACATGTATCACAAACTAAAAGAGTTTACTGTCAGGAGATTTTTTAATGGCAGAAGGGATTTTATGGGTTTTGTTCCCTAACAAAAAGTGACCAGGGACTGGATAAGGGGTCAGCCAAAATTATTAAAATTTTCAAAAACATACACAGAGTACTCTTTCCTGAAACTTCCCCCCCCCCCCCCCCCCGAGAGTACTCTAAAAATATTGATTTTAGGCTAAAAATTGATCAACATTTTCAAAATTAGTGGAAAACGTACATTGATCTTGACCCCTCCCCCTGTATACTCTATGTACTAATGTGAAAATATGGATAAAAATGGCTGACCCCTAAAGGGTTGATATTTTCAGACATTTGTTGTCAGAAACTGGCAGGGGTGGGGGATGGGGGAGGGTATATGTGTGTGTGTGTATATGCAGTCTCAGTAGATTGTGATCACCCCCAAACACTGCTGCCTTAGCATCACCTGGTGTCGTCTGTTCAGCGAGACTTGAGCACATTTTTCTCAATATTTATATATCGAGAGTTCCAGTCTCAGTGAACAGACTATATAATGTACTTCCCTTTTTTGGTGGTGGATGACCCAAGATTGTGCATGTTGCAATTACTCAAATTGCTTATTGAATAACTATTCATAAAATGGACCCTCAAGAAGTGCTCTGAGGCATGGATAATGGTAACTCATTCCATACTATGGTCACAAGCCTTGGTCAGTGGTTCTGGCACTGCCTGGCAAGTCATGCTGCAGCTGCCCTTGCGGCAGCTGCAGCATGACTTGCCAGGCAGTGCCAGAACCACTGACTTAAGACTATAGGCATGTTGGTACTTGAACAAAAGCTTTTTTCATGAAGAATTTAGATATGCAATTGTTGTCTTCAATCTAGGAAAATATACAGAAAAATCAGGGACTGCTATGGAATGAGTTAAGTAAGCCAGGTAACTTTGCCTCCTGTCAAAGAGGGTTGAGGGAGTGGATGTAAGAAAGAGTTACCATAGGGGCCCAGGGCCAGTTTGAAGGTTCCAGACACTGTGAGCAAATGTTCTGTGCTTGACTATATATTTTTTTTTTGCAACCAATATTGACCAATTATACATGCATGTTGTGTGTGTCAATTGGAACTTTGCCACAGGCCCAAGTGTCATAACACGAGTCACTAAAATCTTAGGCTGCTGATGTGTCGTAGATCTGTTCAGGACAGATGTGTGAGAGCAGTCAAGAAATATTGAAGTGTATTTTACAGCTCAGCAGACTGTTGTTTTTGCTGTCAGTGCCAAGGAGTGGTCTTTGCTGGCCCCGTCAGTGCCAAGGTCATCAGCTTTCACAGTGTTTAAGGAAATTCAAAATTTAACCCTTATGTTCGTCTCACAGCTTTAAAAAAGAAGCACCATTAACATTACACGAACCCTTTTCCTCTTAAACCAGCCAAAACTGGCTGGCGGTCAAGTGTTGTGTGCTTCAACATATTTTAGCTCTGCTGACTTGTCAGTCTGCAGAGGTTATGCGATCCATTTATGTCTGTCCGTCTGTCTGCTAACTTTTTACATTTTCTACTTCTTATCAAAAATTGTTCTATGCAATGTTTTGATTTTACTCATGGATGTTCCCTGGGTAAGCCCCTACCAAGTTGTTGGAGGAGATGAGGATCCAATATTTTTACTATTTTTCATGAATTTTTAAATTTATTTTATATTTGGAAAAAAAAATGATTAGTTCATTTTGTAAAGAACTACTTGCCCAACAACTCTGAGATTATGTACAGGGTCTCCAGGGTTCATCAGCTCTCATTTTGGCAACCAAATGCCACTACTCTTTTTTTACTACCTTTTTAATGAAATTTTGTGTGTTAAGGCTATTTTTCGACTTCTTGACCTGAAAAAGTATACACAAAATTTTTTTGAAATGTCAGAGCATTATTTAGCTCAAGTACATGTAGATTTGAGAAAGTGGTGACGATATATTGACTTTTAATGAAGCTGTGGCATGTGAAAGTTTGGCAATTTGTCAGTTAGCATTGTTACCGTCAACTGTGGAAAGATTGTGTCCTGCTCTTACCATGTGGCATTATGTAATGCAGCCTGCTACATCAGATGAAGGAAGTTAACAGCATACAGTGAAACCTATCAGCAGTGTTGGGCCCATGATACTCTCCACCTGTCCTGTACAGGTTTCCTTGTCATTTCAGTGACTCAGATGCTGTATGGCAGCAGTGTCCACTGCATGAGAGGTCAAGTGCCTCAACGGACATTTGCCCACATAGAGGGCTGGGTGGTAATGTTGTCGGCCATATGTCTGACATTATTACTCCTAGGTTTCTGAAACCTTTCTGGCAGATGAGCCTGTTGATACCTGCGTGTATCAGATCCTGCTTCATTAGGTATTTAGCAAAGTTTGTTTCAAGTACCATGCAATACAGTGGCACTTGCTCTGAAGACACCTTTGGTGAGGGACCACATTGGTTTTTAAGACCACCACTTGAAACACTGTACTCTTATTCCATTGCGATTAACCAGTAATAAAAGACCACCTGCAATATGTGACCGCATGTGTCTGGCCATAGGGGTGGTATTATATAGCAAGTACCACTGTATTATGTAGGCTACTCTCAAACAATTTCGCCTGGACTTCTGGTATTTTTTTATTTATTTATTTATTTATTTATTTATTTGTTTGTTTGTTTGTTTGTTTGTTTGTTTGTTTGTTTGTTTGTGTGTGTGTGTGTGTGTGTGTGTGTGTGTGTGTGTGCATTCATTTATTCATTCATTGTATTGTTTCATTCATTTATTTGTTTATGTATTCATACATTTTTTATTTTATTTTCACCTCACCTTACCATACCTTTTACTTTGATTGTACCTTTACTTTATACTACCATGCTACAAGGGTAAGTGTGGAGAAAATATGTAGTATTTGCTGTATATTTTTTTTACAGATTTTAAACATGTTTTGAAGGGCAGGGGCAATACAATGTAACAGATGTATACAATTTTTTCTCCAAAAGGCAGTCAGCAGAGCACAGGATCATCATGGTCTTCTTCTTACTTGTTTCATCAGTAATAAAAAGCCTTTTATGTACAAAATGTAGTTGTAAATGAAACTGTCAAAATACACGTAGCATACCCCAGGTCAACAGCTTTCCTTAGTGTGTGTTGGGCATTGAGGAAAGCTGTTTATTCAGTCTTAATTTGAGGGGGGAAGACAATCAGTAGTGAAGGGTATCCTATTTATTTCTGAGTGCTGGGAGAAAAATCCATGTTAATTCCAGGAAAATGTCTGTTTATTTCTGAATGACTATATGGTATCAAGTGCTTTCAAATCCTCAAATCCACTGTGCATGTGGGAAATTATTTTGTGTAAATACATCAAGGGAACAAATGTTGTTCTGGTGGCCCGCTTGTGATGAGTTGGTTAAGTGAGATGGGATATGCATGATGAGTATTGACTAATATAAGCAACATGAGAACCAGTTACATAGTCAGTCAGCTGGGCTTATTTGATGGTTTGTTGTCCATTGTCTGGTATTCAGGAGATGGTGATGCAGTAATTTGTCTATTTTTGATGAATTTTCTAATTTATTTTTTGAAAAAAATTAAAATTTCTTTGTCTCAAAAACTACCTGGCCAGTTGCTTTGATATTGCACATGGGATCACTTGGGGTCACCTAGTTCTTATTTTGGCCACCAGGTGGCACTGCAATTTTTTTTTTGGTGAATTTTTGTGTGTTAAGCCTATTTTTGACTTCTCCAGAACAGCTAAACAGAATTGCTTAAAATTTTATCAGAATGTAGTTGGACTTTAGACAATGAAAGTTTGCAAAAATAATGTGCATATGTTAATTTTTGACAAAGTTATGGGATATCAAGCTTTACTAATGTAAGTGAATGCTGCCACTGTGTAAATATATGGCAATACAGTGCATATATTGCACTATTGTATTATACAATTTCAACGTGTTTTCAAATACTGATGCTTAAGTGTTCCAGCTGTATATGTATATAGCTATACAGACTACAGTGCATGTATTGCAATATTGTAAAAGCGGATTCCAGTCAGCAGAGCACAGGATCATCATGGTCCTCATGTTTTTTGTTTTTTGTTTTTTGAATAAATTTCTGACTAATTTTTAGTGAAATTTTGAAAAGGTGACCTCTCTGAAACAACCAGGCATATTACTTTGAAACAGCAGAATAATATACCTGGGAGTCCCTAGCTCGTTTGCTGTATATATAGATGATCTTGAACTCATTCAGAAGAAAAAGTTTTGGATTGATTTTGGATGAATCTGACATGATCTTCAATGTCACACAGTAACTTTTGCTAAATTCATTTTAGTATAAAAACTCCAGAACTACTTGAGCTGGAGCTCTCATATTGCACACAGCAATGGTCCACAATGAGGACCAATTTAAGACTATGCGCGAATAACCTTGATGTAATTGCCAAGGTCTCAGGATTACTCAAGTGGGTTTAGTGTTCAGGTGATACCCCAAGAACTGTTTGAGCTAACACTTTGATATTGTACCAGATGAGGGTCCTCTATGGGGGAGAAGTAATGGCTGCATATGGGTGACCATGAATTAATGTCAAAGGTTACAGGGCCCCTTAGTCTATGCGTGCTTGGCCAGCTGAGCAGAAAACTGTCATATTCCACTTGTTTTAATTATTTCTCCATATTCTATTTCATTTAAAAAAACCATTACACATATTTTAGTTTCATTTTTTATTGTGTGGGAAAATAAATGGTGACTTGTTCAAGTTATATGCAAGAAAAATATTTCATGGGAAAATACCCTGGTGTATAAAATGCTTTTTGAGAATCTGTATTTTTACGGCAAACACATTTACACCATTGCATGTGCATATTTGGAGTAGTTGGATTAGATTTGCTCATGCACAGCATGTTTTTGCAAATTTATACCTAACTGCTAATGCAGTACTGTTTTGTGGCTTTGCTTTTATAGTCATCTCCAACCTTTCTACATTAAGTGTAGCAACAGTTTAAAATTTGAATAGTAACACTACAATGTATCTTGGAATTCTAAGTATATATATATATTTAACCTGAAGTTATTACGTAAGTCTGTATCAGATCATGATTAATGGAGATAGCTGTGGTGTAAAGAGAAATGGAATGGATTCACATTAGTTGGGGCTAAATTTATCCCTGTTTTTGAGAAGACTATCAAATTTATCATATCATCTTCCTTTGACTTGATTCATGCAATACTTCTGCAACAAAGTCTGACCGGCAAAAGAGAATTTGAACATCACTGTGCAGGATATAAGGTTTCCATTGATACCAATCTGTTGGACAGTTAATTTTTGTACATGAAAACTCAAGAAGTGCCTGTGGATGTAGTCTTCATTATGATACATGATTTCAGAGTGTGGTACCCCGTAATCTGTATGAGGAGGAGTACATTGATCGGCAGACAAGTCTGGAGCAGGCTTCCAGTGACTCCAAGTCCTTCTGTGAACTGTTTTCACTGCCCAGATCTGAGAGTCCACTATCTGGTAAGGCTGCTGTTTCTCACATATACCCTATTTATCCTGTGTGCTGTATCATTGTTCATACCAATGATCAAATTGATGTAATACGGGACATTTGTATTATCTGCGGTGCTGCTTTGGCCCGTATTATTCAGCAAGTAAGTAGGTGTACTGGTATATATGGGCAGATCCCTGCATCAAACATGGCAAAATATGTTTACCTTCCCAAACTTGCAATTTGGATGGAATTAATCATTTAAAAAGTCACAGTATGAGTTACGTAATGTTACCTCTTGACCCCTATTGCCAAGACCTCCGTGGCGATATCATCCGACACAATTTAGTTGTTCCAAAAACCTGATGGTCCTGGTGGCACCATTCCTTGGTTCCTATGGATCTGGTGGTGACTCCTGGTGCACATGCTCCAGTGTTCTTCCTTCCTCCTTGGGTACCATTTCTGGCATGGTCAAGGAATTTGGAAGCTCCATGAACTTTTGTTCACCAAGACTGTTCTAGTGCTGTAAGCACTGTTTCTTCTGCAGAATTTGTTTTCTAAGCCTTCCTAGACTCTTTGGGGTGAAGGATTGCTTACTCTGATCTACGGATACCCAGAGAAAAGCAGAAGTAGAGCTGGCTGTGTTGGCTTGAACATGATCTTTTCCAAGATGGCGTCTTGCGGGTCAGATCACAGACAGAGGGAGGACAGTGCTAGCCAGGTAATCGCTGCTTGGCACCTTCTCCCTTGTTGGGAAAAGGTTAGAAGCTGGATTCACAGACTCACTACATGGCTGCCTTGAATGGCCATGAACATTGTGCTGGTTGTCCCCAACAACTTAGCCCTATGTGTTCTTGATGGAGGACATGGCGGTGTTGTGCTAGGTTGGGTGAGGACAAGTGGCTACTCTACAAGGAAGAGCGAGAGGGCTAAGCATAAAAGGCAGCTTGACTCTGACTCCATTGTGTTCTCTCCTCCAGCAACACCTCTGGACACCCAAGGTGACAACCAGAGGCTCACTGGTTGCTGACCTGAGGCTCTCGCCAGCTGTGGAATCTATGGCCAGGAGTCAACAGATGCGTACCGATCTGGTCTAGTCACTGATCGCATATGGCCAGGAGTCAACAGATGCGTACCGATCTGGTCCAGTCACTGATCGCAGCGTCTCACCTGGTGGGCGACCAAGCTGTGGTTTCCAAACTGGAGGAGAGGTGAGGGACCATCGACACATCCTGCCAGGGGTTGTCCTTGAATGATGCACTTCATAAGACCCTCATTCCCTTCTCACCGTTCTTAGCTGAGCGGCATCCTACTCGGACATCTCCTTGGTGGCCTTGAGGTCTATTCTCTTGGCGGACGTCCAGTGCTTGGCACAGGTTTCAGAGGGAGTCGGGGACTGGCTTGATCACGCAGCATTGCTTATGACTTCATTGTTGTAGGCCATCGACCAACAGATTTGGACAACCTGTACACTCAAGGCAAACCTGCGATTGCTACGCAGCGACACCTGCCAGCAGGGTCAAAAGTTGCCTGACCCGATGTTTTGCCGAACACAAATGAGGCCTGTCTTCTCCAGCACCCTGTTCGGAGGAGAGATGGCGGATGTAGTTTGCAGGGTGCAGGACCGTTGTGCCTGCTCACTGAGTGCTCCAGGACTAAGGCCTTGACTGACTCTGGTCGGCCACTTTCATCCTTGGCCATCGCTGCCTCCCAGCATGGCTCTCAGACCGCTCCCACTCACCCTCCAGCCTGCGCCTTGCCTCTGACATCGCGAGGACCCAGGAGGGGCAGAAAGTGATCTGAGAAGGGCAAGCGGTTCAGAAAATGCAAGAAGTTGGGCAAGCCCCAGGGCTCCTGACTCTTGCTTAACAGACCACCTGGTCTCAGGGTCACCTTCCGCCACCAC
Organism: Hermodice carunculata; assembly: GCA_964020975.1. Taxonomy (NCBI): domain Eukaryota; kingdom Metazoa; phylum Annelida; class Polychaeta; order Eunicida; family Amphinomidae; genus Hermodice; species Hermodice carunculata. The sequence goes on from OZ026622.1 coordinate 91,939,799, forward strand.
TACAGACATATCAAAGTGCCCAGTCTGTGGTTGTCTTTCTGCCTTTTGCTCACAATGGGGATCAATTATAGACTATTCTTGCGTCTTAAATACCCTGAGACATGGCTGTTTTCTGCCACTTGACTTAGACAGGCCTCCTTTATGCTGCAAACCCATGTGGTTCACACCCCCCATGTAGGTTCCCAAAGCTTTGGCATTCCTAGAGGTGGTGGAAAAACTACGGAGCAAGAACGCCATGGAACAGGTGGAAGATCCTGGTTTGCCAAGGTTCTACAGCTTGGCTTACTCCTCTTTGTCTCCAAGCAGGACAGAGGCTTGCATCCAGTCATAGACCTATCATCACTGAGCATGTACTTGGAGATTATGTCTTTCAGGATGGAGACTCCACAGTCAGTGGTGGTGGCCCTGTGGGCCCAGGAATGGATGACGTCCTTGGATCTCGAGGAGGTGTTCTTCCACTTGTCCATCAAGGAGACTTCACAGAAATAGCCATATGTGCGGTTCACATTTCTACCAGTGCAGGATGCTTCCATTCGGCCTTGTCAGGGAACTTCTGGTGTTCACCTGGTTCGTGCAGGGGGTTGCTGTGCACCTGCACCAGAGTGCATTGCACATTCATGTGCAGCAGGACGACTGGCTGATCTGGGCGCTACGGCACCTAGATTTGCAGGGTCACATAGAGACTGTTCTGGAACTTTGCAAAGGTTAAGGCCTGATTGTGAATCTGACCAAGTCAAGCCTCATGCCAGAGCAGATCTTTGTCTTTTTCAGCATTCATTTCAGCGTGGTCACCAGTTCTTCTTTCATCCCTCGGAAGACAGATGGGAGAGACGCCAGGTGTTTCTGACCCAAGAGTTTCACTTGTCCTCAATGGACTCCCAGGTCTCCCTGGGTCACCTTCACCATTGTCCCTTGAAGCACGCTCTGTGGGACAGATGGTCGAGGGGGGCTACCAAGGACAAGTGCCGGTACTCCTGGAGGACCTTGGCACCCATTTGGGGGACCATATGGGAGAATGTCATGCCAGGACAGATATTGACACCATTTCAGGTGCAACTCACCATGTACATGGATTCATCTCTGTCTGAGTGGGGAACCCATGTGGCAGGCTGGATGGCATTGGGTATTTGACGCGGTCAGTCCACGTCCCGTCACATAAACTGGTTGGAACTGGAGGCAATACGTTTTGTGCTCCTCCACTTCCAGGATGTAATGGAGCACAAACACGTTCTTGTTTTGTACGACAACAGAATTGCTATCACCAACCTCAAACAGCATGGTGGGTCTTGCTCCTGAAAGCTGATGGAGTTGGCCACATGCATCACTTGATGGTGCTACAAACACATCGTCCGCATGCACATGAGGCATGTCCAAGGACTACTATATTCCTGGCCGACCAGCTCTTGAGAAGAGGTCAGTCAGTAGGGATAGAGTGGTTGCTTTACCCATGACTTGTTCAGGCCAAGTGTTGTACCCCACATGTTGATCTGTTTGAGACAAAACAGAACTGCAAAATTTCCAGTGTAGCCTGTCCCAGATCCCCAGGCCCTAGCAGTGAATGCACCTGCCATGGACTGGAGCAACCTTCAGGTTTGCACCTTTCCACCTCCACAGATCCTCCCAAGGGTTCTGAAGAAAGTGTCCCACAACTGCAACCTGACCTGGGTTGCCAGTCGCCGAGGACAGTTTGGTTCCAGGACAATCTGGAATTAAGTATTGAGCCACTGCTACATTTACCAGCATGGCCAAAAGTTCTGGTGCAACAGTGTGTTCCACAGGAACCTTCAAGTGCTCAAACTCTATACTTGGCATTTATTGCACAGCACATCTCTGACAGACATTGCTGGGAATCGGTTGTAGATAGAATTGCCAGAGGGGGGCTTCGATCCTCTTCTCTAGCAGTTTATTTGGCTCGTTGGAAAGTGTTTTCAGATTGGTGCACCGGTCGGAAAATACATCCCTGGTCTTCGAGCATTGCCAACATTACAGACTTCTTGCTGTACCAGTGGGAGGTCCTCTGTAAGAGATTGAGGACCACCATGGAAGAGTTTTGGTCTGCCATCTCCTCAGCCCTGGCGAACGTTCTGGACATTCACATAGGGAGCGATCCTTATCTGTTGGCGCTCATAGTGTCCCTCAGCACAGACCAACTGGCTGATAGGCAGGTCCCGCCGTGGTGGACCTCCTACTGGTTTTAGTCATGTTGACGAGGTGGCCCTTTGAGTGCCAAAAGGACCCCGTTGGGTGGACCTCAAGTGCTGGACGTGGATATATTTTTTTCTGTTAACTGTCACTTTGGGAGCTAGAAGAAGCAAGATCCATGCTCTGGCACATGACCGAATCCAATGGTCACCTGACCATTCCCAGGTGACCCTGAGGCCTCACTAGGGCTACCTTGCGAAGAACCAAGTGGCTCGAGATCTATCTATGGCCTTTAGGGGTTTTACCTTTCATGCTATGGATGCGGCTCTTACCATGGAGGAAAGAGCCCTGTGCTTATTGAAAGCGCTGCTCTGGTATCTCTCACACATGCACGGTGCCAGGTCTGCCCTCTTTTTGCCCATGGGTAACCCCTGAAAAGAGCAGGTCTACCAAAATGTGATCTCATGGATCAAGCAGACCATCCTGAAGACCTACAGGAACGTTTTGGATAGGCCTTTGGCCGTGAAGCATGTCTCGGCTAGAGCTCATGAGATGCAAGCTTTTAGTGCCTCCTGGTGGGCCCTAAAGAACGTTGCTGTTGTCTTTATCCTCCAGGCTAATGCCTCAGGTGATCATCTGTGACTTTTGCTGAGCACTACTTGCATGACTTGATAGTGCTGGAGGAGGGCATTGATGCCTTTGTCAGCATAGAGGACTCCTTTGCATAGGTTCCTGATACTTGTTCTTTAGAGTTACCTTGTTCCCTCAGGGCATCACAATATTGCAGCTTATGTCGCCCTTGGGCTGTAGATCTGGATGCAGTCTATGTCAGTATACCCAGCGTAAGCCTTCAACTTTAGGACTCGTACTGGGCGGGTGTCTCCAGTGTTCCCTAGGCTGACAGCCAACAGACTCAGTTTATGGACACTGCTTTATGGAACCATATAACCGTACCCCGGTGCCCGCTATGTTTGCCATGATTCACCAGTCTTGCTAGATCTCCAGGACCAGATGAATGGAAATAGACAGCGTCTACCCATGTGGCAGACGGCTATCAGGCTGGCTGGGTATTTCCCAGGGGGGCCCAGTGCGGTCCTATGCTAGTCAGTAAGGAGGGTTTCCAGGCTTTGGCCAGGATTCCGCTGTGGGCTGTCTCAAGTCCACATACCTCTGAGGTTTTCCCTTCAGACATTGCGTCCTCACTCAGACCGATGGTCCCCCCAGGCTGTCGGTCCCGCTGGTCCTATGTCTGTATGTACATCTTACTTGGGCATTGTAACATTGAGCCAGAGCCTTGGATATTTTCTGCAATTATGAATGAGCTCAAAGTACACCACTGCACACTGAGGAAAGCAGCTGATCGGAACCATTCATTTTCCTGTAAGTTTTGACATGGGGGCACTTGAACACAAAGTCTTTGTCATGAAAAATTTGAATACGGAAGCGTTAATAGTAATTTAGACTACACAGATTTCGTAATGATTAATGCTGACAGAGCTAACCCATTCCTGATCAGAATACAACCGAGTCCTTAGCTTTCCTTGACGTGGCACATTGTGCCCAACCCATGCCAAGAAAAGCGATGGACCTAGGGTGTGCCATCATGAATGGTCTTACATACAAATCTCAGCAAAAATATTTGTAGGTAAAGAGAAATGTAAATGAAAATATTAATGCAGATGATAATTTACATCTGGGCCCTTTCAATAGGAAAAGACTAAATATATCATTGGAAATGGAACAAGAAGTGACATACATGTACTGTCCACAGAAGACAGCCAGGGCAAATTTCAATGTTATGCTCAGGTTAACCCTTAAAGTGCTCATCACTGCTACAGTTGCTTTCTCATTACCATTAAACATATAATGGTTAAAAGAGTCAAATTCCTCATGAAGATACCTTTCATTCAAATACCAGCAAGCCTTGTTTTGAGCAAAAAGTAGTCTTAGTCAACAGCTTTCCTCAGGACACTTTGCGCACAAAGTGTCCCAAGGAAAGCTGTTGACTCAATCTTAAATCAGCACTTTAAGGGTTAAAGTATCAAACTGACTATTCCAAATGTAAATGATTGCCATGTCAAAATATGAAGTGTGATATATCTCTTTTGTGCTTGCCAGGGTGGCATGGAGGGAAAAGGTGTACATTGATAAACAAGGACAAATCATTGACGGCAGCATTCAAGCATGGAAAACTCTTTCTTACCAGAAGGTAATTCCCTTCAGTATCCATCATCTGTCTTCCTAATATGTCATACGCAAATACCTGTGGTAAAATCAATCCATAACTAGACCACATGTAGAATCTGTCATCTTTGTTACTTGAGTGATACAGTATTTTAATGCCTGCAGAATGTTGTGAAGGCATCAGATTCTAGTCTGTGTAGCTTGCATAATATAACATCATGTATGTGTGGCTTATGATATGATTGCTCGTCATGGGACATAACATCTTAATTAATTGATGTCTCGCTGTTCATAAAACTATTAGACCTGTGATAAATAATATAGCCTGGGTGCATGATAATGACATATTATAAACAATAATGTGAACAATATTGAATTTGTCTGCAGCCGCAGACAAACTCACAATATGTGAACAAACTATCCTTTGGTGAAAATTAACCACTCAGGTGCTTTTTGCTATTCCTGTGGTCAGCATTGTGGTAACAATCAGCATCATGCTTCGTGAAGCAAACAGAAATCTGTTTTGGCACATGGGTCGGAGTGCACAGGAAACAAAAGGCAAGGATTGGATAGCTGAATTGTTAAATTTCTGACAAATATCAAACAGCATGAGATTGTTATTGTGAGCCTTTATGGGAGCACAATGACTGTATTTGTTGTTATGTAAACACTTATTGTGTTTCATATTTATTTCAGTTTCCTGTGCTTTGAGCGGTCAAAAAGTCCTTCTCCCAAAAACCTTGTCATAGCTTTGAGTGATGTTGTTAAACTAGAAAAGGTGAGGTCAACATACCAGTGAATACTTCCTGTGTCAGATATGAACCCTGTAGGGAGTGAGTCAACAGCCTTCCTTGACTTCAGGAGGAAAACTGTTCACTACTCGTCCTTTTATGCTGAAAATGAGAAGATAAGAGAAACAGCACTGGACCATTTCTGTTAATTTGTAATGGGAAAAACTTGCATGCTGATGCAACAGTGTTTGGGTTCTGATGATTAAAAGCCTACTATGTATTTGTTGCTCGGCATGATACTACAAATTTTCTAAAGTGTGTGGCTATGTAAAAATCCTGACTGGTTGCCTCTGTTATTGATTTTAATACCTGCACAATGTATACTTATGTCACTGCCTGGATTCACATGACTCCCCTCAAGTATATGTACCAGGGAAACATCCAGAAAACAAAACACACATGACATCAATACATGACATATATGCTGAGGTACAGTATGGAGGCACAGGTGAATTATTTTGTGTACAAAGCAGGTGCACAACACCAGTGGATAAACTACCATAATTGAGTTTTTACAGGCATCAGTTTGTATTGTTTTTTGCATTCAGGCATTTGACAGAAGATTTCATGTTACTACTGTAAATTGCTTTATTTTCGCGTGTATGAATTTTCATGGTTTTTATATGTTTGACATTTCACTGTAGTTTTAATTTCACTGGTTTGGACATAATTCCCATTCAAACCATGTTAAAATACTATTTCAATGTGTTTTTATTTTCACGGTTTTGTGCCATCAGCGAAATAAGCGAAAATAAGAATACAGCAAAATTAAAGCAATTTACAGTACTTTGGACATAGTTCCTATTAAACCTATGTTAAAATATATATATATTACAGTTTTTACCATCAATGAAATAAACCAAAAAATACTGTAAGTAAGTACATGTAAAGTGAGGTTACAGTGAACTGGGAGTGGACATGAGCTCTAATGTCTGACCAGTATTCATTTGTTAATTCATGATAAATGTCTTATGGTATTTGTAGCGTGCTTAGGATCACATTCCCTCACTCTACAGCAAATCAATGCTCAACTGTCAGTTTTTGAGTTCACGGAATAAGAAATTGCTTCTTTTTGCTGTTATATATTAAAGGCCCTTGAAAGCGAACTCACTGGATTAATGTAAAGTATGTAACTTTTGTTCACAAGCTATAGAAGACTTTATTGGGTATTGTGTAATTTCACTGCATTGCAGGCTAAACCTTACGCGTGGATGCCAGGGGGAGGCATGTCTATAGAGGTGACGGTAACAAACCAGGACAGGGTGAGTCACTGGGACCTTTTGTGGAAAACTTGTACTCGTAATTTACAATATGTATAGGGAATGTGGAGGATGCTGAACCGTTTAGATAATTATTCTTGGGTTGATCTTCATGGTCTTTGAAAACATGCGTGGTTACCATGGATATAGTTTTATTTATAAAATCTAAATCTCCAGGGATCCAACATTTTCTGAATTTTTTTCCCATGGCGTGTGAGGACTTTGGCAAAATGTTTCACCAGGAAACTCTAACATGAAATGTGGTGCATTTTCAAGGTAGCAACAGTGTGTAATTGTCATATAATTGGTGTCTGTGACAAATAGGATTTAGGGAAAGCTTAGTTTTGTAGGATTTTGCCCAAAAGTCATGAAAATAGGTAACATAAAATGTACTAATTCAAGCATTTTTATTTCTTACTTTTGGAGCTGCTATTGCTTTGACAACAAGGAACAGATTACTCACAAGTCATAATTTCATTCAACTTTTACAAGTCACAATTACAGAGGTTTCAGTAAAATTAGGTGTCATCAATTCTTTAAAATAGAACTACTGCATATCAGTTTTTAGCTCTGCTGACCATAGATTGCAGAGCTTATACAGTCACTCACATCCATCCATCCATCCATCCATCCATCCATCCATCCATCCATCTGTAAACATTTGCTTGTCAATGCATTAGCATATACAATTTTTAAGTTAGCCCCTTGAACTTTTTTGACATATTGTATGAATAAAAATCTAGGTTCCTTTTGTTATTGGTGGCACCACCTAGTGGATTATGTACCATAAGGGCCAAAAAAAGTGAAAATGCTCCGGTGTGTTTGATTTTCAGTGGGACCTTATGAAATATGGTGGAAATATTCTGAAGGCCATTATTTATAATCTGAACAATACTGGTGGCACCACCTATAGGTGAATGGGAAATATGACATTATGTGGTAAAATTTCTAAAATTCGTAATCTTGACAAATTATGAGGCTAATTTCACCAAATCTACAACAATTACGTATCTTGGGGAAGTTGAATAATACATAATATGGGTGACCTTGACCTATATTCTGAATGTCACAGAGGGAATACATTTCAGGAAATTATTTTCTTGTGATGGTCATTACATCTGAATTGGTGGACACATATCCATATACCATTACAGCAATATTATACAGACAAAAGTGTATGAGATGTGCAGCCAAGGTGGCACCACTGTGTTATTGGAACTAACGTCATAGGTATCTAAACAGATTGAATTCATCAGTGATAATAAATGGAGATAAAACAACAAAATTTACACCAATTATGCATTAGGCCAATGGTCAAATATGAAATTTTGTGTGACCTTGACCTATTTTTCAAGGTCATTAAAGTGTGGTCAATTGATGTCCGTCTTTTACACAATCCTGTTTTTCGGTACTTTCACTGACATTGATGGCGGTTAATGAAGGTAGAATATGAATGCAGATAATGTGATTAAACATGAAACAAACATACTTTATATTGATGAAAATGTGTGTTTTTGTTTGTTTTTTTTTAAAGGACTTGATAAAGTAATATGTTCCTGAAATTAAATGAACTCTTATGTTTTCTGTTGTAGCCATACCTGTTTGGTGCCCTACTAAGTCGAGATGACTGTTTTGAGAACATCATGGCACATGGAATCAAGTACACATTCCCATGGGCAGCCCCTGTCTCATCTCCCAAATCCCCAACTAGCCCTGTAGCTTCCAGCAGTCCTGCCACTACAGGGAAGGTCTCTGTGTCCCATGGGTCCAAAAACAGCGAAAATACAGACACTTAATTGTAACTGTTGTGAAGAACACAAAGGAGGAACTGTCCTGTGTGTCCTTAGCCATCTTGGTCAGAGTCAACACAGGAGGTCAAAGTGGTTGACCTTGATTTCAGGGTGTATGAGGAACACTTTTACAAATTTCTAAAAGTGTAATACCAAGCCTATGAGTGTCACTTTGTTTATGGCTGAAGAAATTAAGTATATGTACCACAAAACTATTTAGGAACAAAAGAGGACATGTATCGTAGCAGACAAAAAGGGAAGGAGACAGCAGACAGGAGAAATTTAAGACATTTATTGAAATGCAGTGGAGATTTATAAACTAAGATGCTAAATGTAGAAGCCTCTATGGCAGCGGATCTTACAGGATAATTTAAATAGGGGCCAGTGATTTTACTTTTTTTTTTCATTAAATTCTGAATCGCAGGGTATAAATATAATTTGGGATGGAAAAATTTTTGGAATGTTATGCACATTTTTTTTTTTAATAAAGAAAATTACATTTCAGGCACACATGGGATCATAGAAGGGGTTGTTAACACTATTCTGTCCAAACTGTGTATATGTTTATGGCCTTTGTGTTCTAGTTGGACGTGGTGCTGGTGGACCCTCGTGATGGGTAGGAACTGAGCCCTGCTTTGTATTTCTAAGCATTCCAGAAACTTTCGCACATTTGTATGTGTTTGTTAATTGTCCAAACGTCCAAAGTAACTTGGAGAAGTGTCAAGCTGATGGTAAGCTTGACACACTAGATGAAGTTATTGTACACATATTGTGAAACAAGCCTAGGACTATTTATGGTAATTTAAAACAATGTATAACAAAACTAATAGAACATGCCAGTACAATGTCTAACTGCCATGGGTGTCTGGAGTGAAACAGTGCGCTTAATGTACATTTGTAGATGATACAAAAAACATACATTTGTTTATGATATTCATATGTTGTGTGGGAAGGGGATTTATCTACAGTAGAATATTGAATCTTGCTTGATTTTATAGCAATGTGTGTATCTGTACATACGATACCAATAACATTTGGTTTCTTTTAGCCATGCAGCATGATGTGGTCACATGATTACCATGTGATTGGGGGAATCTTTGTTTTACTAAACTGCACAATATGAATTTCAAAAAAATTGAATTCATAAAACAATACAGAGTGAATGTGTTTTTACACATTCAGGAAATGCATATGGGATGCTTATATCTGAAATTTTTAACTGTTAAAAAATTTCAATAATTATTTTTCTGATGAGATGGTTTGCAAGCACTTCATGTCTCAAGATCACCAATTTCTTTTGTTTTACTTTCTGACAAAGTAAGCATGTTTTGTTGTTTACACATGGGATGTGCATTTCCATACATTTGTTGTTTTGATGTTGACATGTTGCACATCTTTTTTTTTTTGTGTCTAAAATTACGTTATACCATGGTGCAAGGCATGGTCCATATTACAAATGTTGTTATGCCAAAATGATTGTTAAAATATTCTGTACAGTCAAATAAGTTTGTTGGAAAGCTAGCTTGTGTCAAACTCAAAGTCTATAGGACCCTAGCTTGAATTGAATTATTTTTATATATTTCTGGTTAAACAGAACGTTTGTAAAGTATACATGCATATAACGTATATTCCTGCAAGGGTCTATGTCACATACTAATGACTGTTACCAGAACAGATTCAAAAGGCAGGTTTATGGCCTTAATTTTACTTCAGTTTTCAAAATGGATATTAAAATATCTGGTGTATGAGAGTAGTTTCATGTACCATATTGTTTGGATGCTTAGAGCAATGCAGCTGAAAAGTTACAACCAAATAATATTACAGGGTATGGTTATCAGATTGTATGATTACTATACAATCAATAGCCTGGACCCTTGTGCTATTTTGTACGTGCATCTTCTGTCAATATTTATGTGGACTTCAAAACTACTTAGAAACAAATTTGCTCTATGGCTCCATTATGAAGGACACTGACCTACAGCCTAAACTGTATTGGATCATGTGACCTGATATTTGATCATGTGATTTGGTGTGGGATCATGTGACCTGATGTGGATGCTATGTTTTAAGACTCGGTTTATTATGTGCAGCATATGTTTGCAGCCTGAGATTGTTAGTCTGTAGAAATAAAGCTATGATATAAGCATTGTTAATGTAGTCGGTAGATCAAAAAAGTTTTAATGTGTGTCTGACAAAATTAAAGATGGGACATGATGAGGACTTACACACCACTTTTTACTGCAGATCTGTTTGGATTGATATAGGATGTCGTGTGTATGGTCAAATTTTAAGTATAACAGCTTCAATTTATGAACAGTATCATGATTACAGGGTTGTATGGCCTTGTGTGAATGTACATGTATGGGTGTCCAGAGTTCCAGAAGGCTTAGACACAGATTTAAGGATGGTATGCTAATAAGGTTCATGTGTATCATGGGAATTGAGCCCGGTGTGTTTGCTGTGTGGCCACATACCTGGACCCACATTTAGCCTCTTATTGCATGGATCCTGGCGTGCAGTGTGAAGCACCATGCTCCATGTAATCAGAGGCTGACTTACCAACCAGGAACCATGCAATCACAGGGTGAATAAGGGCCAGCAGCCTGCAGGCTGACTTAAGGGCCAGGAACCGTGCAATCACAGGCTGACTTAAGGGCCAGGAACTGTGCAATCACAGGCTGACTAAGGGCCAGGAACCATGCAATCACAGGCTGACTTGAGGCCAAATAGACCCACACAGCAAATATTTAAGGCTTGATTCCTTGTATAGCATGTCCTACCAGTCAGTTTACCCAGAAAACCTGCAATGAATATCCCTTGGAGCTTTTAATCTTCCATCTCTATTTCTATGCTTTTAGCAGTACTCTATTTAGGGGTTGTCTCCACCCCATTCCAAGCCAGCTAGAAATTCTGCTTCAGTGGGAGACAGGTGGTATCACAAAAACAGAATTTTCTGATGTCCACCTCAGACTGGTCATCTTGGATTGATGTACAAAAGTGCTATAATAACATGACACCTTTGTGCTGCAATTTTTGTTCAGGTTGCAACATTGTGAATTGTGTGAAGTATGATGATATGATTAGTAATATTTCTGGCATAGAGAACATGTGCCTGTGTTGTTTTGGAGCATGGACTGGCATACTGGGAGCACCCATAACTCCAGTAATACTTTAGGTAAACAGGCTGGTTCCTGTAGGACTGGCCAGGTTGTGCTCTGCATGAAAAGTGCTGTGGCTGGGGTATGATGGCTGGCACTTGAATCTTTTAGCATCTAGGAAATTGACTGCATTTTTCTTCTCCAAAGACGCTTTGAATGCTGAAATTTAAGCCCACAGAGATTGGCAGTGATCTAGGTTATTCCATAAATTGTAAAAAAGTGGGGCCTGTTTTGAGCCATTGTGATTTTGTCAGGTGGTGGGAATAAAGGTGTGCTCCTAAAATGCTACTGCCTGATTATTTCTGGTGCCCTCTCTGCAACTGATAGAATATCCAAAGAAAATTCATAAATGGTGCAAATGGTCATGTAATTCATTGTAAATCTTTGTTTGAAGTTCACATACACAGAAAATACTAGTACATAATCTGGAACAACCCACAATACAGGGCCAGAATTTCGGCGAGAATCCGAATATCCATTCTTGTAAACATTCTCCTAAACTTGTCTTTAAAAAGAAAAATAATTGACAAAAATCCAGATAGATTCTTGCAAAATTTTGTGAAATTCTGGCCCTGCAATACAGGACATGTACAGGTCTATTAACATCCCACCAAAATATCTCAGCCTGTCACCAGGCTGTGGAGACAATATAGCTTCCTGGATAAGGTGTACTGATGGAAAATCAAGAGTGTTACTGACATTTGTGGGAATAAAGAACATTTATTCCAAGGATATGACGACTCCTTCATGTATCAAGCACAGAATGTGTTCGCAGAATTATGTGACTTTGACTTTTTAAACAACTTTATCCAAAATATTTGTTTTACAAGAGTAATATATTTTGCCCTGTTTGCTGCAGGGAATTGCCCCTACATGTGGGTACTGCTTTTTAGAATGTTATGGATCATGCAGCACTGCAGCTAATATGAATGTCCAGTATTGACTGTGCCTTGTCTTTTCAAATGGAAACTGCATTATGCAGGCATTGCTTTCCAGACAGAAGTATTTATTTTTTCTTTAAGTTGACATTTAGAGAAGAAGAGCATTTACCGAAAGAGCAAGGAACAAATAGAAAAGTAGGTTATCAGCTATGATACAGAAGTGTCCCAGCATGGAACTATTTTCTTTGTAGCAAGTACTTTTATTTACAGGTGATTCTTTACGAAAATCAAAAGGATCTTAAAATAAAGGTACATTGTAAATGTAATGCAGTACAGAGGGATTTTATTTTATCATGACACCAAATTCTGACGGTAAAAGTAACTTTACATTATAAATACCCCACAGTGTGGAGAAGACTATAGCTTGTGCAACCGATCATTACTTGCTTTAGTCTGTGTATAAAATTTGACAAGTAGACAGAATATACGAACAGTTTGAAATTAACTGCTTAAAAAGTAGATAAGAATCTGTAAATCCCATACATGAATGAAAACTGTAATGGTTGCCTGCCAACATACTAAAATCTGTGGAGTGAATAGTATATAGAACTAGGTCTGTTGTGCAGGCAACTATTTAGTCTGGTATCCTGTAGTTAATATGATACCGTAAGATCTTGGTATCTTGTAGTTAATATGATATCATAAGATCTTGGTATCTTGTAGTTAATATGATACCATAAGATCTTGGTTTTTGCATGCTTTAAATTCAGGTAATTGGCTGTAAGCAAGTATAGAATCAAGATTTGCAACACGGATAGTGACAGATTTAATTTTAAAAAAAAATGCATTTTAAGCAGAATGCCAGACTTAATTAAAGTATAAAGTTTGGCTTATTAGTGCATGGTAACCGAAATGTTGTAAAATGTGTACAGAAAAGCACTAATATCTCAGCCATGTTAAGAGAGTCATGGATACCTGCCACAATCATTTGGTCTTATTCATTGGCAGCATATATATTTACCAATATATATTCTCTGGTACACCTGGCTTCGTGCTGGTCTTTTTATTGTACGAAGAGCTCTTTTTATTGTACGCAGAGCTGTTGTTTGTATTGCATATTAGCATCACTGACCTACAAAGAAGTTTCCAATGTTTGAAGAACCTGCAATCAGTGAAACCACAAAGAACATAAACACACAAATGTGCAGTCCAAATATTCAACACAGGCATTTGTGACATGGGTGGTAGGAACAGACCAATAGGGAGCCGGAAAAAGTGTTGATTATATCACATAACGAACACTTTTCACACAATAGCATTGCTCATAGATCGTCGAGGCACAAAGATCTATGCATTGCTAGTGTTGTGCAGTGCAGCATGACCTACAGACAGTGTGTTGTCCTATCTAGCATGATATCACTGTCGGCATATATTAATTTGATGTACATGACTCAATTTATAACACTTGATTAGTGTCCATACCAGCCGTGAACCCTGAAAAAATAAGTGAATTAAATTCCAAAAATGTATTGCTGTTTTACCTGCAATAGGTTTCTTGTGGCGTGCACTCTCGTCATTATGACACATACTGCTCTGAAAAATTAACTGTTGAGTGGGAATACTGCCCAAGTCACTTAAATCTGTCATTTTGGCTTCCACCACCTGCTCTTCCCAGTGCTGTATTGGTAAGTGGAAAATACATGAGCAAGCAATCAAATTTGACTGTGCATGTGACAACTTACGTAGGCGGCAAAATATACCATGCACAAAAGGCAGTCGTGCACCAAGGGATATGTTGGTCAGTTCCTACCACCCTTGTTACCAGTCATTTATAACATGTCACAATGACCATTATGCCATCACAATCAACTCGGTCTTCAACCTCATCGATTATGTGGCATAATGGTCACGTGACATGTTATAACTATCACATAATGCTGGCTTTTATTTTTGTATGAATCCGCTTCAAGGGGTGACCCAGTATGACCACTGGTTGTCTGTCTGGCAGGCCTTCCATCCAACATTTGTTTGTGAACATGATATCTCCAGATTTACTGCCCACCTACAGGTCAATTTTACTTGAAGGCCTTCATGAATTTTAAATTCTAGCTTATTAACATCCGAACGATTTTGGTAACCTATGTTTCAATTTGAGGTGTGATGTGTTCGATCTGTCCATTTTGTATTGCATATGTGACATATTATTTAGTCTATTCTTTTATTTACGACTTTAAATCATGACTTACTTTATCTATGGTTGTCTTGTGATTTTGACATGCATGTTATTTCGATGTATTATTTGTGTATATTCTATTTTCTTCCTTGTGGAGGTTAAATAAAATTTTATTATTATTATTATTATTATTATTATTATTATTATTATTATTATTATTATTATTATGCCCCCCTTCGAAGAAGGTGGGGCATATAGCGTTGCACATGTCGGTCGGTCGGTCGGTAGACTGTGGTTTCCGCACAATAACTCAAGAAGGTTTTGAGCTAGGACTTTGATACTGTACAGGTGTATCATTCTAATCAAAAGCTAGGCAAACTTTGAAGATGGGTGACCTTGACCTAATTTCAAAGGTCACAGAGCCATTTGGTTGAATACTGTTTCTGCATGATAACTTGCATTTTAGAGGTAGCACTTTTATATTGCACAGCTTTATGGTTGCCTATAAGGGCTAGTTTGAGTTTGTAGATGGGTGACCTTGACCCAGTTTTGAGGGTCAGACACAGACAGTAGACTTCCTGTGGTTTTTGCACAATAACTGAAGAAGGTCAAGTGAAAATGAGTGACCTTGCCCTAATTTTCAAGGTCATAAAGCCACTTTGCTGAATATGGTTTCTAAATGATGACTGATTTTTCAGCTATAACTTTTATAGTCCAGGTTTTTAGTTGTTTTTTAAGGGCTAGGTTAAAGTTTAAAGATATGTGACATTGATGTATGATCAACCTTCACTAATTTTGTAAGGTCACGAGTGCCCCTTCTACCACTATCAATAGGGTAGCGAGGGCAAGGGTAATGAGGGCGGGGGGCATCTATGTTTTATAAAACATATCTAGTTATTATTATAATTGTTATTATTATTATTATTATTATTATTATTATTATTATTATTATTATTATTATAAAAATAATAATAATGATAACTATTATTATTATTATTATTATTATTATTATTATTATTATTATTATAGTCACCCTAAGGGGGCAGTCATTATTTATCAGGGGGGTGGGTGGATGGGTGGTCAATTAAAGGGGGGGGGGAACAAAATTACACATGCTCCTATTGGAGGGTCACAAAATGACTGACATGAGGAGGTCATAAAATTGCCCCCCCCCCCCGGGGCCAGGGGTGAGAGGGGTGTCATCAAATTGTCAATCAGTTTACAACAAAGTCATAAAGCAATAACCAGTATAAGGCTGGGGGGGGGGGCATAAAATTCTGGTGACTTGCTGAGGGGGGGGCTGCAAATTCTTGTCGGTTTTTATAGGGGGGGCCACAAAAATATGACGATACCCTATCCCGAGCCCCTCCCCCCCCCAGGAAATAATGATCACCCCCTAATTACTCGATCTGTGTTGAAGTATTAAAACATTTTTTGTATCATATTTTTTTAGCTCCGCTGACCAAAGGTCGCAGAGCTTATGCGACCACTCATGTCTGTCCACACCAGCTACCTTTTGTGGGTGACTGCCTGTCTCAAGTCAGGAGTGAAATTTGTTTCTTCACATTGGTATTGGAAGATGAATGTTGATGCTTTGGTGACTCTGGAATCTCTTTGCTGTCATTGTTGGGTTTGATATTTATGGATATGGGTCAATCACTTACCTTATAGTTACATAATGTTCCAGATTCATAGATATCACAAAAACGATACAGGCCTACTTCCTACTTTTGCTACAACTCAGCTGAAGAAATTAATCAGAAGAACCAAATTAGTGATAGGCCTACCAATTCTCTTTTTACTTTTTGCAGAAGTAAATTTATTTGGATTTTGAGTGGTTGGGCCCATACATATTGGAAACACTATAGTCTGTATTCAATGAAGAATACATCAAAGGTTGAGAGGACCGGTTTAAAACCGCCAGTTACCTTTTGTGGGTGACTGGCTGTCTCAAGTCAGGAGTGAAATTTGATTCTTCACATTGGTAATGGAAGATGAATGTTGATGCTTTGGTAACTCTTGAATCTCTTTGCTGTCATTGTTGGTTTTGATATTTATGAATATGGTTCATATTTTTCTACATAGGTGTATCATACTATAGACGTCCGTAAACTTTTGCTCATTAGCGCAATACCTTCCACAGTTTTCAAGTTAGCCCAATATAACTTTCAGGACTTAAAGTGTGTATGAAAATCTAGGGCGAGTTTGATATTGGTGGCGCCACCTACATACTTATGTAACATAGGGGTCAAAATGTGAAAATCTTATGAACACTCTAGCATCTTTATTTTGTGGCAGATCTTCACCAAATTGGTCGGATTGTGGGGGGAGGTCAAAGTTTAAGTTGCTAATGATAAAAGTGGCGCAATCCATAATTTGATAGAAATTATGAGCCAAAATGTATTTTAAGAAGTAAAATTACATATTTGGAAAAAGTAATTGGATTAGACTTGCAATATATATATTATATATGGACCATGGCCAAAGGTAGAATGTTATGTAATATCAGTGACCTTGACCTATTTTTGTGAGGTCACCATGCCTGTCAAGATGAAACAAGTGATTTTGTAATGGCTGGGTGTAGCTTGGACATCAATGGCAAAGAGAATTGGGCCTCCAGATCAAAATTGGACTTGATTACGTTATTCATAAACCTGTACTAGGTAACCTGCTTTTTGGGTCGCTGTGACCCAGTAATTATGGAGTTTGGCGCTTGTCCAAGCCACCTATAATTTGAGGGAAATTGTGAGCCAAAGTGTGTTTTAAAATAAAATTCCAGATCTCGAAAAGTAATTGGATTAGACTTGCCAAATTTATAGGATATATAGACAATGTCCAAAGCTAGAATCATATATAATATCAGTGACCATGACCTATTTTTGTGAGGTCACCATGCCTGTAAAGTTGCAAGAGGGGATTTTGTAATGGCAAGGTGTAGCTTGGAGTTCAATGTCAATGTCAGCACAGCACCAGGCAGGCCTATGGGCCTCTTGTATGACATAATCTCGGTGTCCTTGATCTTCTGTCCCAAGGTCATTGAGGACAAAGTTAAGGATTCACTCATTGAAAATCACAAAATGACTTGTTCTCTATTTGAAAGATAAACACCTAAAGTATGTGGTCACCAAACATTGTTTGAAAAAAATCAAAATTTATACAAGAAAATCAATGAAAAACTATGACAAGTTTCAGAGGACCACTGCACGTGTATCTTCTGTTTACTTTGGTATGGTAATAGTCCACAATGTTTGAACAGCCATCAGCCGTGCTGACCCACAGGGGCCCATGATGTTTCATAAGTTATGCATGTAGGGCGGGTCAACTGTGGGCCTCAAACTGTTGGCCTTTACTGAGTAAAGGCCAACAGTCTGACGCCCACCGTCAGCCCGCCCTCCATGCATAACTTATTAAATGTCACGAGCCCCTGCGAACACAATGACCATGTGACTGTGTTGTTATTATTCTGGGTGATTGCTGTATGTCGACAGGACACATTGATATTGGAACAATGAACTAAAATTTAGTTTTATTAAAAATTTCAAATGGCACAAGTCTGTAACACAGAACCAGATAAGAGTAAAATACAAGACGCATGACAGAAAAATACGGGATGTTATGGTAAATCATGCCTGTGACAATGCAGACTCTTGCATTCTGCCGCCCATGTTGTTTCGAAAAACTAACCACATCAAAGTAAATGCTAGATATTTTACATCTCCAAGGGTGCCTAACCTTTGGGTAAACTGACCTGGAAACTGCACAGCAATATTAATAATGTAATTTGTGACAAACTTTCTGGTGGTCACTTTCAGTGAAACATGAATTGATAGCCTACAAAAAAAGCCCTCACACGTTCAATCCTATGTTGCTTGTTGCGCAAATAATTAAACAATTGCCTTGTGGCGCACACTGACAGTATACAGCCTGGCCCAGGTCGAACGATCTCAGATTATAAAGCTTGCTACCCAGGTGGATATTGCAAAACAACCTGTCAAACCACACGTGGACCCAATTGCCGGCTGCCATTTTGAAACAGTGTGTTGCCATGGTCAGGTGACCTTGTAATCGCTTTATGTCCTCCCTTTGATCCTTGAAAGCGGCATGTGAAACCACAGCGCTAAAACCTACATTGCGTCTGGCTTTACAAAATTTGAGATAAAAAACTTGATTTTTATACCACAAAACAACAATGTATCTTTGCAATAATACATCAAAGTTGCAGGTTCTTATTTACTCCACTCGTACTGAAAAGTTCGATCGGAGGTAATGAGTTACTTTCACATGACGGTCCGTTCTTTGTAAAAATCAGAGCCATGACCTTTGAAAGCGATTTTCTCGGAAGTCAATTTTCACAAGATCAATCAAATTTTTAAATGATATCAATCAAACACAGATAGATATGTCCACTCAAACGGGTAAAGCAAGATAAAAGTCTAACTTAGGAACCTTTTTTTTTATTTGGCCTTTCAAGTCTTCTTTGTGACTTTTGGAGCTCAAAAAATGAAGAAACTATATACCATGGTACCAACTTCAAAATTCTACAAAATTGTATAAAATCAATTGTACTCCTAGACAAAAATTTGGTTACTCGGGAGTGGTCTATATTATCAT
Organism: Hermodice carunculata; assembly: GCA_964020975.1. Classification (NCBI taxonomy): domain Eukaryota; kingdom Metazoa; phylum Annelida; class Polychaeta; order Eunicida; family Amphinomidae; genus Hermodice; species Hermodice carunculata. Next base: position 91,958,788 of record OZ026622.1, read on the forward strand.
TTCAGATAGTTTGCAGATCTTAATATTGAATATTGTGTGAACAAGCTGAAATAAACTTGTAAATCTATACCCGCTCACAAAACAGCATAAAAAGTCTGAAAAAATCTCTAAATTGATTCGATGTTCTGTTTTTACAAATCTAGACATCCATACAATTATGAAAATATATAGTTTTATGGGAGAAATGATCAATTTATATGAGCTGGACAGGGTCAAAGTTGACAGAGTGCACGCGCCTGAAACCATCCTGGCACCTTAAACCATATACAAGACATCCTTTTGCTGGCAGTCAGGAGGGTTTTAAATAGCAGGCACTACTGTATATGTATGAAATCTCTTGGTAGATTTCACTCAAAAAGATCAGCTTTTGTGGGGGAAATAATCCTTACATGGCGAGCACAATTAGCAGACTCAACTTCTCTAGCATGGTAAAGGTTACATCATTTTTAACAAACACCCACAGCAGTGATATTTGGATCATATTGTTTTATTCCATCAGGCATTTACATTGCATTTATGTAAAAAATTTCTTGATGCAAACTGCATCAACTTCAGGTTTATTTAAATATATATTTTACATATGAATAATGGGTGCATCAATCAAGACCCAATCAGTCACCATAATGAGACCTCTGAGACCTCTGAGGAACACTTTTGCTCATTGAAATTTGTGCATCCCACATAGTTTGCAGTCTGGTATTAAAACTATGGGATTCAAACTTGCTCTTGTACATTTCACTGCTTAATCTGCACACAATTTTATCCCTTTGAGCGCCAGTCCCGACAATAAACACTTTTCTGAATCATTATAATAACTCCACCTCCAAATTTCTCGTGCACAAACCCGTCAAGTGTCAACATGGCCCACTTTGGTGCATTACACCCACCAAGCACTAGGAATATCTCTTGACTCAGTCTAGAAATTAACATTTCAAGTCCTGTGTTAACCTACAATCTGACAATTACATCACAAACGGTTTGTCTCTTTCTCACACCTGGCTTCTCAGACAAAACCTGTTTGTTTGACCATGTTTTGCACTGGGAGGACACTTTGTGCTTTCCCCACAGGTACAGACAAGTATAAATCGGCCTCAACACTGCTTTAATGGGCAAATGCTCAGTATAAATGAGACTTTAACACTGATATCATAGGTAAGCTCTTTCGTGTCACAAAATGGCACTTTACAGAAGGTACACCATGTTCATTGCACATGGAAGTAAGTTGGAGACTCTCTTAATTGGTTCATTTTCAGTTCTTCTTTGCCCAACCTCAGAAAAACAACAAAATGGCAGATTCTTGCAATGATAATGCATGTCAAAAATATATGTGTACATGACTATGTCAATCTCAGTCATGCCTGTTAAAACTCAGCAAAATTTGTGAGAATACATCCAACCTGTCCAATTGCCCCAAAGCCTTGCTACATCACAGCGTGTTGACTGCAGTGCATTCTGGGAGATTAGCAGGGATCATGACCAAACAGATGCATACCTGCAACCCACAATATGGTGGATATCTCAACTCCAGACCAAAATCTTGTACCCGGTACAAAGTTACCTCATATTGAGGCAGATAATACAAAGGAAAAGCAGCTAAAACAGCGGTGGTCTTGAGGCTTCAGCTCAATGTGACCACTGTCAGCATATTCAACATCCCTGGCTATCTTGACTGAATATAGGGTGCATTCTGATTATCTTTATTCGCCCCAAGAAACATATTGAATTGTTAATCTTGATAAGGCATGTTGAACAGTCTGCATGCTCAATAATAACTAGACCTACCTTCAATGCAAAGCATTGACAGAGGGGTCTGCCAGGAAAAAAAATCATGAATAGGATGTCACCATAATGAGCATGTAATTAGACTGCCATTTTCTCAAATTAGGTCATGGTGACACCAAAATCTAATCAGTTCATCTTGCCAGTTAAGCTTAGCATATTGCCAAATTTGAGCAAAATGCATATGTAGATATCGCGGTAACGAGAAGGTGCACATCCGGACGGACAACACAAAAACATAAAAGATACCCCGTGGGGTGGACCCTTTAAAAGTGATTCTTGGCCAGTATCTTGGATACACATAGGCTCAGAATGTTCTAGTACTATCATGATAATGGTCCACATAGCTGTAGCTTCAATCCCTGGTTTCACTGTTGCACATCTTGGCCCAGCCTTTAGGACTAAATGCATCTCTCACTCATTTATTAAAATAATGGTAACAATTTGATTTTATTACCATCAAACTTTATCAGTTATTAAAATGCACCATAAGAAAATGGATTGCTATTCCTGATCAGCTTGGCCCAGGTTTCCCTTTCAGTTGGGCTGGGCGTTGTGGCACACAGCAGTTAACATTTAGCATTGTTGAAACTTGAGAGAGTTTTTCTGCTCTATATCCCCATCTGTAAGAATGAACAAAAGGCGACGCTGGCTGCTGTACAATGACCCCTACCATTTCCCAGAGTGCACTGGGGTAAATGTGCTGCCATGTCATTGGGTTGCAGGAAAACAGGACAGGTTGCAGAGATGTGTATTCTCGTAAGATTCTGCGTGAAAGTAACATTCAGTACATTGAATAGTTTTGCAGCAAAAGTTATCAAATTTAGAGAAGTATTTTAACTATATACATCCTCTCACCCCATGAGATTTGCTGTTTCTGGGTAGAGCGGTTTTAAAATTACACACCTGCAAATTACATCAGAAACTAATGAAAAAACAAATCTAGCCCGCTTGCCTACAGAGCCCTCTAATGACAACTCACAAGAACCAGTTGATCTTGACCTTACCTATTAGTATTACCTTCCATGGAAAAATGTATTTTTATCAACACAATTATTCTTGAACTTTTCAAACCCTGCCTGCATCTCTTAATTATGTCCAAAAATCTGCAGCTGGCAATCAAATACCATGTAGATGTGTGGCCCCATTTCTGTATGCAGCTATTAAAGGTGAAGAAAATCACCCCCACCTCCATACCTGCTTTCCTGTCATACAACTGTGACTGTCCACTGTCATGTAATTCTCGATTGTATCCTTTGCTACACTTCTTTATTATTCTGTAGGGTGAAATATCCACATATGATCGCATGTTTAAAGAAATGGGAGGCTAAAATCATGAGGTGTTGTAAGCTTGAAACTTTTTTTTTTCAATGTTCCTCTACAGTCATGGCTATCATAATATATAACAAAGCATACCTGCAATCACAGGGGTAACTATACAATCGCAATAACAATGTATCACCTGTTGATATTTACATTGTAATCAACAATAACAGAATAACAGTACAACCAAAAGGAGGTGAAAAGCTTTTTGTCATATAAAGCAGTCTCTGGAGTAATGGCTTGAGGTATTGCAAGTGACAAAAATATTGCAAAATGCACGGTTCATCACCATGGAGTCTGGACTCCAGTGCTGCTACTAACAAAAAACTGCTTCAAAATTATGGCTGGCCCACAGTTTTCCACACTAACATTTAACACTGGAATACAGGATAAGATTTAATGAAAATTCTGCAGACCTTGTTAAATTTAGCATCTTTTCTCCCACTCTTACTTGTCAAAGAATGATATGGCCGAAAAATAAAGGTAACAAATTGCTCATCAGAGGTTTCAAAATTCAGTAAGCTACATCCTCAGAACTGTCAGCAGCAGAGTGGCCAAAAAAAAACACTTTTCTTTTGGTAGAAAGATCCCCTTCTCATTCCACATGTGTAGCATGGTAAATGTAAGGATAACATCTGAATAGAGAATTCTCTCCTCAGTAAGTTGTAGTGGAGTACATTTATTCCAAGTCAACAAGCAATTCAAATAAATGAGAGTGCTGATTTGGTCACATATTTGGTGTAAGCCTTTTTTAACTCATAAATATCTAAAGTACTGGGACATCATATAAATACTTCAGGCAAATAAGTCAGTCACTTTTTAGCCAAACCATTTGTTTCTCGTGAGGTAATAACACTGTTTGTCAACACATGGTAACTCAGTCTGGGCCCATCTGACTGTTTTCATCTTACTTTTACTTCTCAAGTCTCTGTTGACTCAAGTACCTTTTGGTGGTTCACAATGGCAAAGTAACTTTACTTTAGTTTTCAACTCAATTTTTAAACAAACAAGATTTAAATGATCCATATTTTGAGAAACGTTTGCTCTGTGTGTTTGGGTATCAGTGCATCACCAATGTCTGCAGTGTGCACAACACATCTGCATAACAATATTACCTCTTGGATATTTTCCGCCTCAAACCACACGGTAAAAATATCATTCGTCATATTTGTCAACCCCCCCCCCCCCCAAAAAAAAAAAAAAAAAAGAAAAGTCCACCCAAGGCCAAAGAAAGAGATTGACTGTCATTTTAACTCATTCCATACAATGGTCACAGGCCTTGGTCAGTGCCAGAACCACTGACTTAAGACTATAGGCATGTTGGTACTTGAACAAAAGCTCTTTTCATAAAGAATTTAGATATGCAATTGTTGTCTTAAATCTATGTAAATATGAGGAAAAATCAGGGACTGGTATGGAATGAGTTAATGAGGAAAAAGTTACAGACCATGATTTTGACCCACTTGTGACACCTTACTTTGGTATTTCACGACCATCATCCTCTGTACATTTCCTCTCCACAAAAGGATAAATATTTTGCCATCATCTTTCCCTTTCAGGGCAACATTAAAATCCTGCCTACTACAGTCTTTTCTTTCAAGTCTGTGACAATAACTTAAGATATAAAATATTACACAGCTTATCCAGGAATAGTGTAATTACACGCTTATCATAAACACATCATGGGTTTACTTAAAATATTAAAGCCAGCACTTCAGTGAGTTCCTGTTCAGTGGCTGGCAGAATACTTTTTAAATATTTACATATTTGCATTGTTATGAGGAGTTGTTTGCCTGCATCAAGTTGATAGGTAAACCTGCACTACAGGCAAGTTACAAACTGGTTTTGCATCTCTTGAATTTGTATTCCACACACATCCTAGGACCCCTTTGTGCAACACCCTCAAAGTCAATACATGTATTTACATTCAAGAGAATGAAGACTAGTTTCTTCTTACTACATACAGTCCTATTTTCAGTTCAAATCAAAACGCAATCAGAGATTGCTAGATCTATGCCCCCCCCCCCCCTCCTACAGCTGTCAGTACTGACTGGAGTCATGGCTCTGTGACCTTGGGCTTTGGGTCAAGGTGATCCATCTTCAAGCTTCTCTGAGATTTTATGTAGGATTAAAACAATGTGCAATAAGAAAGGTCTACGTCAAAAAGTTTTCAAGTTGTTGCATGAAAACCAAATTTGCTAAAATGGCTCTGTGACCTGGGGACTTGGGTAAAGGTCACCATCTTCAAATTCATCTGAGACCTTATGCAGGACTAAAAGCGTGCAATATGGCAAGAACTATGTCAAAAACTTTTGAACTTATCACATGAAAACCAAATTCACTAAAATAGCTCTGTGACCTTTGGAATTGGGTCAAGGTCACCCACGTTCTTACTCTTCGGAGACCTTACATAGGACTGTAACCACCTGCAATTTTAAAGGCTTATGTCACAAATTTGTCAAGTTAACACGTGAAAACCAAATTCATTAAAATGGCTGTGACCTTGGGATTTGAGTCAAGGTCATCCATCTTTAAACTCCTCTGACACCTCATGTAGAACTATAAGTATGTGCAATATGAAAGCCCTATGTCAAAAACTTTTCAACTTTTTGCGTGAAAACCAAATTCACTAAAACAGCTTTGTGACCTTGGGAATTGGGTCAAGGTCAACCATCTTTAAACTTGTCTCAGACTTTATGCAAGACTATAAGCATGTACAATATGAAAGCGCTATACCACAAACTTTTCAAGTTATTGCATGAAAACTGTCCTGACAGACAGATCCACGCATGCACTGACACAGGGACAAAGTAATTGCTATATGCCCCCTCCTCCTTTGCAGGGGGGGCATAATTATCACAGAATAGGATTATTACCTGATCACAGATTTCTACAGCTCAAATCTGCAAAGCAGGCAAGATATGAAAAAATATTCATCAAAATATTAAATCAACAGAACTGTTGGTATCTTTTATGTAAGAAAGCTACAATTAAAAAAAAATATATATATATGACAATATTCCATTCCTTTTTTGAAAACAAGTGCTGATGGTTGAGAAACAGGACTCCTGGCAGGAGATCAGATCAATGGAAACAAAGGACCTGTTGGTATTTGGTTGAGTGAAACTGACCACTGTGGTGTATGAATCTCTCAGAAGACGGTTGTGCTGGATCTTGGTGCAGTTTTAGCCTAATGTGTCACGGTGGTTATCAGCTAGGAAAAGCATGCATTGCCACTGCTCTCTTGTCTCGCACCTTGGCACGAGCTTTGGTGCGGGCCTTGAAGGCTGCAGCATTGTACTGGTGCTAAAATGAAAAAAAATAAAAAAATAAATAAACACCCATGTAAAATTTTTGCACCTACTGTGACCAAGAAAAGGTTTTATATCACAATTAATCCTATTATACATGCGTACATGTCCACTCTTTGTTGTTATGTCCGTTACTAACAATATACCAAACAAGTATCTACCAAGACAAGGGAGGTGACTGCTTTACGTTTCACCTCTGTCAAAGAAACTTTTTCATACAGTTCTCTGCCTACCTACTTTGTAATTGTGTAGAGTTGTGGACATTTTTTAAAAATCTGCTCCTATATTATCCAGTAGTGTCTGCAATAGATGGTCCCTGCTGTTGGACAAAAATGGTCATGTGACTGGTGCTTTTACATTGCAAGGAAATTAACAAAGAAATAAGAGTCCACTGCCATCAGGTCATGAAAAAGTTGTCTTAAAAATATGGTCTTTCCTGAGATGTGGTCCTCAGAGCAGGTACCAATGCATTACGTTTAGTACAGCTATAGCAGGTTGCATGAGAACATGGCCTACATGAACCAATGATTAACTATTTACAGTTTCAGTAAAACTGACACAAATGCAGAAATGTCTTTTATGACCATTGACTTACCCTTTCATTTCTGGATATTTTCTGGACTGGTAATCCGATCGGCAGCGGGGGACCAAGACCAAAAATGTCTCTGATCAATTCGTTCTCCTTAAAAAGAAACAAATTGTATATGAAAATACATATCTGATGTATCCAAGTACAGGAGGGTCCCCCCCCCCCCCCCAACACGTTTTTGGCCTCTTTAACACCTGCACATATCTTCAAAATGAGCTAGTACTTCCAGACAACTGGAACTGTTAACATATTCTCAGCGTATGGAAGTTCACAATGTATGGTCAGAAATTGTAAATATATGCACTTACTGAATATGCAAAACACTTAAATCTCACACAAATTGCATGTGCATGTATTTCTTTCTGTCTAGAACATATGTACTTGTCTATTGTTCATAGTCACACAATTAATTTCAACCAACATGGAACTGTCCATTATCATTTTCAAGTCTGATGTAAACTACCTTGAACATGATAGGAAATACTTTCCAAACAATAAAAATTATCCACAAATCCTAGTGGTCCAATGCAGTAAGAAATGAATTACCTGTAGATGTATATTCATGCCAGATAGAAGTGTATGACACAGAGCATCATACTGCATCTTGCGAGCCCAGCTGTCAATGGTAATGTACTCTCGACCAAATCGTATCCTTTGCGCTGGGGCCTCTCCCTCCTAAAAGTCCATAGAAAATTATTATTTTACCGCTGAAAATACCCACACTAGATACTTTATTTCCTGTTTGTAAAGGTGGTAAAATCTAATGGAAATGGACCACTGGGCATGTATTAATATGTAAAGACTCAAACACCCCAAATAAGTATTGTAAATGTGTGAATTGTACATTATGATAGGTGTAAGTGTACAAGTTTGATATTCTGATGTTATAGTATCTTTCACAACAATATGGTGAGTGCACTTAGCATCTGAGTGCAAATTGAAAACTGTCATCTACAGCCAGGGCAAATGGGTTATATAACTCCGTGCAACACAAGAAAATTTTTCAGGCCTATTTGTCCACAGAACAGGTGATTTTGAAGTCCTACTTGTCTCTCATGTAAAATCACTTGTCCTTGTGTCTGACTTGTGCATCAATTTTGACAACAATGCACACACGCATGCATACAGAGCTTGTGATTTCACATGCAACTCTTGCCAATTACTTTCAATACAGTTGCAACTTATGCTTCTTGCATGACTGATGTACATTTTATACACTTGTCCATAGAAAAAGTGAAGGTTGAAAGTCACTTATCCCCAAGAGGATTTCACTAGTCCTGGACAATAGAATCACAGATATTCTCTAGCTCTGTTAATATCAGGGAACAGAACAGCAATTTTGCAAAAGAGTTGGACCACTTAAGACTGAAGGTCATCCTGGCCCCTGGAAGTTCCAGCCTTCTACATGTTTTTAAGTGCATTATGAACTTTTTCTTTTTTGAAGGGGGTGGGGGTATTCAAATGATGAGGAGGAGGAGGAGGAGGAGGAGGAGGAGGAGGAGGAGGAGGAGGAGGAGGAGGAGGAGGAGGAGGAGGAGGAGGAGGAGGAGGAGAAGAAGAAGAAGAAGAAGAAGAAGAAGAAGAAGAAGAAGAAGAAGAAGAAGAAGAAGAAGAACAACAACAACAACAACAACAACAACAACAACAACAACTTAGGCAGACAGAATGGGGCCCTGAAGTACAACTACGGATATTGACAGGGATCAGAAATGGTCATTGCAAATTTTTTTGTTCTGTGTTATTATACACATACAATTTCTACAGTGACCTTGAGTACATCAGTAACATGCTATACAGACTGGACTAACAATGGGAACACTGATCCGTTTAGTGGTCAACGAGGTGTGAAAACTTAAAAGAAACATCACTGCCCTGAGGCATGGTAATCCCCAGAGCTCAGGCTGGTTGATGTTCCTTCAGGGTTGCTGACCTTTGCATCATTAGGGCAACTTGTGACTGTTGCATTGGGTTGGCATTTTGCCAGGAATGCTGTCTGTGACAGCAGTTGACACCATTTTAATCATGTTTGTGAAGATGAAAGCTGCATTTTAGTGTATGCTTTGTCAGATTCAGGCAATAAGAATGAAAGTTATTTCATCCCAAGATTATGCACACTAGAAGACTGCGAGCGACCCCTAAACCGTGAGCAACATTTATATAACACTTTGAGTACTCAGTTAAGCCAGTGGACACTTGAGTAGGCAGCAACCCTTAATGGATCAAAAGTGGAGTAGCTGGTTGGTAGTCCAACTGGATAGTACATCCCTGAATACATGTACATGTATATTCACTGTATGCCAAATTTGCTCATGTATTGAAAGTTGATTATGTGGCTTGGAGATCTTTTATAGGTTTGTTACAATAAAAAGAGATTTTTGATGATTTTATTGTTAACAGCATATTCAACTTGTACACTTTTTCTTTTATATTTCAAGTGCACATATTATTTAAAGTATCTCACACAAGCTACAACTTTTTTAATCAATCTACACTGTATATTGTTTAGTACCTGCTTAACAGATCTTGACCACTTTTACATTATAATCAATAAAAATGGCAACAAAAACTAGAAGTTTTAGTTGGTCACAGTACTGAGGGAAATCCTAGTCCCTCTTATTACAGGAAGTATGCAGTCAGTCCTGAAGCAAAAACAACTTCTTACCTCCACTGCCCTCAGAATATCACGGAAACTAGACCGCTGCTGTCTTCTGTCTTTCTTGGCTCTATACTTATTGCTGTCCGTTGCAAGTTGTTTCAGCAGCTCACAGAGCTCATCCATGTCATCGCCTTCAAAGTTCTGGAAGGTATACACTCATATTTTGTCTCTGTGCATATCAATTTACATACATACACATATATTCCTCTTTGGAAGCAAAGAACTACCTGATCTTCTCAACATACAGATATCTGATGCAGTACAAAATTATGTAGTTGAAAGCAGACGGTTTGTTTTCTAATCCCTTTCATAATCATGCAGTTTTATTCTCTCCTCACTGTTAAGTCATTGTGACCTGTCACCTACTGACCAAATTATATAAGAAACACACTCTCTATGCTGTGTATCTTATGACGTATAGCTTTAAGTTAACCAAAATTATAATTAATTATATTATATACTTATTGATTTACTGGCAAAAATTACGCCCAGCTTCTATTGTCAACAGTGAATAGTATGCCAAGTGTCATTATGTTACATTATATTCTCAATCTGAGCCTTTCAGTGTCCTATTGACTATTGATATTTGTATATGATGATATCACTATTTTTTCATGTATACATTTGTATGGTAACATATAGTTGGTAATGTCTTGTGCGTATTGTATATACATATTATTGTGTGTCTCCATGTCTGGAGAACCCATTGTTATTAGTAATTTTTGTACTATAGGGTAATCCAGTATAAAGAAATATGTTTAAACTAAACTATTTTTCTTAATCATCTGTGTCATGAAAATATGCATATGCATTATGACTGTCTTATGAATGTTGCATTATAACCATTGCCTATAAAATCCACATTAGAACATCTGTCTTACAAGTCCACAGTACAACATACCTCATCTTCTTCCCGAGCCAGTTCATAAAGCAGAGCAATGGCCTCCCCCGCAGCACAGCGTAGGTCCACGTCTGGACTCTCCAGAAGCTGAGGTAGCTTGCCCAGGTGACTGCATGTGCAAAAATTAAAATAATAAATCATGTGAACTTACAAACGAGGTCTTTAATTACAGAACAAACACCCTTCCCGCATCTCACCTGCCATAAAGTCACATTACATAATCACTACTTTGTTAATGACATTGATAGGGTGTCGATCATTCTCACTAAGCCTACATTTATATTGGATATTTAATCAGCCTTCCTAAATAGTGGTTTTATTGTTTGTCATTTTAGGGTATATTTCAGAAGGGCATGTGCATATGCAGCTAATCCTGACTTGAGATACCACTCCAATGACTGACCACCTCTTGACCTTGACCTATTTATTCCACAACGCTGGTGTTGTACAGTTGAAATAGATGACCTGCAAATTATTAAATGATGCCCACAGATTTTCCAATACCCCCTCATAACTTTTGGGACTTGTCAAGTGTACAAAATCTAGGTCGAGCTTGAAATTGGTGGCGCAAACTATCCTAATACAGTAAGACCTCCCTATAACGAACACCATTTCTCGGTCCCAAGTATATACAGTAAAACCTCCCTATACCGAACACCCTTGGGACCGGAAAAAAGTGTTTGGTATAGTGAGGTGTTCAGTATAGGGAGGTTTGCTTACATTGGAAGTACATGTACAGTAAAACCTCTCTAACCTAACACCTCTGTATACCGAACATCTCTCTATACTGACCATTTGTCGGTCCCAAATATATACTTCCAATGTTGGTAAGCCTCCCTATACTGAACACCTCCCCATACCAAACACTTTTTTCCGGTCCCAAGGGTGTTCGGTATAGGGAGGTTTTACTGTATATACTTGGGACCGAGAAATGGTGTTCACAATAGAGAGGTGTTCGGTATACAGAGGTGTTCGGTAAGAGAGGTTTTATTGTATATGATATACGGATTAAAATGTGACAATCATGTGGACACTTTAGCATCTTTAATCTGTTAATTTTGGTAAATCTTCAAGAAATTAAGTGGATTGTGGAGGAAATCAAAACCTCGATTGCTTATGCTAGTAAGGTAAGCAGGTTCCACCACACAACTGAAATTCATGCAGCACAGCATTAGGATCACGAGTTTCTTGGTTGTTATTTATGCACCCTGTGAGAGACCATCTGTCTTGAGTGACCACAACTGGGTCCCCAGCTGTAGTCTTGAAGACCTACTTCACTGTGCATGTAACTACTGCTCATTTTCTTTCAGCCGAGACGCATATTTATCATTCAAAACTGAGGACTGTGGATTTGGTTATGTTCCTAACAAACATTCTGAACAGCTGGCATAGGTTATTAAAGCCTAAGCTAAAGCAGGTCACTTTTTGCATCCAATACACTTGTTCAAATCCCTACTTCAATATCACTGTTGAAAAAAACAAAAACACACACACAAAAAAAAACAAAAAAAAAAACGAGCGTGTGTCAAAATTTTGCGAATGTTCTAGGACAAAGCAGCAACTGCAGTTTGCCTCTATATTTGGCACAGCCTGGGTTCTACTTCCAGGCATATCCCAAAATCGTGATGTGATGAACTCTCAATAACTGGAGGCTGCCATGCTGAATAATGTGCTTGTGCAGTCTTGCCAAACATAAGGCACAATGTGTCAGGGTTTTTGTGTACCCATGTGGCAGTTGTTCACACCCTAGCCCACTCCAGAAGGTCCCAGTGGTGATATGATTTCCTTAACCTAATTACCTTAGCTGATTATCTAGCTTGATTATGCCAACTGCGATACACATTAACTGCTGGAGTCTCCCCCACACCATTTGGAATACACACTTCTTTTTGTGCAATATACATAGCCTGGGTCTATGCCAGCAAATCGTCTTCATATAAATGTTTAACTTTGAGATACGTTTCAGACTTTTTATTCACTGGGAACTCATATGAATTACTACAAAGGCTGTCTGTTCTAGTAGCTGCCACAAGAGCATCATTTTCATCGGGACAGATTGAGGGTTTTGATTCTTGCATGCTCTCTCTCTGTTGCTTTAACTTAGGACTACAGTAAACTTTGTAATATTTCATTCCACAAAGATTCTGGCAAATCTAGCACGTTTTAACTTCAGACGGCAGGCTACCTATGAGTCAGCACATAGAGGTACCATATACAGTATAATACTTCTATGGTCAGTGTGCAAGGAGCTCTCTCCAGCGTTCCCATTCCAGTTCAGAGTCAAAAGCACTTTCCTTACTGGAACTGCCTTCATCTCTTGAAGATTCAGGCTGATCTGAATATATTCTTCTAAATGATCATCCATAATGATATGTCAGAAATAAAACTTTTGCGGTGGGTAACTGAACAACTTGACAGTCATACAAGATTCACCCAGATCAGCTGGTCCAGGCATACGACCAGCATGTCGTGTTAATGAGCTTGTGAGGTCACTGCGTCAGTTACGCTTCCTCTGGGACCTCACTACGATGGAGACAGAAGTTTGCAGACAGAGCAGTGATATCAGCAACTTTTATTGCTTGGTATGGGCATTAAAAGAAGAAAATTATTTTGTTTCTTTTGATGATAATGCTGCTAAAGGTGCCCTCTTCTGAAACATATAAAGAAACAAACTACATGTACCTTTCCTTTGGCTTTAAGGATGTCTTACCAGTTAGACATTGGCTTAGTTTATGATGCCAGGACTCTCTTTCTGCCAAGGTCATTTAAACAAAATAATACTGTGGTCCTGCTTGTTACAGTCAGAAATACCCCATGAAGAAGTCACCAACAAGCCTCTCTTTATACTGTAATAATGGACAAGGGAGGGCTAACTGACCTGTCAATAAAAGAATCAACTGTGCTAGCCAGAGCTATAGACAGCAGTAGGCTCCACGCTGTTATGGCACTTGTGTGTAGGGCAGCCACTTCTGGGGTATGACTTGGAGCTGAGCCATCACCTTTCAAGTAGGACCCCTTGAAGACTTTCTCTAAAGTATGCATACTGTGGAGTATTCGCTGGAAAACACAAATTTATTGTAAGTACTGAGGGATGTGTAAGCTATAAGAGTTCAACATACTCCTCATAAATGGAGCATTACTCAAATCTATTTTCCTTCAAGACACCTTTTTCCCCCACTGTTACGAAAATTTAGGCAGCTGCTGTTTGCGTGCAAAATCATGCTGCAACAGTAGCATGACTTTGCCGGCTGGACATAAACCACTGACCAAAGCCTTCACTTGGACAGTGCAGACTTTTTTTTTTTTAAACCATAAACTACATAAGTAAATCATAAAAATAAATTTATTCAAGCAACAAAAATTAGTCTTCACAAAACTTACTCAAGCACTAAACAATATTACTTTTTTTTCAAATGTTGGAATATACTCTAATGTGTTTACTATAAAGCAATCATATTTCTCTTGTCTGTAGGCTTACCTCAAATTCCCGTACAACTAGAAAGCTGCATACACCCAAAGCAGTGGCACACTGCAAATATACAATACATGTACATCTGATTTTGACAAATTCCTCTGAGGAACTACACTAAGTTAAACTGTTCTACCCTTCACACTCATTTACCCCTTGAGAAACACATTTATCTGCAACATATCTTTAAATTTATGGCTACCAAAACAAGGGGATCTGGTTAATGTGAGATATATGATGTTACATAGTTGTCATAGAATTCCCCCCCCCCCTTTTTTTTTGGTGGCCTTTTCATCAATGTTGTAATCATGTACAGTGCACTTCAAATTTCTCATACTAACAATGTGACGGTGGTGTAGCTATGCCCTGGGTAACTCAACCCACCATGTACTGCTTTATAGCTGGTTACACACAGGATCAGGTACTCACACAAACATATGCAAAGTGCAGTTTTTTGTGCAAAAAAATGTGATCTATAATTTACACAAATGCTTAAACTGCTACCATCTGCTTATAACTGAAACAACCATTTCTTTTATCTGAAACTAAAATTTGAATTTGACATGTGTGCATGCATGCTTGATGGTTTGATCAATCGAAAAATGTTCCACAAATTTAAAATTTAAATTTTTTAAAACTAATCTGATGATCACTGCCTTTCAAAAACATGTATACTTTGTGTATGTTTATACCAGTAGTTTTCACTTCAAAGACCCTGAAATATCCGACTGCTTCCGTGAAGGCTGGGCCACCTTAAGTAAGATCCTGAAGCCCTGCCTGGATGACTCAGCTTGATATCTTGTTTCAATGCAAGTTACAACGAGGATGCATTTTCTACTACATGTACTTATAAGAAGCTCTGTTGCCATTCAAGAATCCCATCAACTTATTTTACACCAAAATTATTCTGGTGTAACTAGTACAAACCAATGTTCATCAGTCACAAAGTATTGGCTAATATGCATATGAAGTTTACACCTCTTTTAGGGTATCACCCAAAAATTTCAAATCACACAAAAATGTTAATTTTGTAAGCTAATTCTTAAACAAACATTTTGATGTGTAACATACATGTGGAATGTTCCATACCTGTCCAAATGTTGGTACTTCTTTTTATAGATTTGGTCAAATTCTAATCTTTTGGAAGAGTTCATGTATATGTGTCTAAAAATATGTAAGTGTCACACATTATTTTGACCTGCTTGTATAAGAATTATCAAGTGTTAAAAACTAACCGATGTTTACACAATTTGGTGTCCATTTAAGTTTGAAAGGTTTTGAAAATTAAACACAAAAAAAAATCCTGGGAAGTATTTCTACCACACAGCTGTAAATTATTTCCATGCAAACCCTTAACATTAGAAACAGTTATTTCTATCTTTCATTTCACAAACTTGTCACTGATCAAATTGTTTAACCTCACAAAGTACAAACTTTTATCGAATGTAAAATTTTGGCCATGCACTTAAAAAGTACTTTTTTAATACACGTTAGTCTTGTATTTTTCAAGCTACAAATATTGTTAAGAACCAGTTAACTGAAAATGCTTTTGGCGAGTCTCGTCCTTGAAATAATTTTGTTTACACGACTTGCTGAAATCATCTTTATTCAGCCTGACCTGTCACAACATGCAAACTAAAGAAACACGTCTTACTGCAGCCCTGGCGGTACTGGATGCTGAGGTATCTAACATGATGGTGGTCCAGATAGGTGCAAGCGTCTTGAAGACAGCCTCACTGTCATCACTGGAGCCTAGCTGAACACAGAGTACAGTGGCACATTTGGCGGCCATAGCCTGCTCCTCTCCCTTGCCCTTACGCAGACAACGTTCCACACAGTCTGTGATTGTTACCTTCCTGCAATCCACAATGAAATGAGAGGTTACGATTGTGATGTACAAGCTCAGTTCCTTTTGTTGATGTAACACACCGAAACTACACCATTCAACTCCTCACACGTTTACGTGGAGACCTCCTATTAAAACATACCTTCGGGGCACTGATGCAAAGGTTCTAACCTAGCAACCCCTGTTAAAAGAAAGGATCTCCTTCCTACAGGTACTGCATGAAGAAGAATGAATGCTGAAGATGCAAAACACAGATGGGGGGGGGGGGGGGCTGGGGACATGCTCCCCCTGGGTAAATTTTGAAATTTTCCACTGAATTTTGAGCATATACATCATCAGAGACATTCTCAGTCAATTAAAACAATCGCTCTGCAGCTCTTACAGCTGACAAAAATAATACACGTTACTTCAACCAAAAAATTAAAAAAAAACTAGAACAGACTGATTTTCCAACAGAAAATCAAATGTCTCCCGGTGGACACTTACGTCTCTGAATAAGCTACAGTGATAACAAATTACAAATGACCAAGTTTGCTTGAAAATTACAATCCTAGTTTAGCTCTCACCTAGATACATTACTCTAGCAATTTTCATCAAGTTCTTCAAGACTTATTGCAGAGAAACCAATTTCACATAAATGACCCTGTGACCTTGAAAATTAGGTCAAGGTCATCCAAATACAATCCCAACCTAGGTCTTGCCAAGATACATAATCCTACCAAGTTTCATCAAATTCCATTAAGTTCTTCAAGACTTATCGCACAGAAACCAATTTCACATAAGTGACCCTGTGACCTTGAGAATTCGCTCAAGGTCATCCAAATATGATCTCAACCTAGGTCTTGCCAAGATACATAATCCTACCAAGTTTCATCAAATTCTATATTGTTCTTCATGACTTAGCGAACGGAAACCAATTTCACATAAGTGACCCTGTGACCTTGAAAATTCACTCAAGGTCGCCCAAATACAATCCTAACCTAGGTCTTGCCTAGATACATAATCCTACCAAGTTTCATCAAATTCCATTAAGGACTTCAAGACTTATTGCACAGAAACCAATTTCACATAAGTGACCCTGTGACCTTGAGAATTCGCTCAAGGTCATCCAAATATGATCTCAACCTAGGTCTTGCCAAGATACATAATCCTACTAAGTTTCATCAAATTCCATTAAGTTCTTCGTGACTTAGCGAACGGAAACCAATTTCACATAAGTGACCCTGTGACCTTGAAAATTCACTCAAGATCGCCCAAATACAATTCCAACTTAGGTCTTGCCTAGATACATAATCCTACCAAGTTTCATCACATTCCATTAATTTCTTCAAGACTTATCGCACGGAAACCAATTTCACGTAAGTGACCCTGTGACCTTGAAAATTAGGTCAAGGTCACCCAAATACAATCCAATTCTAGGTCTTGCCAAGATACATTATCCTGCCAAGTTTCATCAAATTCCATAATGTTCTTCATGACTTATCGAACGGAAACCAATTTCACATAAGTGACCCTGTGACCTTGAAAATTTGGTCAAGGTCACCCAAATACAATCCCAACCTAGGTCTTGCCTAGATACATAATCCTACCAAGTTTCATCAAATTCCATTAAGTTCTTCAAGACTTATCGCACGGAAACCAATTTCCCATAAGTGACCCTGTGACCTTGAAAATTTGGTCAAGGTCACCCAAATACTATCCCAACCTAGGTCTTGCCTAGATACATAATCCTACCAAGTTTCATCAAATTCCATTAAGTTCTTCAAGACTTATCGCACGGAAACCAATTTCCCATAAGTGACCCTGTGACCTTGAAAATTTGGTCAAGGTCACCCAAATACAATCCCAACCTAGGTCTTGCCTACATACATAATCCTACCAAGTTTCATCAAATTCCATTAAGTTCTTCAAGACTTATCGCACGGAAACCAATTTCACATAAGTGACCCTGTGACCTTGAAAATTTGGTCAAGGTCACCCAAATACAATCCCAACCTAGGTCTTGCCTAGATACATAATCCTACTAAGTTTCATCAAATTCCATCGAGTTCTTCAAGACTTATTGCACGGAAACCAATTTCACATAAGTGACCCTGTGACCTTGAAAATTAGGTCAAGGTCACCCATATACAATCCCAACCTAGGTCTTGCCTAGATACATAATCCTACCAAGTTTCATCAAATTCTGTCAAGTCCTTCAAGACTTATCGCACGGAAACCAAGAACCTGAACAACAACAACAACAACAACAACAAGAAGAAGAAGAAGAAGAAGAAGAAGCGGAAGAAACGGGCACTAAAACAATATGTCCCCCGGCTTCCACCGGGAGACATAAAAAAAAACGCAAAAAGTGGGAGATGGGGGGACTTTGTAAAAAAAAATTAAGAAAAAAGCAGATCTCTTACTTGGAGTCTCTGCAGACAAAATATTTACAGGTGGCCTAAAATGAACATTTTGTGACAAATGTCAATGTTCAGACTTTGCATTTCAATATATAGTTGTGATTTGAAATGGGTTCCCTGTCAAATACAACAAATCCATGCTTGACCAGCAGAATCATCTGCATATATTCGCAAAATCTGATGGGGGGACCCCAGACCCCTAGTTGCGTTTCGAGCACAACTGGCGCACAGAGTTCCAATTAAATTTATTCGCACACACAGAGATAATGGAACAAAGTGCAAAATAGCACAATTATAGCATATTTTTACGTTCCAGTACATGTATTAGCGCAATTTAATAAGCTTTATATGCGTGTGTTTTCCCAGATAGGCTTATAATAAAAATATGATTGACAAAACGTTGCAGTATTTTTAACTTGACGTCTTACTGCCATATAAAAATATCAAATTTGATTAAAGAGATGGCTAATGTACCTAGAGCATTTCCGCCTTGACTTCCATCCAGGTCTCCACACCATGCTGTTGGTGAAAGCATGGACACAGGGCACGATAAAAGCGGAAAATCTTGCTGTTTTGATGTTGTTTATATGCAAAAACTTTGATATTTTCAAAGGTTTAGGACGTAGATAGTTCTTCTGAAGCTTTCTGTTATGATTGCAAGACATACGGAAGGATATTCACTGTACATTTAACACTGATGAACACATCTTGTGCCCAGGCTGCATTTGCAGATCAAAAGCATCGTTTTTGCCAAACAAATTGGTTTTGCCTTCAATAAATCTAACAGCTCATTGTAAATAACTTGCAAAATAAGCAAGATAGCAAGATTTGTCACTTTGGAAACCAATTACATAAGGTAACAGTCATTTCAAACAAATTACTGCAGAACGAATATACACAATGTTAAATATGTATCGCACACCAGGACAGGCCCTGGCGAACCATAAAATGGTCAGGACTGCATCAGTCAGATTCAGAGTTCAGATGATTATGTAACAGAAACATGAGTACTGTGATGCATGCGCTTTTCTATTCATCAAATAAAATAGATGCATCAGTCAGATTCAGAGCTCAGATGATTATGTAACAGAAACATGAGTACATACTGTGCTGCATGCGCTTTTCTGCAAGCTTGCGTTAACGAGTTTATGTCTGTCCCATTCCTGCGCAAAAAGTCCCGATGTGCACAAAGTAGCAAAGGTAATTGAGCGCGACGATGGGCACGGAAAAATGCGAAAGTGAACACAATTATTTATTAAAAAATTTACGATTCCAAGCATGCTCAAAGGGAACCCATATCTAATCACTGCTGTACGAGGCAGACACCTTGTAAACTTGTAAACTTACACACTTCACTTTTTTTCGCTGGGAACTCTATTCTTCAAATTTTCATGACACAGTTACAAGTTGAGGTTGTTTGCAAGACTGGCATGGGGGTGGCAGAAGGTGACAATAATCTGTTGTGATAACAGTGTTTGAAGTCGGAGCGCTGCGTGCATGCTGAGGTGCTATGGGGGGGTCTAATCTCTAAAAAAATCCAGAGCTTTCCCAGCGCATGCGTGGGGTGTCGATAGGTGATAATAATCGCTAAGTGATAAACATGCCAAGTTTAAACAATTACTTGGTCAGCAGTTGTATTCATCAAAAATTTATTTCTGTCAACACAAGCAGACATTTTCACTGTCCTACATACGATTACAATATCAAAGGTACCGGCAGTAATTGGCCTGCTGATCGGGGTCACACTACTCACCCTCAGTGTGATCTGCCCCAACGATGTCAAAGCAGTGTCAAAAAATAATAAAATTTGCATGCGAATTCATCTGCAAATTAACATCAAATGCTATTTATCAGTGGGTTCTAACCATGTTGGAAAAAATAGATGCCGTCATTTCCCATGCAAAAACAGCACACAACTGCCAGTCACACGCAAGTGACAGCATGGAGTGGATCTGCGGTGAACTGACACAGTCTCACGGACTGATTTGGGACACATTCGGCAATTCCATCTATCCCTACCTTTGCGTATTTGCCTGTGACTGCAAATAATTGTTGCAATAAACACTGGAATCTTTATTTTCCCATGCTGCAATATAAACAAAGCTTCCCGTTTGTGTGTTCCCTCCATAAATTATGGCAGATTCACACATGTTCACTGGGCTGAAGCCACGATGAAAACACTGTAACACGAGCCGTGATTGGCTCATTTTTGCTTGTGACTTAATTGACCAATTGGGTGATGTGTTGTGCGTCAGACCACACGGCCAAAGCAGCAGTTTGTGTACAGTTGCAGGAAAGATGTTGACGGTGCGCACGTTCGATTTCCGATTTGAAATATTAAAATTTTCGTTTGAATTTGATTTAAGAACACCGTTTATTGCGAGGAACATGCCAATACTGTATACACAAATTTACTACGATGTACCGATACCATTCATGGTAGGTATGCAAACGATATGCATCCCATCACGGCATCAGAGGCAACGAGAAAGAATCCTGAAACCAATGCAACTATTTAAACGTTATTTAAGTTTACCCGAGATATGAACTCCTATAGTCCCAGAAATTACAATGTATTTTAACTGTCTCACAAGAACCACCAGTGATATTGTGAATGTAATAATTAAGGTAACATTACTACCGTATTTACCCACGTAAAAGTCTCAGGGTGTATTTCGAGACCAAAAATCTGATCCCCAGTCCAAACCTGGCATAAAAGTTGCACCCCTTTATGAATCAAGTAGAGTCAAAATGCCTAAAAACAGTATTTAACCCTTAGCACACTGGACACTTTTGGGATCGGCACTGCCAGCCACTGGGCAATTTTTCAATTTTGTTGCGTAACGTGTCGTAAAAAGTTCTGTCACTTTTTAATTTTTGCAATTCATACAAAATGATCTCCTGGACTTTCGTTCAGCATGACCTGTGGTTTCTTTGTCAATTTAAACAAAACTTGTGCCCTGCACCCTAACAAAGTGAATTTGTAGTCTATGTAGATCTCAAACACGAATTTATCAAAATGGTCAAACTTGTGTGAATACAATTGCATGGGTACTGGTCCGTGCATTTTCCTTGGTTAGCGTCATGAACGATGGTTCCTCTTTATTTTTTTGTAACTATCGATTGTGTGTCACAATTATAGTGGTTGAGTTTGTTTGTTGCTGTAGTAAATAGTTGATATGAACGCACTTTATTGTAGTCACTAATGATTTAAACTGTCAACATTATCGACACATGCGGCAGCGTTGGTATTTTCCCCTGAACCATGTTAACCTACGCCCGGCGTGCTTTACTCTTTTTTTTGTGAAAAATTGTACTCTATGCTCTATTGTACGCAAAGACTGGCGTGCTTTACTCTTTTTCCGTGAAAAATTGTACTCTATGCTCTATTGTACGCAAAGACTGGTAGTATGTCATCATTCTGACCAATTTACAGTGTTAAATTTTGTTAATTGCTTTAATAAATTGTCCTGTAATCGTCACTTGTGTTCTTGCAAATGTCGCCCATCTTTCAAGCCAGACTTCACAACACGAGGTAGCAAGAACTCCTGAACGAAACATCAGTCGAAAACGACGTATTTGATTGGACAGTGAACACCGTGATCGCATCTGGCCCCCTGACTGACCTAGAATTTTCCGGAGAATCGTCTTCGGTAGTTTCCGACTAAAATAATGACGTATATTGTTTGAAATAGAAGCAGTTTTGGAGGGGTTTCCTCTAAAATACTTTTGTTTCAGCCAATGGGAAAGCTTGTGCTTAAAATAGACAAAGTTCTAAGGATTCTAACGATGTAAACAGCGTGGCGGGCAGACGAAAAAAGATTGAGACGGCAATGATGAAATCATCCTTTTTTTGTGCAGTTTTGCACAGTTACATCTTTCAAATTGTCGCAAAGAATGGCCCAGACGCTGATCAGCAAGGTGTGAGATTTCTGAGAGCAACGGAACGAATGATGAGATGGAAATTTTATCTGTCCCACAACCGATTATGGTCGCGTCCACCGGCAATCTGTATTGGTTTCTGTTATTATAGCGTCACATCACAAGCATGCTTTTATTACAAATATTATGACATTCTACATACAGGGAAATATATGATATTGGGGATTTTCCTCAACAACCGGTAAAACTGCAGCTTGACAAGGCTTGGCGCTGGTCCATGCGATCTTGTTCATGGCCGACCATTGTGAAAACTTCGCTGAACTTTTCGGTTCTCTATTGGTCTCAAATGTAAACCTGGCTTAAAAGTCGCACCCTACATTTTCCAAACAAAAAATATGGCCTTAAAAATGTGACTATTATGTGGGCTAATACGGTACTATGAATTTAGCTAAGTAGTACCACTTGCCCTTCAGTTCATTACTGACCTTTCAATGATGAAGTCATAGATATACTTTTTTGACATGGCTGCAACCAGGCTCTGCAGACATTGTGTTCTTCCTTTGGCACTGGAACCAATCAATTAAATATTGTTTGATGCTACCACAAAATGCAATAAATTTCATTTGTCCACTGAATCAGGGGAACAGTATCATCTACAGAGTTTATTCTACATGGTACTGAATTCAATTTTCACACAAAGCACCTTTGATAACTGTACGATTTACCTGATTATAATGACAAAGCCGTTTCAAAGCCCATCTGGCATGACAATGTGAGGACACTGGCCAGACTCAATCCCAGTGCTTCTGGGCAATTGTTTTAGGGCTTACTGTTGTGGTCTGTTGTATCATTGGTATGACAATTGCTGTCTTATGTAATTATTACCCTAGTAACCTAATTTCAAGACCTTCAAAGTAACATCCAACTGACAAGATGATGAACCAACCTGATCTCAAGACTTTCAGACTAACATCCTGCTTACATAAATCATACTTATTGGCCTATAAATAAAACAATGAATATAGGAAGGGGTGCTTTCACAAAAGAACGCCCTCACTATCACTTGAACATTACAGTAGACATATCATTTTCTATCCATTAATCTATAAGTATCAGCTTACTTCTTGAATTTCTGTTTACTGGTAGTTTTGTCTTGTAGCTCATTTTAAGTTCTACTCATCAATATAAAATGTTCCATAGGTTCATCCATTAAAAGTTATACAAACCTTTTCTGTGTGGTGCCATCAATGCAGTCTTTGAGCTTGTCTTCAAACTCCTCTTGCTGACTGATCTCGTCTACTTCTGGGTCCCCACCTACATTAAACATTAATAAGGTAGTCATTCTTACCTTCAACAGTGACTTGGGCAAACACAACTTGGTAAAAATAACATCTGGACGGAGTCTGTGCCTGCTTGTTCTCGATCCAGCAAATTCAGCACTTATTATAATTTGACATTGGCAGTGATATTGATTTTATTGATTTTTAAAAAATTGTGTGCAGTGTGCACTTGTTTCTACATATACATATATCATGACGTGTATTGGTCAACTTGTGGTGGAAGGGACCCTGTTGACACAGTTTTTAAAACACTATGCCTGATATTGTGTGCAGACACTTGGATAAAATCACCCACATGGTATAAAATCATAAAATAAAATTAATATACATGTAGTTTCACTACATGAAACAATAAACATTATAAAAACTTAAGTAACATCAGTTCATAAAACATATACTCAGTAAAAAGTATACACCTATAAATACCCCACCACTATGTATACAGTTATGACGAGTATGTTAAGAATTTTGCTGTCAACAGT
The DNA here is from genome assembly GCA_964020975.1 of Hermodice carunculata. NCBI lineage: Eukaryota > Metazoa > Annelida > Polychaeta > Eunicida > Amphinomidae > Hermodice > Hermodice carunculata. The sequence continues at coordinate 91,982,768 of OZ026622.1, forward strand.
GGTCAAGTCCCATGGATGCTTCATATAGTGTACATGTACAAATAGGTCACTTTCAGTTATAACTCATAAACTTATTCAATGATCACTCCCAAACTTGCGTTTACTTCAATTTTTACTAAAATGATAATATACTTAACGTTCATTCTGCTTTTCAAAAATGGCAATAATACTGGGAGGGGGGTTGCTTTTACCTTCAGCTATCTGACCCAGACTTGCTGTTTCTGACTGGCCACTGATAATGCTGGCATTGTCTGCTGTATCATACTCCTCATCACTTGGCTGGCGAGAGTCTGGATTCCTCCGCCCTCCTGTTGAATAATATAATAATAGTACTAGTTTTATTGAACCTCCGGTGACAGAGAAAATAAGATAAAATACATACAAATAAATCACACTTTAATTCATTTCACCTATTTAAACAGTATAGGTCTTTATGGAATAGAAATTGAAATCAGAAAACACACATGAATGAACTTTATTGACATAAACCACATACATAAATGAACAATATAAAAGAGACAGTAATACTAAAAGTATGCTCCATGTATTTCTCAATTTAACATACTGACAACCATAACCAGAACACTGATTAGAGACAAATTCCTTGTTCAGTTATAGACCAGAACAGCCAATGTCGCACAAAATATATCACGTCATGTTTGCCTTAATAGCCATACTGTACTCTTGAAAAATGTTTTGATCAAGAAATCATCTCAACAATCGCACTGTGTGCTTACAAGGGTGACCAATGGAGACCCACATAAGCAGTGCAAACCCTCCCTGGTCTGCAATGCAGCATGATGGCAAGTCCAGGTTATTGTTTTCACTGGAATAACCCGTGCTATGTACCTGTTACATCAAAGAAATAGCAACTGTTTCCCAATCTGTTTCCTCTTTGAAGTTGTAACTTTTTATGTCACATCACTGTTCTAAGTTTAAATGAATTTTGCATTCATGTCTATGGCCATTTTGCTAATGATTCGTACTATGGTTTAATGTGCATCAATGCACAGGTTCAGCAAAGGACACAGCAGCTTTGTCAACTCTGTTGAGTTAACAACAAGCAATAATGCCCCCTGGCAAGCTGGAGTCAATGGTCAATTTGATGGATAAGAGATTGGGGCTCCTGAAGTATTTGGGGACTTTTTTTTTTTTCTCCAGAAAATGGGCCCTGTAGTGCTTATTGAGGCGAAAAGGGTAACTATCTTAGTCATGAGCCATTTTAATGAGCATTTCAGATTAGTACATCGAGTACGCACAGGAGGGGGTCAAGATCAATGTACGTTTTTTTTTTTTTTTTTGAAAATTTTGATCAACATTTAGCCAAAAATTAACATTTTTGGAGTAATTTTTTTTCTTGGGGGGGGGGGGGGGGTTTATAACAGAGAGTACTCTGCTTTACACTTTCTAAAATGTTGATAATTTTAGCTGACCCTTTACTCCCACGGTGCAAAGAGAACTCTTATGATGTATCAAAGACTACACAAGATGTCAACAATGTCTTGATGTACATCAGGCCTCTACATTTTTTTTAAATACACCATGTACACTTACACCCCCAATTTCAAACCAATACTCTCTTGCATCTAAAACAAGTGATTCTTACATGCCCTCCTTAAAAAAAAAAAAAAAGAAAAAAATCATGTTGATAATATTCTAGAAATTTCATGTGTGCTTTTTTGCTTTTTGTGATTTGATTTCTACACCAGCAGATGAATAAATTGAAGGGCTTAATGCAAGAACTTGATAAGTCCACTTTTGATGAAACTGAGAAAACGGGCTTTGAAGTTGCTGAACAAACCCATTGATTTGCTCAGAGTCTAGATCACATGTATGATTGGTTGTAACTTATTCCAACTCATTTTCTGTTTTTTCATGAAAACAATGTTTGATACCGAGTTAAACATTTATATTCAGCGAAAAAGATCATTTTTTCATAGTTATCATGTTGTTGCACAACAGACAAACTCACTGCATTTGTTTTGGGTGAAATCATAAACTTGATATATTCAGTTACCAAAAGAGACCACAATCCTTTTCTACATGCAATCACATGATATATTTGATTGTCAAACTTTCATACATTAGTGTTGGTGAGTAATTCTGCAACTTTTCAATGGGAAAGCCTGTTAAGAACTTATACCATGTTATTACTTTGAAGTTGAAAATGGGATACCGTGGATATAATCCATGCAAAATGTTGATATATAGAATTACACTATTAAGATTTTCTAAACTTCACACTATTATACTTTACATTTTGGGCTATCCATATACCCTGGAACAGAAAATGTGACTTCAAAGAATAAAATTTGAGATTCAAATTTGAGATTCAAGGCCATGTGCTTTCTGTTCCTGATTTTACTAGAAAACAGCCCCACAGAACTTCTGACCAATCACAGCTAGGCATTATGTTCAGTTATCAACTTCATGTGCACAAGCAATGTGATTGTTATGTCTAGATACCATGTTTCATCCACAAAATAGCATGTAGGTTATTTATTTTCACCTCAGTGCAAGTACCTGTTAACTCGTGTTGACAGCTTGGGCCTCCAAGCTTGGGCTTGTTACTTGGAGTTATCATATACTTGCATCGAAGACATTGTTACTCTACATTTGATAACTTATGCATATAACTGATATGTATTCTTAACAAGCTGTTGCCTATATGGGTGTGCCATTTATGTCGAGTTATCATGTATTTGCACTAATTTTTCCTAACAATTTTACTCCAAATGCTTCAATATTTTGCCAGGAGAAAGAATGAGAAGTTGTGATTGAAATTCTGCCAATTATAGGCAAAAACCTGTAACTCGAGTTAACAGGTTCTTGCATTAAGCCCTTCAATTGTTTTGTTTGTTAAGTCGGTCTGTTGTTAAGAATGCTTACCATTAACATATCTGTTACCAAGTAATTCTGTGTCATTTGGTATCTCTAAAAAATACTTGAATATATATGCCATTTTCCTTTATATGTATGCAAGCATATAGTTAACTGTAATATTTTCCTATGCTGTCAAAACTTCTTTGATTCTTTGAACAATTAAGTTGATTTGAGACAGGTTGCTTCACATAATACAATTTATCTATTTAATGTTTCTCATATTGCATGTGGTCACCATAATCAAATGTTTCTGTTATGAAATTTTTTATTGGTCAGCTGATATACAAATTAAAAATTTGATATGTTGCACTTGCAAATGTTGACAAACAGTTCCTTTAAATGTTTCAAATTGCAATTCATGCTTCAAATATTGTCACGCATTATTCACTGAGACTATATAAGTCAACAATGAACTTGTCCATGACAGATTCACGACATATCAACAAAATTTATTTCAGATACTGTGAGCATTGACCTGTTGTAGTCGTGTTTGTTTTGGACAATATGGACAAGTGTGAGGCCACGGGTAATATACATCATGCACCAGAAACAACTTGCTAAGTATGCTTCAGTGAACAGCAAGAACTGCAAGTAAGACAATCAAGATCAGAGGGCTACATCTGGAGCAGTGGAGCATGACTTTGTGTATTCTGCCATTCATCAGTTCATTAGCCTCTCGTGTACAATTGTTGATACTTGTATACAAATATTTCTTCTGTAAACACATATGTTCTCACCTTTGAGTAAGAGTAGACTAAGTCATACTCGTACAGATGTCGACCGATTTGTTTATGTATCAAGTCATTGACTGCAAGTCTTTAAGACTATACAGAATGATTTTGTACACATAGTTCAAAATAGTTTACAAATTGGCAGGTTCATTAAAGATTTAGTATTAGTAACATTGATTCTATGGACAAGTATTTCGCAATATCCATACTACCTCTGCCCTGGCTCTGCTTGATCTACTATAGTTTTTGATAACGAAGTTCTTGCTGAAACGAATTGACCAGCTGTGCATCGGGATTCAAACTTTACGAAGAGAATATCCGACTTTGTTCTTCCTATAATCAAGTTATACTTTAAACAAACAAAACTTACCTGTATTGAATGACCATAAGGTGCCATTTACCTTAACAAAACGATAACGGCTTGCCATTTGGGATTATTTTTATTCACCCACACTACCATGATAGGGCTACGTGCACGCATGTCACTCACTGTTCACTGTACGTTTGGCGATTTCATGGAAGTCAACTCACCATGCTTACCTTTCTTCTTCCCTTTTGGCATTTTCTTGGCCTTGATCACAAAAATTGCTTAATTTCCTAAATTTCACGAAGGTATATGATCGTATATACTATAAGTTAATAATGAAAACGGAATAAATATTGTATAAATGTTGTTCAGAAATACCGACATCGTCAAGTATGGTGTGTTCGAAGTGAACTGGGTTCGCTCCGTGACCGGGGGCGTACCTTGATACAACAAATACCTCTTTCGCCTATTTAATAATAGAAATGGGCATATCTACCCAAGTGCATGATGGTAACTTCGGAGTGGTGTAAGATTGTGGTAATAAATACTTTTGAGTCATTACTGACTCTGTTCAACACTGAGCAACAGAAATTGGAATTTTCATTGTATAATAGAAAACATCAAAGTTTAACATGTTTTTATGATTAGAAATATTGAGACCCAAACTGACGTTTTTGAAAAATATGGAAATACTCATTTTGTACGAAAATAATTCTATATTGATTATTTTTAGCTTCTGTTGTGAAATGGCGCGAGATAGTGCAAGAAAACATCTGATTGGTTAAAGCACAGAGCACGTAGTTCTGACGTTGTCATAGCTATAAATAATCGATCTTTCGCAACCATAACGTCAGTTGATCGAAATAGAATGTGGATGAACAACGGTACGTAAAATTTCGTGATTGAACGGGTTTTTAAAAACTTTTTTCACCAGAAAAGTTGGAAGACTGTCGTTTAATTGAGACCTCTTGGCAATAGAAGCGGTCGCACACAGAAATTCGGAGAAGTCGCTGCAAACTTGGGGGTCAATTTTGCCGGAACGAAGTTGCTTGAGGGCGGCAAAACCTGACTGAGAGTAGTATATAGGTGCGCTGCGCCACGTCAGTGGGACGTTTTAGGGTAGCAAAACCATCTTCAGGAACAAGAGACTATCCACACAAAAATGCTCACTGCGGTTGGTATGTGTAATCAAACTGTGCCTGTGAACACAGAGGGTGAGATGAAAGTGCTACAAAACTCAAAACGGGCCAAGAAAACGAGACGGGGCAAGAAAAGACAAATTCGCGAGGACCTGGGTTTCGATGATTTCGAACGGTGTGAATGTGGTCACACATCTGATTCTGATCCGAAATCTTATCTGAAACAAGCGAAAATCCAATCAGACATCAACAGTGTTACTACGTTATTTAAGGGTAAAGCTAAAAGGAAAATCATAAGGCCATGCATTTTCCCCAAAGCTCCTGAAAATTATACACAGTTCCTTATGGATGACCACATGGACTGTGAACATAGAAGTTTTGACTCGCCAGCAACACCCACATGTCTGACTGTCTCTGCACAGAAAACAAAAATTGCAGGGCATATGAATGACCAGACGCGATCTGAACAGAACTGGTGCTCAAAAGAAGCACAGACTGATTTAGCAAATTTCGGTGACGATGGTACCTCAGGTCATGAACATTCCAACAATGATGACTGCGGTTTAGCTTCGCCAGCCTATTCGGATGTAGATTACAATTACGAATCCCCGAGTGATCTTGATACAGTTGAGTTTTTTCATCGCGATTTTGAAGAAGTATACAAAAGTGCAAAACAGGAAGAATTAGAAAAACTTGAAAAAAATGATTTGATTGACAATATACTAAACCTTGAAGAACGTTTTTCAATACTCGAGAGTCTTGTTAACCAGTTAGACTCCAAAAAGGAAAAGAACACTTCAGATTGTCAGCTTAATGAACTTAATTTCCTGCGGGGGCAAAACCTAGCCCTTCAGGAAGAAAATGAAAATCTGTGCAACTCCTAGCCTCGTAAACTGGAACCCAGGAAATGAAAACATTGAACTTAATTATTGACAATTTGACGGTTTCAGATTTTTTTTTTTTATCCCTGGGTATCCATAATCGAAGATGAAATTAGCTCTCTCCATGGACATTGGTAATTCCATTGTATGCTATCACGTGCCTTGCCAACATAGATCGAGCATCTATTCAACATGAACTGTTTAGTATTCTTGGAAAGTTGCCAGATCAGTGGTCACTTCTGTGCATAGCACGCATGGTTTCCCCAACAAAAAGGACAGCCAGTGAAGTCGAATAACTTGGCAGATGACCAACACTGCCATGCCATGGAGATGTATGTTTGTCCCTATTGCACAGTGATCAACTTGTGTGTTGGTGTACAAAATGTATTGTGACATGATGTTGCTTGACACTTCTTAACATCAGATTTTGTAGTAAGGTATTGATGTCTCCACAACACTTGATCAATATTCAGTTACTAATGCAACTGATTTTCCTTTCCAGCCCAACAGCTGATGCCAGTCCCTTGCAGAAAGGCTGGACTTCGTCTAGCTTGCGAGAGGTTAAACCCTCGGGGACGCACAATGGCATGAACCAGGTAACACAGACTATCTGAACTTGCTACCAGGCCTGAGTTTTGAGTAACTGGTACCAGTTTTGTACAATAAGTTTTAACGTCAAACAAGCTGTTCAGTAAGTGTCAATGCTGTATGTACATATGGCTGGTGGTGATTACTTCATGAAAAATCATAGGCAAGTTGGTAAGAGTATAAATATATGTTGCTGGTAAGCTAGTCTGCCATGGTAAAGGAGGAAAGACCAAAGAATATGGGTCAATGTTATCTGTAAAGTTGAACAGTTGTACACATGTAAAAACTGTCTATATTTTAAACAGGACGGTAAACTGTAAAAACCAGAAGACGTGGCAAATTTACTACACTTGTTCATTTTACCAGCATACAAGTTCCAACAAAGAAGCATGCTTGGGAGTGTTATTCTATCCTCTGGTGACTGCAGTCAGAGAACTTGCTGGAACTGCTGATGGGTCTCCAGGACTTGAAGGGTAGGACATGTGGGCTTCCACATGTGCACACTTGGCCTGGGTATGTTGCATAAAGTACCATATTATAGATCTACTTGAAAAAGTTATTGAATTCATTTCTGTATTTGCTACAAATTGTTTTAATTGCATGCTCGATTCTGTGTTTCAGACTTTGTAACCCTGGCATGGTTCTTGACAATCAGTATTTTTTTTTCTTTCTTTTAATACGTTGTGATGAGTACTGAATAAATGAATGTTACATCATACATTTAACCAAACCTCAGCATTTACATGTTTGTTGTGCTTTAAGTGTCTTTTATATCTGATAGCAGCAAAGTTTTTTCCCACGGTCCTTGACATTTTAAATTTGCACAGGTGGTATACCATAATATGTACAAACTTGGCAACCATTCTGGTGTGTCAGGGTTTGCTGCCAAGGGAAAGAGGCTGAGTACTTTCATTCAGTATGATTTATTCCTGGGGTACAACTACATTGTATATTTATAGTATTGTCCCCTTTAGGTTGCGGACCTTCTCCATTGGAAGTTGCTCTTGACAGAATGCAGCAACACTTGTCTCACTGTGGTAGCCTTTTTTTAAAGCTCTGCTGATCATTGGTTTTGGAGCTTATGTGATCACTCTTGTCTGTCCGTCCATAAACTTTTGCTCCCAAGCAAGATACAGTCTCAAGTTTTTCAAAATGCCCCATATTACTTTCAGGACTTTCAATCAGGTACCAATTTATTTTAGATAACCTTTAAATAAAAAAAAAGTATAGACCCATATCTTTTACATGGATTGCGAAACAGGCCAAGCCTATATTAATCACTCTCCATGGCTCAGATCGTGGCGTATGCTGCCTACCTACATGTTTGGTGGAGGAACCCGAAGGACTCTGAGAAAACCACTGTGCACAGTCAGAGTGAAATACCTATAAATAGCAATTCTGTGGGAGAATGAACAGTAACTTATAACCTGATTTGAACAAATGGACCATGTATGGAAAGCAAAGAGCAGGGCGCATATTTTGAACAGAAAAAATTCTAATCACAGTTGAATGTGAAGTCCATTTCTTGTATGGCCATTTGGAATATAGGGGTCACTTTGAAAATCACATGCTGCAGCCTCTCTTCCCCTCTCTCTCTCCCCCTCCCCCCGGTCAGTTTTTGAGTTAGATCCATATAACTTTCCAGGCCTTACCAAGTGTATGAGAATGTATGTCTATTTTGATATTAGTGGTGCCCCCTTCGGTATTGTGTGATGTATGGGTGACCGTGAAAAACGTGACCGATCAGGCATAGTTAATTTTCATGTAATTTAGTGAGGTTGTGGAGGTCGAAATCTTAGTTTTATGACAGACACTGGTGGTGCCATCTATAATTTGACAAATTATGAGGCAAAGTGTGTTGAAAGATTCTATATCTTCAAAAATAATGGAGTTAGAAATGTCAAATTTATAGGATTTTTAGAGAGATCATGTCCAGTGCTAATAGGTTATATACTATGAGTGACCGTGAGGTATTTTTGTTAGATGACCAGACCAGTAAATTTGAAAGGGGTGATTTTGTAATGACAGTGTAGCCTGCACATCAACCTTTTTTTTTTTTTTTACGCGAGATAGTCCATAGATATGGGGAAGTTTGTTCATATGATTGTGGATGAGCTTCAGGTCATAGGTCAAGGTCACAATGCATTGCAAAATAAAATGGTTTGCCTGCCACATCTTCAAATGGGTATGATTGAAGTGCATCAAACTTGTCATTATTTACCCAGGTGAGACTTCACTTAAATTTGCAGAGAGGTGACCTTGAGGTCAAAGGTCAAGGGCAAATTTTCTGCAGAAGAATTGTGGCCCTTTAGAAGGGTGGCTACGGGTGAGAGGCACCTGTTGGGGGGGGGGGGGGATGCATGTTTTCCGCACGAAAAACTCCCTTCCACTTGTTGACGAACTCCAACAAAACTTCATAAACCTTGAGTGGGATTATGTTACCAGGTGCAAACCAAGTTGGAAATGTAATTGGGTAACCCTGACCTAATTTTCAAAGGCACAGGATGAGTCACTTGTATGGGAAATCGGTTTCATGGATAACCTCTGAAAAATGTAACAGAAGTAGATGCAAATTTGTGAATTGGATTTGCCTGCCATGATATTGTCAGTTCATCTCCTTCAGAGGCTAGATGTTGCACCCGAAGACATTTGATTTGGTCTTGCCTGAACCTGTTATGGAGGTCCGTGAGAATCCAGGTCATGAAAGACTGCATAACCGTAACCCTTTCCAGCTAAAATCACTCCTATAGATGTAAATTGTTTCTGCCCTAACATTTTTCATAAATTTCTCGTTACTAGAAATTTTTTTTGCCAAGATTCGTATGCAAGACCATAAATGTTGGCAAGTCTCAGATCCGTAGCTTTCCTTCACACGGGTTGGGCGTAATGGATCCAACCCACATCAAATAAAGCTATTGAGCTAGTCATACTCTGGCCAGGAGTGGGTTAAAAGCATTCTTTAAGACAGATTATAATTTGTGTCCAAAATTATTCGCTTGCCACTTCTGTTGCAAAGTTGACCAAGGTCCACTTTGAGGAAACTCTTTCATGTAAAATCAAAACATTCCACACAAGTTTTGACAATATTGTCATACCTGTGCTGTATACATGTACAGAAGCAGCACTTACCAACACATGGGTCCAAAGTTTTATATTTTTAATGCCTTAAAAAATGAACATATTGTCATCTTTTTCACAAAGTTTCATGATCTTGATTCAGATTAGAAATCCTTAAAATCTTTTGAGAGAACACGTCAGAAATGGGCTCTGGCAGTGCCACCTGGTAGCCAAGATATTAACTACTTGACCCTGTATGCCAGATCCGAGCAATTGGCCAAATACAGTAAAACCTCTCTAACTGAACACCTCCGTATACCAAACACCTCTCTATACTGAACACCATTTCTCGGTCCCAAATATATACTGTCAATGCTATCAAACCTCTATATACCGAACACTTCACTATACTGAACACTTTTTTCTGGTCCCAAGGGATTTCGGTATTGGGAGGTTTCACTTTAGTTTTTTGAGAAGGAATATGTATGTGCAAATTATAATACTAATAAACATGCTCAATATGAGCATTCATGCAAGTTCTTGAGAAGGTGTTCCCCGCCCCACCCCCACCCCGCCAACAAATGAACAAATGCAACCAGGATTTTACAAGTTTTGCTGACTGATAAGTCAGCAGACCAGAAATTTATCTCCATGATTACTTGTATTCGGAAGTATAATGAACATACTGAATAAATGAATGGCACAAGGAAAATTTGTTACTATTTATATAGGTATACATACATGTACACAATGTACAAGATTGGTCTAATTAATATATAGTGAAAACTCGTTATAATGACATCATCTGTTCCCTTAGAAATGTGTCAGATAGCTGAACATGTCAGATAAATGAATCAAACAACAAAGAAAATGAGCTTTTGCCATTCAAAACTTGTGTCATTATAACGAATATGCCGAATATCTGAATGTCGTTATAATGAGGTTTCACTGTATAAAAGAATAGGTGTTCCACATCATTACACACCACTAACTGCTGCAAGTCTGCATGTGGTGCTTTTTAGCTCTGCTGATCAAGTTGCAGAGCTAATGGTATCACTCATTTCCGTCCATCAGTCCTTAAACTTTTTGCTTCTGAGCTCAATACAGTCCACAGTTTTTAAGATAGCCCCATGCATAGGACTGATCAAGTGTATGAAAATCTGGACCAAGTTCAATATTGTTGGCACCACCCACAGTATTGTGCAGTACATGGGTCAAAATGTGAAAATCATGTGACCACTTGAGCATCCTTAATGTTTGATTGATATTCATGAAGTGTAGTGGGATTGTGGTGGAGGTCAAAATCTGTTTTGTATGATACTAATGGCACTGCCTACAAATTGACAGAAATTATGAGCCAAACTGTGTTAAAATGTAAGTGAATTAGACATGCAAAATTTAACAGGATACATATACCATGTCCAATGCTAGTATATTTTGTAATATCAGTGACCTTGATTTATTTTTGTTAGGTCACCAGGTCTGTAAAGTTGTAAGAAGTGATTTTGTAATGGCAGTGTGTATCTTTGTGGATCAAGATAATTGAGCCTTCAGATTAAAATTGCACTTGATTACATTGTACATAAAGTTGTACCTGGTGGCTTACTTTTGGGGGTCACCTTGACCCAATGATAATGGACTTTGGCATTTGTCCAATTTTTAGCTCAGCTGACCTTATGTTACGACTAGCCATCCGTCGTCCGTTTGTCATCCAAAATTCACATTTTCGACTTTTTCTCCCAAAACCTTATGCCAGATTCACATCAAACTTGGTGGGGATGTGCCTCCAGTGCATCTCTACCAAGTTTGTCCAAATGGTCACGCTCCAGTGATTTTTGGATTTTTTATGATTTCTTTCAAAAATCTTTAAAGTATTAATAGGAAAGTTTAACATGGAAATTTCTTGTAATGGTTTTAACTTAAATAATTTTAGCCAGATTTGTGCCAAACTTGGAAGGGATGAACCTTTTATAAGCGTCTACATATTTTGTGCAAATGGTCCTGCTCAAGTGATGTTTGAACCTTGGCCTCATTCCCAAGGTCACGTAATTTACTGTTCACTTGATAACTTGAGATCTGTTTTGAAGAAGGACCTTGATGTTGAACGTTAATGTTTTTCTATGAAGGTCATGCTTAGACAGTACATGAATGACCTTGACCTCGTTTGTGGGGTCACAGTGCAACACGCATGAATTTTACTCCTTACTAATTTAAGAACTACTTGAACTGGGACTTGATGTTGCACATGTTAGTGTTCTTCTATAAAGGTCAGACTCGCTCAGTACATGGGTGGCCTTGATCCTATCCCAAGTTCACAGAGTTGCAAGTGTGATGAATGTATAGGTCAGCTGAGCATGGGCTGCTCACACAGCCCTCTTGTTTTGTTTTTGTGCAATAACTCCAAAAGTTATTCCCTAATTTGAAAATCATGTATGGAAAGCTGGATGTGGGTGGACATTTTGGCCCAAAGTCCAGTTTGGAGTATAGAGGTCATCTTTTTTTGTGATAGTTATTCTATCTTTACATGTGCACATATATGCATTTTACCATGACACGAATATTGTACAGCAAAAAGTTTATGATGTGTGGAGTGGAGTCCGGGTTCTTGTCAATGGAACTAACATAGGCACACAGAATTCAATATTATGATCCTAAGTGAAGATGGGTGCTTTGAAACTTAAACCAACTGTGCGTTGGGTCAATAGTCAATTTTTGTGAAAATTTGGATGACGTATTTTTGAAGGTCAAAATAGAAATTGCAAATGTCATTGAAATTTGACTAAATTGATAAAAAATACACATTGTCCTGGAGTATTGATATTTTATACAGGATGAATGACCTTAAACCCTTTGCATCATTGTTGGTTGCGTCATTTTGGCCATGTGGTACATCATTTCATTGATATGTGGGGATGTCTGTTGGATGTTGAGGACCATAAAAATGTAATATATTGCAAATTTTTTAAGTTATTTGAAAAAAAGGCGGTTAGATTTTCAAGCATATGCTGAAATATTCGACAAAATTCAGTACTATTCATCAACCACACTAAGAACGTGAGCGTCAACCAGGCTTACCAGTTAACGGTACAATTTCTACCGTAAATATAGCCAGTCTTCCTCCAATACTCCCCCCGTCAGAAGAGACCCCATATTTACACCCCTTTCTGGTACTGAACAGTAAAATTTAACATCCTGTATACCTGGCTCCTATTGGCTGACGTCTGAAACCACATCACAATAAATAAATATTTATGACAGACTAGCCAATAGACAGGCATGACTGACCAAGCTTATCTCAATGTAAATGTGACCTCTTTGGCCCGATTAAACCAAATGTATTGTTTTAGCTGATGGGAGACGTTAGATGTAAGGCTGAGATTCTCAGCTTTCTGGCAAGTGTAAACATTGCAGCAAACAAGGAAGTTTTCCCTTGTTGTGAGTGCTGTGAAACAGCATAATTTTACCCCATTTTGAGAGGTGTTTAGCAGCCTTTTACCACAGAACTTTCCAGAAACAAGCCAGACAATGTACATTCAAGCTCTCCCCTGGTAATTGAAGTACTTTTGAATCATATTTAGACATTGACGATAAAAACATGCAGTATTTTGGCAAATGGAAATTTTCACTTGACCACGGATTTTTTCGACAACCTGTCCGCATGGAAATTTAAAGATCGCAAAAAAAAAAATCGTGACAGACCACATTTTATTCAGGCCATCAGGGGACATTAGTGTAAACAAAGGGGGCCATATTTCTTATAGATGTAATAAAGTGCATCTCTATAGGGTTAATCTACTTTTTAAAGGTCACTGATGGAATAAAAATGAAAAAACATGGACATTTTTTTGCCCCTTAATCTGTCATGGAACTTGAAATGTGGTGAGAATGTTTGGGAGGCAAAAATGTAGTATCGGGATACTAGTGGTGCCACTTGCAGTGTAAGTCAACACAAAATATTCTGAAAATTTGTTTTGAGACCAGTATAATGTATTATCAGAAAGAATGAGAGGAACATGACTCTAGATGTACATGCCTTATAAATGTGGGTGTTTTTTTTATATTACATAATCTGGGTGACCTTGATCCCAAAGTCACTGAGGACATAAAGTTAAGCACTCCCTCACTGTTGTCTTGGCAGATGAAACAATATCCATGACAGAAATTGCACAAGTTAGCTATGATTACATTTGGAGCAAAGTTCCATCTGTGGATAATCAGACACTAAAATGACAAGCTTTTATATGTTCAGAAGCCACTTGAGGACTTACAATTTTGTAATAATGTGGGTGCAATATAAGCATGGTGCCAGCTGAGCATAAGGACCATTGACCTCAAGTTTTTTTTGGTCAGATCTTTGTAAATAATCTCCAAAACTGCTAAGCCAACTATTGCTTTCAAATTGCACAGGGACTCCTGGGGACCTGCAGACCTTAATTTTTTCAACAGGTGATGCTGTGATTTTTTCCTTCTTGAATTTTTGTGTGTTAAGGGTTATTCAACTCCAACAAAACCGTCAATCAGATTGTTCTGCAACATGGTGGACATGTAGATTGTAGGACGGGTAAACTTGAAATAACATTGCACTTGAGTACATTGTATATAAAACTCTACTTGGCCACCCACACCAAATGGTTCTGGAACTTGAGCTTTTTAAGGTCATTTGAAGTTTGACATTGCATAAATTGGATGACCTTGATTATTTTTTCAGGTTGTGGAGGGAATACAGTTCAGAAAATTATTCTTTTGTGGTGATACTGGTCAGCAGAGTGTTAGGCCAATTGGCCTTTTAACTTGTGGCCACAAAAATGTAAGGAAAAAAACATTCATCACCGACAAATTGGATACACATGGGTCCTTCAAAATGAGGTCTAGGTCACCACAATGCAATCCAGTCACACACATCACTTGCAGGAAGTTAAAAACTTTAAAGTGGATGTCTCCAATATCTAGTCCATCAGTTTAATGTCTGAGCTTGAAAACTGGCCAGAACCACTGTGTCGTTGCCTGTGGTAGCAGTCCATCTTGACAACAGAGGTGTTGAGGGTAGTGTATTGTCATGTTATCTCAGTGCCTGTGATAGGGGTCTATCCTGAGAACAGAGGTGTTGAGGGTGGTGTGTGTACCTCTGTTAGCTGTCCATCTTGACAACAGAGGCATTGAGTGTGGTGTTGGTCACAGAGTCATCGTTGCGTGCAATGGACTCCTCCAGTACGTCGATGCAATCCTGAAAGCTTTGTGCTGCCTCTTGCACCAATTGTACTGAAATACAAATAGATTCTGAACATTTCCTGATCACACCTTTAAAATTTGTATAATACACTTCCTTTCTTAAATTTTGTTAACCTGAATAGCCACTACAGTCAAGTGATCCCACTGTTAAATTTTTATACACAAGGTGTCCCTTTCACATGAAACCCTTTTGATCCTAGATGAATTGCAGATATGTAAATTTACTAATTTATGGTAATTTGATGAATGAGGAACTTTAGAGGGATGAATGTAGATTTGAGGAGTCAAAATGAAAATTTTATGCTTTTGTCCAGAATTTTTATTTGGAAATATTTTCTGGGCCAGATCATAAATAGGACATTATACAATGTTTAAGGTAAAGTAAAACAGTTTTTATGATGAAGTTAACGATTTTCATAGTCTACCATTTAGTTTGCAAATGTAATAGTTACTTTAGGAGGCCAAGTGGAGCCAAAAATACAGTATTCATAAAGAAGACTGAATTTAACATAATGAAACAACTAAGGGAAAGATTTGCTTACATTTATGATGCAGAAATAAGATGTTTGCACATAATTTTTCATAAAACCTGCCCAATATGTAAGGTGACAAAGTTCATGAGATTATGACTTCAAATACAAGACTGGACACTCAGCAAAAATGCATCCAGTGTGTCAGACTGCTTACAGATTGAGTCATGACTAAGTTTGCAACGCAAGTTCAAATGATTACATCTGTACCACCAAAAGTATCTTTCAAGATTTAACATCACATAGGTGTTACAACTATTGTGCAATTACAGTTTGATTTTGGGGTAGGTTTCTCTTGGGAGTAGTCATACAAAATAGCTATGGCCTTAATTACACAATTTAATGTAGTTTAGATTGATTTTGGAATAAGTTAAAAATGCTGCTCGTCATTTGTAGAAAATATCTGGGAGCCTCTTTCCTTTGCCTCGTGTTCATATCATTTGCACAGAATTTGTATGGTTGACAGCGCAATGACAATGTTAAAAGACAGTACCGTGATGGTTGGTTCAAAACCTCTTGGTGCGCTGGAGACTGTCACAGCCATATCAGTCTGTGCAGCTGGTTGCTTTCTGTAATTACCATTCAACTTTTTCCCCTTCAATTAAGACTGAGTCAACAGCTTTCCGTGACATGGTTTGGGCACTTAGTGCCCAAACCATGCCAAGGAAAGCTGTTGACAGTGGGCATGTGATCTTGGTTTCGTCTACAATTCTCTGTCAAATTGTTCATCATTACCGTTGGAATTGGTTGAAAACACTGAAGCAGACAACATTTGACGACCAGCCAGTTTTCGTCAGTTTAAGGGGGAAAAGGTTAATGACACACAGTAAAATTGTCACTGCCTAGACAATTTGTTTACCTGCTCGTTTGTCCACAATGCTCGTGTTGCCAGAATCAGTCGTCTTTTCACACACTCCGGTATAACTGACGCGTATAGTATTCAGGCCCTTCAGCAGCTACAGAAATATGACAGATAAATAGGTAAATGTAGGGGACACGATAATACCATTACTGGACTGTTTCAGTGGTTGGAATTTATCATTTACTATAAATTGAATATGGTCACGATCAAATTGATCCAAATGACACTGGGTTGTTTCTTCTACGTGGAACAGTTTTAAGATATTGCGCTTTAAATCCAACTCTAATGGTAGTGACAGGAATACACAACCCAAACTGAAGTGAGCTCTACTGGTAAAAAATCAAACTAACAGCTTTGTTGTTTCTTCCATGTTGCTCTACTTGAACATTGTCAAACTTGCTTTGTTGCTAAGGTTATTTTGGGCTTATTTATTTGTCAAAAATCTCATCTTGAGACTTCTAGGGCAGCACTAGAGGATAACAAATGCAGTTTTCTCTGATTGTAGTTGCACATGAAGGCTGCACTGGTGCTGGGAATTTTACAAGTGTAGGCAATCCGGTGAAAGAGGTTAATTTTAATACCACCAACTGCTGATCATGTTAGGTAAAACCATAAGCAAAATTCTACATTTTCAAATTGTGCTCAATAGGTAAAATAGCATGAATATGTGCATCTTCTTTGACTTTCTTATGAAATATCCTTTGCCAAGTTGGCTGAAGCTTACAAGATTTTGTCAACAAAATCATACTTTTTTAGTCACTGGCTTTTATAGCTAATGGATAGAGCTAGCCTAGGAAGGTAATTATGGATGGTGGATGTGTCATATGATGTCAGTACAGCTTACCCCAGTAAACTGCTGCAGTAATGTGTGTGTCCTCTTGAAGGCAGGGCCCAGTTGAGTGAGTGTGGGAGCAGACTTGTTACACCATGGCCTCATCTCGTTATCGTAACAGTAAGAAAACCCAACCAACAGCTGTGAGAGTTCTGATAGCACCAGTCTCAGTGTTGTCTGTACCTTGTTAGCTACCTGTGGGTCTGTGTCTGGGTATTTGTACTAGAAATTGGGTACAAAGAAACATGACTATGACCCACAAGCATTTTCACATTAATGATTACAAATTTTATCTTACTGAGATGTACTTTTATTTTTACCTTGTTTGCAGATGCTGATTACAGGATAGACACAATTTTATACCAATACATCACTTTGGACCCAGATCTTTGACCTAGTGACCTACTTTTGTTACATGCCACACCCTTGGGTAAAGTTACAACTGTACATAATGATTTGTGAAACCAAGTCACATATCATAAAAATAAAAGGACAAACACAAATGCATTGCAGTTTTACATGACTGAATCACTGACCCAGATGCTTGACCTAGTGACCTAGTTTTGTTACCTGACACACCATTAGGTCAAGATATATTTCATTTTCATGAAACTAAGCTACAGAATTGCAGCCCAGACATATGAGAAGGGTATGTCACTGTGACCTAGATACTTGACCTAGTGGCCTATTTTTATGCATGACACACCCTTGGCTCCAGATACACATGTATGCCAAATTTCATGGTTCTAAGTCAATACAGAGCTCTAGCCGTGACACGTTTAAAGCACAGACGGATACACATGCACATCCATGCATGGAAAAAGCAATTACTATATGCCCCTCCTCTGGTAAGGGTGGGGTGGGGGTGGGGGGCATAAATATTTCCAAAATGAAATTATTGTAGCACGACCTGGTGAATAACTTTGGTGGAAAATGAGTCCAAATACATGTTTGAAGAGAATACCGCATAAGAAGAAATCAATTTTACACAAGCACAAAAATTCATTGCAATTTGGAGGCAAAAGAATCATTGAACAAACTGAGCTTCAGCAGTATCAAACAAAGTACATAATGTTATTTCCCAAAAATGGGCCAAGCAGTTTCAGAGATAAAGATTTTTTTAACTTTATCCAAAAACAAGAGGACTGGGTGAGCAGCCCGCCCTCAGCTGACCCTGCCATTCAATCCATAATAAGTCAAGTAGATGAGGATTTTAGAGAGTGCAATCCCCATTAGCTTACATGGTAATCAATAGGAATGCATGTATTAACAGACAGGTACCCGAATTGAAAAATCTGTTAAAACTCAGGGATCCAGAGTATCCTGACTTTGTGTATATTTTTGTTTAACCCTCCCACAAGCTATATTTCCACCAAATTTCAGAATAATCTGAGTGATGGTTTTTAGAGAAGAAATCAAACATGAGGACAAAGAAAACACACAAAAATAAAAAATTGAAAAAAATTGCAGCACCACCTGTTGAACAAATTACGGTCTGCAAGTTCCCAGAAGTGTCCCTGTGTAATTTCAAAGCAATTGGAGGAGTGGATTTGGAGAAGATTTTGCCAAAAACTTGAGCACAACAAATCTAAAAATCAATAGAGCATGGCCGCTTGAACAAAATTGGCAAGGACCATCTTAGGTATATCCCCACCAAATTTGAAGTGAATCTGGTTGACAGTTTAGGAGAAGAAGTCCAAAAGGTAAATTTCCATTGCAATCCTCATTGACTTACATGGTAATTAATAGGAATGCATGCATGAAGGGTCCTCTTGATTGATGGGGCTTAACTTTCCATAAAGTTTAGGTTCAGATGTCTTAGAAATAAGATGTGGTGATATTTTCAAATGATGATTTTGATGCATTAAAAATGAGCCTCCTTGCCAAGCTAAAAGTGCGGGTTTTCTGCCTGGTCATGGTCACTGACGTGAAACTTGCTGACGTCACAAACGCAACCTTTCTCCCAGCCAGTGTGAAATAAGCCTAGCCCACATAATTGTATTAGTGCTAGATATGGCAAGACGGGAGAACTTCACAAGTGGTAATGACAATGACAGCAATCTGAAGTTATCACATTTTCTGATGAAGATGAACAAGATTTAATAATAGTGAGGGCAATTTCAGCAGAAGAGCAGACAATCAAGCCATGCTTACATGAACCAGTTGCAGTTCACGTTCTGGTACTACGACAAGGCTAACATGATGCCAGCAAAGTAGAACAGATCAGGGAATCACACCACCCAAATCACCCCAGATTTCTTCCCTTAGATTGGTAAAATGAACTTCCTGTCCATAAATATTAAATAAGTGCATTCACTGTAATTTACAATGGCCCATCTTTTACTTTATTTTGGTTTGGTGTCTCTCTTAGTGCTTGTAAAACAGGCAGGTAAGATGTTTGGCCTGACTGCCTGAAATCTTTGAATTTAGAGTTTAATATCAGAGAGTCCTACAACTCACAGAATGCTGCAAAGTTTTCCATTTTGCTGAGTGTAAACTTAGGTCGATTATTTGTAAATACTGTGGCAGTTTGTCTGATGCCACTGACCCATATCACACAGCCAGCACTGGTCCATGAGGCTGTGAGCCACTGGTGTTACACCGGCAATCGATTCGAATGAGATAAAAAAAAACATGGCGCACTAGCCATGGTTGAAGGCATTATTACAACTGCACAAACCACAGTAGGAATAACGCGATACTGTTTGCACAGAGTTTTTGTACATGCATGCAACAATGATTATGAATTTATGGGATTTTTTTTATTCTGTATCATGTTCAGCTGTGGGTTCGTCAGCTTGACAAAACCACCAAAAAAAGTAGGCACCGTGAAGCTGTGCACCAAGAGTCCATACGGGTCCTTTGGAAATTGAAACATGTTCACCAAGGAACAACTCATCCTCCACGGATACTGAGATGGAAATGTACATTTCTGTGCCCATTTCTACTCCTATTAGATAAAGATGTGACACTTTGACAGCTAGTACTTTGTATACTCGTCATGCTTGCTATCTGCTCTTTGCACTGTGTTGTGTTTGTGATGTCAACACCCCAGCTGCTCCGGAAGTGTCGGAAAAGAATGAGAACTCACGATGTCCACATTTCAAAGTAGCAATTTTAAAAGGGGAATAAAGATACTTCATGTATTTTGATATCGAAAGTGTGAAAAAGTAATAGATATGGACAGAACAGCATGCATGTACATGTATTAATTTCCCATATGTGCAAGTAAAACATGTTGTCATCATCAGAACCTTTAACAGATAGGTACCCAAATTAAAAAATTTGTTAAAAATCAGGGACCCACAGTATCATCACCTTGTGAAACTTTTATTTAACCCTCCCACAAGCTACATTTCTACCAAGTTTTAGAACAATCTGAGTGATAGTTTTGCAAATGAACTAGAAAATAGAAAAAAACACACAAAAACCGTTAAAAATAGAATTTTTTTTTTATAGCACTACCTGTTGAACAAATTAAGGTCTGGAGGTCTTCAGAAGTGATCCTATGCAAATTCAAAGCAATTAGCTGAGCGTCTTTAGAGAGAATATTTTTAAAGATTTTGCCAAAAAATTAAACTAAAAATTCCTTTAACCCATTTATGGTCAGAGTACAATTGAATCAACAGCTTTCCATGGCGAGGGGTTGGGCTCACTGCGCCCAATCTGCACCAGGAAAACTTTCCACCTAGGACGTGCTATCATGAATGAACTTACATGCAAATCTCAGCAAAAAATGTTTTCCAGTAACGAGACATTTAAGTAAAAACGTTAAGGTAGACGACAATTTACATTAGGGCACATTTGGGCGATTTGAGCGGGAAAGAGTTAAAAATCTATAAATGAATGGAGTGTGACCATTTGAATAAACTTGGAAGAGACTCGCCCTAGGATGGTCCCCTTAAAAGAAGAGGATCCAGTCAACAGCTTTTGAGAAGTCCAAAATGTAAAACTGTTAATACACGATGCTGATGATGTATGGTGGATGAAGGGATTGGCCTCCTTCAAGTGAAGCTGACTGACAAGGCAGCTGGGCTAAAATTTCCTAAGAGTATCTTAGCAGCTACACACCTGCATTTTCCCTTAAATCTTTATAAAACTGAGACTGACTGAACAGCTTTCCCTGACATGGATTAGGTGCAAAGCATTCCACCTGTGACACGGACCGCTGTGCACATGTTGGCAGTACTCTTCTTGCACCAGAGCAAATGATGTTAGATATCTCAATGCACGCTTCTCATGACAGCAGGGTGGGAGGAGGGGGACAGGGGGAGTTATCTTAACTCAGGAAATACTTACACTTTTCTGCAGTTCCTGAAGGATGTCATTTTGTCTGGTGAGGTCTTTGATCACTTGTTCTGCTGTGTCCAACAACTTGGACAGCTCCGGAACTGGCGGCCTGAAATATATAAATATAAATATATACATGTGTGTATGTACAGTTAAACCTCTCTATACTGAACACCAGTTCTTGGTCCCAAATATATACTTCCAATGTACACAAACCTGCCTATACTGAACACTTTTTTCTGGTCCCAAGGGGGTTCAGTATAGGGAGGTTTTACTGTATATATATACATATATATATTTGGAATGAGCGGGACTCAAACTTGCAACTTTTGGCACCAGTCGCCTAGCTGAAATGGGAAATGCACATATCCACTCAACCAAATCCCCATTCTTAAGGTAGTGAGATACAAATTACCCGAAATTTAGGCCAAAAAATGTTTTTTGATCTTTGTATGGATGAATATCTTATGTATCTGTCATGTAAAAATCAAATTTCTGCTGAAATTGCAAAACATATAAAAACGCGGGTATTTAGTAGAGCTTCTTGCTGAGCATTGACAGTCACACCGACCATGTTTGTTGTTAGTGTGAAGGGGATGGGCTTGAGAAAGTGGTCACATGACGGACCGTGGCAACAGCTCGTTTAAGAATGGCCACCGCTGTGTCCGCTCTGGCCATAACGCTGATGCATTAGCGCTGTGGTTCCCAAACCACATGGTCATACATTTATGCATCAGGTCGCTCGTTACATGTTTTTTTTTTTTTTCTTTATGCTTTCTTGAGTTTTAAACATTTAATCCGAAGAAAAGTGTTGAAGACAGGTTGATCAAATATACATTGTAATTTGATATCGTTGTATTTGTTGTGGGTAAGTACAGGTACACTTTACTTCTTGCGACAAAATATCCTGTTTTATTTGATCCTTTGAAAGTACCATATACAGGTAGCAGGAGCCTACCTAATGAAACGTTACCATGTTGAATAGTACACTTACATAGAGCCTAAGCATAGAGGCCCACAGTCCAGTTGCCCAGAAATTACTTTCAATAAGTGAATAACTCTGTTGGTCCCTTGTTGTTGCCCTAACGCCCTTGGTTGTAATCTGAGCTTAACCTTTGCCTTTTTGCTGGGTCCATCGCACATTAATTAATTTTTTTCTCCCCATTGTGATTGCCAGTTTGTCTTGTACGTGTACTTTCCTTTGCATCCCAAACTTAACTGTCATATGCTCACCGAATGTACAATCATATAAAACACTTGCCATGCGTTGAAGATAAGGTGGTTTTTTTTTTTGTTTACAAAGCCTTCAAAACTGCGACAAGCAAGCTGTTATATCCATGCTTTTGAAATGTAGCACGCCATCGTCATGCAGAGGCCACATGACAATGATTGGCATCTCGCGTCACCATGATTGGCCAATCAAAATGAAGCGTAGCAAAGCGGTACGCTTGACAGGGAAACCATGTTTTGTGATCTAATCGCAAATAAACAAGGCGATTTACCTCTTCAGAAGTAAACAACATGAATGACAGTTATCATGTTTGTTCAAACATACTCTGAACTCTTACTATGCAAAAATCCATGAGTGTTTGAGTAAAATTGCGCGAGTTATTGTTCTCAGACCCGGTTCAAAGATGACGAGTGACCCTTTGATTGTCGTTCCTGGACAAAGATGAAAGGCCATCTACTCGAACTCGTTAATTTTATTTCGCAAATACTTACCGGCTGATTTCCTTCAAATAAACAGGGTTGGAAAGGTAATTGTGTGGAGTTTAAAAGTGTCCTTTTATTTTTCTCTGCCCCTACTAGTTGGTTTGTAATCTTGCATAGAATGTTAATGCTCAATGCATTCAGCTGATTAAGTGATGCCCCCGTGTTTGAATGCCTGCACTTACACAAATAAAATACATACGGCCAAATAAAAGGACACTTTTGAATTTTGATATACATGTATTGCTAATAAAATGGCATACTTGTCACAAGTTTGTTGTATACATTAAAAAAATTATTGGCCATGAGCGCTGGGGTCTGAGATAAAAGACATGCTCTTCTTCATGGTTTGTTCATTCAACAATTACAATCAGTATTGTCCTGATTTTTTTCCCGACTACAGTTCAGAGCTAGGTAAATCCAAAAATGTATACTTTTACTATGTTCACATGAACAGCTTAAAAGTTACAGGGCCGTAAAGTTGTCCATGCTGATTTGGACCACATTTGTATCTCGCCACCTTAAAAAAAGATTGGTTCAATGGAGGTAGTTATGTGTGAGTGCCATATCAACACGGTTATGCAGTATATGTACTGAGACAGCACTTATTTCTAGAATGGGGGGACTTAAATCCACTAGCAAGCATTAAGGAAATGCCGAAAGTATATATTTTATGTTTGAACATATATATATATGTATATGTATATACAGGCGACTGGTGCCAAAGCTTGCAAGTTCAAGCTATATATATATATATATATAAAATGACTTGTTTTACCACTACTAACTGTGCCTATACACAAACACCAAACACACACTGTATACACAACTACATGCATTACACTTATCCCATGTGTATGTATGAGCATCTGAGTCCGCTTGAGCTAAAAATTCCCACTGACGATCCTGCTTTCACTGCTTCTGGCAATACATTTGTGCCATTTTCGCAACATTCATTTTATCATTGTCACAATCTGGTGTAATCTGTGATCACACAACTCTACTTAGAATTTATACATACACGTATAATGCCAAGAATGATACAAGTAGGCTAAGCCTATTTTGATACCTTTATCAGTTTCTACACAAACAAAACTAGTTAAAAAGTTGGCTAAAAGAAACACATTTGTCATCATTCAGATGCATATAGGTATGTACTTTCTTACTGTTCATATGCACATAACCCTGACAATCCATATGTGGATATTAACAACACAAGCTAAGCAAGCTGTCACCTTTGGTTTTGGTTATATCCTTTGTCCTGCCAGGCACTCTGGACCTGCTTTGTGATGTCAGGTGGCAGTAGCTTAGCTCTACTCATGAACACAGAGTCAAAGTTTTCCTGGGTAGCTAGGACATCCACAAACTGACAGTCACTGGCAAACTGCTCCTCCAATGGCATAGCTTCACTGTGGAAAGAAAACATGAACAAGATACCTGCAGTTGACAGATGGACTGGCTGTTTTTCTCGTGACACTGTCCATCACAGAAGTACTCACCCTTTCGCCCTTGGGTTAAGGTGCCTGCACTTACTTAGGTTGCACATAACATAGTGCTACAAAAACTGCAACTGTGTCTCTGTTTTAGTATACAAGCCCATCAATGTATACATTTTCAGTTTTGCCAATGTGTAGTTTCTTTGCATGAACAATAAATATCCTCATATTAATTTTTAAATGTGACGGACATTTTCTTCAAGGGGCCTGATTTACACTTTGAGAAAAGGTTACAACTTTTGGCATAAAAAGCTTGAAATCAATGCTCATGTAAAGACAATAGTATCATGCAGGTAGCCATTTTTTGTTTTCCACTAAACAGAATGGTATTGAATTTTTTACATTAATTTCACATAGATTCATCCATCCAGTTTTGAGTGAGGATTTCTCAACATTATCAAATCTTGTCAAAATTTGTTTCTGAGATATTCACTACCAAAGATAACCAAGAAGATTTGCTGACTTTATTTGGTCACAAATGACATCTGCTCAGGCCATTAAGAAGGATGACTAAATGCTAAATCCCTAAACTTCTGTCATAACTTTGACCCACACACTTACAAACAATATTGTGGTTCTAATCAGTCACCTGTGAAATAAACCGCTCACCTGTAAAACCACATCCATTGAGGCTTTGACTGTGAATGGTTATCTAAACATCACCATTAGTGACCACATCTAGCAGCCAATTAACTGATTGACTCCATAAAGCTTGTACTGACAGAGCGACACTTTTTCATCTTCAAATTTTGTATGGAAGTGAACATGTTACAGCAAAACTGCTAGCTTGACATCTTACACAGGGATACATTCAACTCAGAATTTTTTTAGGTGTCCTACAAGATCCATATACTTACTTTGACAACAATGTTTTCTAATTTGAAGCAACATCCATTATGACACCTTTAATTGAAGTTTTTATTTAGGTTGGTCAAATTAGAAAATGTACAGTAATGGACAATCAGCATAATCATTGAACTGGAGCAAGTGATTACACATTCAGGAATGACATTTCTGTCTCTCTTCTTTAGTTACTTTACGCAATGTGAGAGTGAGGTTATATAAGTGCTATATAGACTTTGTAAACTCCCCTTTTAAAGAATTTGTTTCTGCACAAAAATTCATCAGTAAAATCCATAACATTCTACCAAATTTTCTTTCAGTTGCATGGATGCAGATTGTATGTAACATGATTGAACAAGTGTGTATTCATGCAATGCTGATCATGCTCAGATGGGTTCTGCTTCTTCTTTTTTTTTTAACCAGACTGGTCAATCATAAAACAGGTCAAAACTACAATGAAAATATGCCATGCAATGTTTGGCTAATAGAGCCAAATCAGGACTGCTACAAGCTTTGGGGCACTAGGCAAGATGGCTGGCATGAAAAGTTATTTTCTTCCATTGTGCACATTTATCAGAATCTACCAGTTATTGAGCAACTTTTAAACCTTATAATATGACATAATAATCTGCAAGGTTATAAAAGTGTGCATGTACATTTGCTGGTGCTTAATGTCTTTCTGTTTTAAGGTATGTTGCATAAAAACACGACCCTAAACACACATAAGAATGACTTGTATTGACACATAAAATCACTAACCTGACCACACCAGGGCTGAGCATTGCCTTCCTCTGGGGGTCCTCTGCTGTGTCCAAGATGTACACAATGTCAATCAGCTGGTCCATGAATGCTGCCTGTTTGTTCACTGATGTGTTACCCTGAAAAAGCCAAAACATATCTATTTTTGCGGAGGTCCCAACTTAGAGCACCTAGAAAGAGGCAGAACCTCCCTCCTGGGCATCTTGTATGAGGCATACAGCAAAGTAGCCTGGCTGCCAGCCCTCTTCCATGGGACAAGCTTTTTGTAAATTTTAGGTTGAATGAAAGTGCCTTCTGGAACATATTTGGCACCCAAATGTACAGTCAAAACCTCGTAATGACACTCATATTAGGGTACAACCAGGCATATGTGCACATAACATTATGCAATGTTTTTTTTTTCTTGCACTTTATCTTTGATATTATTACTTTATCTGATATAAACACAAATGCACAGACTTCTCAGCATCAATTTCTTCTGTCTCTTGATATAGCCAGAAAATCTTAAAGTAACATACCCTGATGAGATCAGCATCATCTGCCTGACAGAGACCAAGAGTGCTGGCCACAAACAGCAGTCCTGCAAGCATCACCGATAATTAAAATTATAATTTAATTAATACTAATAAAAATTATAATAACAACAGAATATTCTTTTAACCCCAAACTGCTATTTAAGATATCAAAACACACTTTGTACACATAACAAATCATAATTATCCAACAATAGCACAAAGCAAATAAAATAAAATAGATCAAACATAAAGAAAAACCAAAGATCAGATCAATTAAGCAATTCAATTCAATTCAATTTCAATTAAATTCATTTATTTGACCTATATAATACAGTATAGTATAGTTCATAAGTACATTGTATCAATAGGAATTAACAATCCCACAGGGATACACATTAAACACATGTAGCTTATAGAAATCTGAGTATGTGCTCATCAGACCTAACCTTTATAAAATGTTGTCCAGGATACCTTTGACACAGTACAATACATGTATAGTCATGCAAGATGATGATCCCTTGTCAGCATATGTGTGTAACTTCAGCGAGAGGCTGAAAATTTTCCCCCAGTCACAGTATTATGCAAGTCAAGTCAGTATGAGCATGGATCTTGTTTTTTATGCTCAAAAGTCAGTTGTGGAGGTTGTTGTCCATTCACATTTATGATTTATTCTCCAAAACAGTTGGCCAGATTCTCTCTCTGGTTAATCAAATGGACATTCACAAGTGATTATATATATATATATATATATATATATATATATATATATATATATATATATATATATATATATATATAAACTTCAACACTGCTTAGCCAATTGCTTCGAAAGTACACAGAACACTTCTGAAGACCCCTAGACCTTAATTTGTTCAACAGGTGGTGCTGCATTTCATTTAAAAACTAATTTTTATGTATTGAAGCTAGTTTCAACTTCTTTAGAATCACCAAAGAGATTGCACTGAAGCCTGAAGGAAATGTACCTAGTGGAGCAGTCAAAAAAGTTGTTACCCAAGTAGTGAAAATGCAAAACCCTGTTTTTTTTGTTTTTTTTTTAAGTTTTGAATTTGGATACTTGTTGATGCATGCATTCCTATTTACAGACAGTTCACTTTCAACTTGGTGCGGATGATATACTTTCTGTGGGACTCTAATATTAAAGTGTTTTGAAAAACTGTCACACTCCACTAATAGGAAAGCACCTATAGGGTTGCTCTTGGTGTTAATTTTTACCTCAAGTGACCTTGAAAGGTGTCACTGACTTACTGGCATTGGATCCTCTCCCCTTTCATTTAAAAAATGAGGACTCCAGAACTGTGTGTGTGAAGACTGTGATATTGGAAACAGTGAAAGATGATGTTGTTTTAGAAAGTTGACTTTGATATTATTTGGAAAGTTACAGGACCATTTCAGTCTGTGAATGTAACATCAGCTGAGCACAGCACTGTCACAGTCCTCTAGTTATCTTTTTGTAGGGTGTACAGAGCTGCATTGTGTGAGGATAGAGCTAAAACCCAAGTCTCAGCAACCTCCACCCAAGTGAGTACTTCTCTGACATGTATTTTAAATCCTGTATCCATTTTGTGCTGTGTTCTACGCAAGTTTTATCTTTTCTTTCTGCTCACATTCGAAATTTCAATGTAAGTTTATTTGCATGTAATTCTAATTTCCACCTTTTCTATAAGTGTCATCCAAGGAAAGATACCACTGATACAGGATACCACAAAACATAATAACAGCTCTTGTTTAAGTAAACAAGTGCCAGAAAACATTTTTTTAAAAAAAAGTATCTGTTCATCCTTTTCCACCTTAATTGTAAAAAGAAAAAAGCACAATAATGTAAGTAGTAATATTTTACTTAAACTTGTCACAAATCATGTGAATAGGAAATACTTTGAATGAGCAATTTTGATAAGACCTGTGACAGTGCCAGGACTGGACCGGTAGTGTGGGGAGGTGGAGGACCTGACAGTGCTTCCCCTCCCTTTTGTCCAACCACCAAGTTAAAACGTTTTGGGTCTTCCTTCCTTCAAAATGCCCCAAAAACTGTATAAATTGCATCCAAATTTCTTTCAAGTCCAGGAATGTTTAGGGGCTTTGCCTCCTGGATCCCCATCAGGGGTTCAGAGGTGCCTTTAGATCCCCATCCTGTCAAAGCACCTCTCCTTTCCATAAATCCTAGCTCTGCACCTGGATTGGGCGCATTGACCGACAATCTGCACAAAGGACAGCTGTTGACTCAGTGATATTGGTACCAGGAAAGGACCGACTCAGTGCCATTGGTACCAGGAAAGGACTGACTCATTGCTATTGGTACCACAAAAGGGTTGACTCAATGCTATTTGTACCAGGAACAGGTTGACTCAGTGCTGATGGTACCAGGAAAGGGTTGACTCAGTGTTATTTGTACCAGGAAAGGGTTAACTCAGTGCTATTGGTACCAGGAAAGGTTGACTTAGTGCTATTGGTACCAGGGAAGGTTGACTCAGTGCTACTGGTACCAGGAAAGGGTTACAGTGTTTCCGTTAGGAATTTTTTCAGGGGGTCACAAGAAGGGAACTCAGGGGAGGAGACTAGATTTTCACTGATTTTACATGTAAATAAACAAGACTTGCGACCCTTTGAAATTTTCTCAGAGGGTATTTCAGGTTTTAAAAGGGCAATATACCCCCCCCCCCCTTTGGGGGTTAAGGGAAACACTGGGTTAAATATAACTATTAACAGACACATACACATAATGTACTTGGATTTATCCTGTAAACACACATACTTTGTATCCTGGAGTCCATCTTGGTATTGCCTGGGGCATAGTGTGGATCCAGTAGATCACTGAGGCTTGAGTCAAACCTATAACAAATCATGAAAACAGTGTAAGACATGGGACTCATGATGTCAGTCATAATGGAATTTTTGTTCAATGCTTTCATGTCCTTGAAGTAAACAAACCATAAAATTGTAAAGTTGCCCTCAACATAAAATTCCTTAATATGCTATCATTTTTTTCTTTTCTCAAGAAAAGAAAGGTGAGGTTTTGTTGAAGTGTTTTGTTAATACCATATCACCTCACAAAGCAAGAAATCAGAACATGTTACTTAGAAGTCATGGTAAAATACAAAGATTTGTGTCCCTATAAGACTGAAAAAAAAAAATTACAGCAGGAAAAAATGTTTCCATATTCTCCCTCCATTTTATTAATATCCTTATAAAACACATGTGACTGTAACTTGAAAACACTCAACAACTTTATAGTTTCAGATGAGATATTTACTTGGAGAAGAGCCATTGTAATAATCGGATCCTGGGCTCCCCTGGCCTGAACAGAAGTTCTGTGATCCAGCTTTCATCAACTCCTCTGTGTACGGGCATCCAAGGCTCTATCAATTGAATAACAGACATGGAATTTTGTACAGCTGTTCAGGTCTATAAGCATTTACTGTAGACTACAGGGCTTGCTTTTCTGCAATTCATAGAGAGAGAGAGGAGAGAGAGGAGAGAGAGAGAGAGAGAGAGAGAGAGAGAGAGAGAGAGAGAGAGAGAGAGAGAGAGAGAGAGAGAGAGAGAGAGAGAGAGAGAGAGAGAGAGAGAGAGAGAGAGAGAGAGAGAGAGAGAGAGAGAGAGAGAGAGAGAGAGAGAGAGAGAGAGAGAGAGAGAGAGAGAGAGAGAGAGAGAGACTCATTCACTTTAATCATTTGGTACAGGAACACTTAAGAATTAAACTTCCTCTCTAGTGTAATTACGGGCGCATGGTTGCAGTTTGTGTGACAGGCATTTCTGATGACGCGCTACCAATGCCTGTCACACAAACTGCAACCATGCGCCTGTAATTATACTAGAGAGGAAGTTTAATTCTTATATTTACATTTAACATCAATTTCTATTGATATAAGAGTAAGTATTATCATTGATAGTTGATTTAAAATCGTTTTTAGCTTGTTAATTTACAAAAAATCGCCTTTTTGTTTACTAGTGGGAGGAGCCAAGTAGGCGGGGCTACTACATCAGCCATCAGTTGTCAAGGCAACTCCTGGAACACAAAACTAGGAAAAAAATAGTTCCGAATAACACAACAACTTTATTTCAATAAAGCTTGCAAATCCGGTAAAAGAAACATTTAGGCAAGTTTTGACGAGTAGATATGCAATTCTTGATCATCTGATACCGTCTTCCCATTATGCTTAGGCCTATGAATCAAACGCTTTGGAGGCGCCAACAATTGGGAAGTGAAAATAGTCCCAGGCCAAGCATGAGGATATTATTGCGCAGCACGTTGGTTGCACGAGATGCTCTAGTGTAACCATTGCCTCATGAACTACACTACCATTCCTATTCTTTCAATGCTAGCAAAAATAACAAATGTAAATATAAATTGATGTATTGTACTCCTGGTACTTGTCTGCTTCCCGTTCATTCAATATTTTTAGACTGAAAATGCCAATAAATTCCCAAATAATGTTAATAACTGTTTATGTGCATTCCTGTAGAGTTGCAGTACATGAGATGTTCTTCAAATTTACCTCCTACAAATTATACATGGTTGTCATGAATAATGGGGCATTTACCCATTGAAGGTTATAAAAATTGCATGGCTGATGTCAAGGAAGGGTGCTGAAGTGGCTGTATTTGCCTAGAAGTCATAGCTGGCTCTCTGACAAGGATTGCAGTGACTGCCAAGGACAGGCCTGAACAAACCAACACAAAAACATTGACAAGGATGCTGTATAGACACAATATCTTTACTGATTTGCAAATGAATCTTGATTACCTTTTTTGGATTGAATATTGATGCTGTTTATATATTTGTGTCATGATACATTACTTATCCATTACAGTTCATTATGATCTCTCAATCATATCCACTCCATAAAATTGCATCCCTTTAGCAACAATTTCTCTGATACTTTCCCAGACTATAGGATGGTACAATGGTAAAACACATAGTTCAAGTTCTTTTGACACCAGGTGCCCTCTATGGGGCAAAATGTGCACTACAAAGAAAGTATTCGGTAGTAAAGAGTACATATAAATTATACGATAATGGTACTGGGTAGTAACCCAGTGTTACAATAATACATACAAATACAAGAATGTCACTGCTTGCCTTTCTGCTTCTACTAGACTTTCTGCAACTAACCCCATTCATTATTTACAATGAGCTCCTTTTCAGTTGGGTGCAGTGTTGTGGATTTATGTCTGTTCTTTTATTGTTAGACTAATGTAACAAAACTTTGCTACCTTTTCCACCATATCCCCTTCACATGTCATCATACACATATATAAATTTATCTGCATTATTCAGATTTGTGAAGTTTCTGAATTCCTTTATCAAATATTGATATAAAGTTAATCTTTCCTCCTTCACCTGCAGACAGGTAGTCATCCCAGATCCAACTTTCTGTTACAGTTTATAAGAAAGCCCACCATGATTCCTTATTATCACCATTTAACTGAATTAAAACTTCCTTAGCACTACTTACTAGCTTATTCTGTTTCTATAGATGCTTATAATATTCATTGATTGCACTATTTGTATTCCCAAAGGGTATCTCCCGAGTTCACCCATAACTGCGGCATTGGCCGCCTTCCTGTTCACTCCAAGAAGGAATTTACAGAAATTGACGTTAAAATTTTCAACCTGATATTTTTCATAATTTCTTTCCATCTACGCCTGATTTTTCATCTGTTTTTCCCTTATTTTTGTGTACCCCCATATTTCTGACCCATACAGGCAGATAGGTTTGATGAATTGGTCAAAAATTTTCATGCCCAATCTTGCATTTAAGTTTACCTGTGTTATTCATCCTTTCAATTTAAAGAGAGATATTGATGCTTGTGTGTAAATACTTTTTATAGCTGTTGATTGGTTACAGTTTACGATCAACATTATTCCAAGATATTTATATTCCTGTGTGATCTCCAGTCCGTCTAATTAAAAATTGTTTCCACATTGTCCCTTTTGTTTGTTAAATATGAGAACTTTTGTTTTCTTTGTATTTATTCTAAGTTATCATTGGTTACAGTATTCACTTAGCTTGTTTGTTACGTTCTAGGCCCTCTGCTGACAGCGATATTAGAACCAGTTCATCTGCATACTGGAGTGTGTTAACTTTACAATCATTTAGTATTGGTGTTTTTTTTATCTATTCCAATATGTTGTGGTATATCATTAATGAAAATGTTAAAAGGGTTGGGCTCAAAATGTCACCCTGCTTCACTCCAATGTTTGTTTTGAAAGTTTTTGAGATTCTATCCCTTACTTTTATACAACTTTGAGTTGTTTATACATATTTTCTAGTATTTTGAAAAACCTCTCCTTAACACCATTCTGTAGTAGTTTATAACGAAGACCCTTTTGCCATACATTATCATAGGCCTTCTGCAGATCAAGAAAACATGAATACAGTGGCTGTTTCTGAGCGAGAGTATATTTAGAGCTTTCATTATGAATAAATGATCAACTGTGCAGGCTTTTTTTTCTGAACCCCATCTGATTATCTGTAATTATCTTATTATCTTCTAACCATACTTCTAATCTTTTGTGAAATACAATACTAAATACCTTTCCCAAGGCACTACTAATCATTATCGTCCAATAATTCTGGGGAACAGCCACATTTCCCCTTTTAGAATACTGCTAATGTACGCTATGTTCCATTCTTTTGGGAAAATTTTGATTTTATGATGACGCAAGGATGAGTCAATAAAATGTATGAACAACACAATCAAAGTTTAAATCAGTCTGAAGACTTGACTAGATACATTAAAACATAGCTAAAAATATAAAATGAAGGTAATCTATAATAAAATGATATTACATGATAAAACAAATAATTTGACATACATGTATATACCTCATGCCAGCATTTAGTATTTTATAATATTGGTTCAAAATTTAAAGATGGTAGCATCACAGTTTAAGAATATTACAGGTAAAATAGTAGTTCACTGCAGCTTCACTATCCTTCAGGGGATGGGGCATTTGGTCAGGTCAGGACCTGATATGTCTTCCCATAGCACCCGGAAGAGGGGCAGTAAAGGCAGTGTACAAATATCTGGGGGTAAGGAATTCTGGTTCAGTGTTCCTCTGTAAGTTATTCTGTTTTTCCCTTAATTCAAATTTGAGGGGGGGGGGGGGTTACAAAATACTGATTATTAGTGGCTGAACATGTTTGGTGGTTATGCACAGTGTGCGCTAGTCTAAAATTTCTGGTGATGGTATCTGGCATTACTGGTGGCCAACAGGGTGACATTTATTGGTTGACATCCTTGCACCATACTTGACCTCCAGTATTGACTAATCACATCAGTTTTCTCCCCCTGGCTGCTTTCACATCCATGTCGTTTTCTTCTCTATATGAATAATTCCATGGTTTTGACTTTTGTTGTGATCAGTAGCTTGTCTATTCTGCTATAATTTGACAGGTTTGTTTCAGTGCAATTTTGCACATAGGAAGGTAAAAGTTCCACAGTGTACTCTTTGTTCACTGTTATCAAACCAACTTTGGTATTGCATTCCCAATTTGTTGTTTTTTGTAACATGGCATCTCATGAGGCATTGATTAAAGGGATGCCAGAGGACATGCAATGGTGAGCTGGGACAACCATGATCATTGCAGTTGTTGTTGCACTAAGAGGCTATTAGAAGGGCCAGATGCTCTCATGCTGTTAACAACATACAAGAAACTAAGAACCAGAAAGGATGTCACCTTCAGGTGTGGTGGTTATTCCTGCAGGACTTCTTAATCCTGTTCGGTTAGTAGCAGTCAAAATTCATGAAATGATTTGATAGATTTGCTCAGATGCCTCTACAACCCTGACAAAAAAAGACAACTACTTTCTCTGAAAAAGTACAAGGCACTTCATTATTATTGTGACACAAATCTGAGAAAATTATTATTATTTCCACAGTCGTTAGTAATACCTACCTATCCACTACACCAAAGCCCACACATCCAAACCCATATCAAATCATTCTGAGGTTGGTCCCTTGTGAAAAACTGATGTGATTGGTCAATACCAGAGGTCAAGTGCAGGGCAAGGAGGTCAACTGATAGAGGCTGCCCAGTTGCCTTCCAATGAGTCCGCAAGAACACATATGGAGAAATGGTTTCATACCTGTCAAGTCCCCCCCCCCCCCATAAGGTGGGAGTCCCCCACTTTTCACCCTAATTTTTTTTATTTGCGTGCAAACTTTTGCAAATTTGGCAGAATCTCCCCCATGAAAATTGAGTATTTTTTATTATATTCTTTGTTAAAATACAAATCTCCCCCATGGATTTTTTCAAATTTACAAAAATCTCCCTATTTTGAGGTGTGGAATGATGACAGGTATGTGGTTTCTGGTGGGATAACATTTTTGGAGTGGTTATGATCATATATACCAAATGTAGTGGATAGGTAAGTATTTCCAACAAGTATGGAAATAATACTTAATTTCTCAGATTTACAATTTTAGTTGTTATTTGCAAAAAATATGAACCTCGGGACATGTACTCTCCCTACACATGGTACACAGGCAACAAAATAATGCCATTATAGAATCTTCACCTGTTTCATAGATTTCAAATCTGCATTTGATACTATTTGGACCCAAGCTCTTTTTTATAAAGTGGTTGTTCAATTTGTTCATACATGATTCACCAAATATAATTGATGATCCTGTAACCCAGAACATTATCTGCTTGTTATATGCTGATGATATCGTGGTTTTTTCTCTCCTTTTTTTCAGGCAAGAATGTTGGTCTACAGAATGCAATGAATAAACCTCAAAGCTATTGTGACTGACAACTAACTGCGAATCTAAATAAAATTAAAATCATATTTAATAAGGGTAGCCATACCATTATAAAAATTTAACTTTTACTACAAACAGTAATGAACTTGAGAGCTTAAAGAAAGGTGCCAAAACCTGATTCAGGCTTTAAGTGCTGTCTCATTGATGGTGATGTTGATGTGGCACTCAAGTTATTCAACATTTTGATATCATCAATAGCCACATCTGGATGTGAAGCCTGGTCCAATATTTTCTGTACGGTCTCAGTTGTAATAATTTTACAACAAAGTGTCACATTGTCTTGGTTGAACAGGTCTATGTCAGTCTGGGCATACATACAAAGTCATCTACTGTGGCTGTGAAAGATGAATTTGGCAGGTGGGTTTCCAATTCTGATTAATGCACTTTGTACCTGGAAACTATTCTCGGATCAGCCAACATGTCATTATCTGCTTATCAGCTGCCTGTTGTTATACAAATGAGCAGCCCCTGTGAAAACACGTTCCACATCACATATAGTCCAATGCAAAACTGGACATTTTTATCCTAAATTGTATCAATGTTGTCGACCACAAATCAACAAAATAATTCTGAAGGCAGCATCGTTTTGCCGAATTCTGCTACTGAATAAAAATTTGGAAAGATTTTGACCATCATAACTTGGGGTTTTAGCGCTTGTTTTCAGGTAACATCTAGCATACATTGATTGGGTATCCACAGCGCTTTCAGGGAGATTCACCGAGCAATGCTGGCGTGTAAACTAAGATTCCCTGATGTGCGGATCCGAGAATTGGGCTCACATTCATAACTGTGATCACTGCAACTTCTTCTCATTATGTCTTAAAGAGAATTACAACTTGTCAATTTATAAGCCATGTTAGATTCAGAACAAAAATGCTACGTTTGAAACTTAAATCTCTCTTCCTTCTGGGAATATACTGGTGGTAAAAACATTGGAAAATGTACATATGGACACTACATGACAAACTGTGTTGAAAATACAAAACTAATAATTTAACATTGTAAAACTTAAAAGTATTTTTCAAAAGGAAGCTTACGCAAATCTTAAACTGCCAACTTAGACTCAGTGCATGATGTGAAAACTGAAACTAGTCATTATAATGACACTCAGCTAAAAAACAGAAACCGAAGTGATAGTAATCACTCGCATGTAGGTAAAGACCAAGGAATGCCCAGTGATAGTACCGAACCGACACCACAGGCTGCCTCCCTGACCTCCAGCCACAAAGACCACAACCCCACCAGCCGTTGTCCCTCTGGCTCCCAGCCGGCCAAGCCCAACGACTAACCACCCTCAGCCATCGCGGCTAGTTGGCGTGCGTTCGTGTTCACCCTGACAACAATGTTGTGGTCCAGCCTGGTTTCGAACCCGGGACCTCTCGCATCCCGAGCCTGGGTTTTGCCATTACGCTAGTAAAAGTAAGGACGTTGAGCACGAGGGCTCAACACTGCCTGGCTCTCACTACATACAAAATACAAAACTATTAACAAACTATAGCGCTTGCTTTATGTATGCACTTGTGACTTGACTCAATGGCAATGTGAACATGTCGTGACACTGTTTCAGGGTTTATACATACATAGATAATGGTAAAGTTTAAGAAAGTAACATTGTATGATAAGATAAAGAGCAAGTTCAGGCCCGTGTGTGAAGCCCGTCACCCCGTGTGACGGAGCGAGTTTCATTCATTTGAACAAGTACATGCAAAGGAAGGGATTTTCCACTCAAGGTCTTTAATCTAGAAACCCAAAAGTGTTACACTAAGCCCTTGGCTATGTTTAAGTCACTTTGTATCTTTACTCGAACTACATTCCATCATTTGCTCCAACTTACATCTAATCGTCCCTTGAAAGAAATTGCTAACTTGTCTTTCAAAGCAGCCGCCATTTTTGTTGTTAACTAGAAGGTAAAAGTGCAAACCCAACACAATGGTTCGAACGGGTAAATGTTGACACGGCATGCTGTTTCATTCGAGATGTGTGAAGAAGCATGGTTGAGTGCACATTTCTCGAGTTAGTATTATTTCAGTATAATTATGACTTAATCACACACATTGCATGCTAAATTCAACAGAAAAAGTACTGTCTGAATATCGCTAAAAATCTGAAAGTTGGTTAACGCCATCTTTGTCATCCTCTTGGAATCCCGGTCTAAAAATAGTAACGGCCGCAAGGGTATTTCCCAATACAGCCTTACATTACGGGGGCAGGCACGAAACCAGTCGCGTGCTGTGTGCTTCATGATGTGGAAAAGTGTGTGTTCAGCTGTTGTATTCTGAGTATGACATCTGGAGCGCCACGTGTATTTCAGTGTTGACAAAAAAACAGAAGTAAATTTTTGTCGTATCTTCTCAATTTAATTGAGGTCAAGCTCGAAGAGGCAACGCTGTACAGTCTGTGTACTGTGCACAGACTGCAGTAGTAGTAAACTAGTACAGTGTGAGTATCAGAGGTTGGAGGAGGTTATAGTGATTCCTCCAAGTTATAAGTAAGTATATTAAAATACATGTGGTAATTTTATTGATTGAATTGAGCAAATACTTACTCATCAGTCCTACAAATTGAAAAACGTTTTAAGTACAATGTCAAATGTCAACATATTGATAAACAGAGGTATCAAAACATAGATATACTTTATCAAACACTGAGGTATCAAAACATGTCCATCAATAAAATCCATATGAGATCTGATGCTTGGGAAAAAAAGCAAAAACGTGTTAGTACAAAGTTTTATGTGTACACATTGATAAACAGAAATGTATATCAAAATCTAGATCTACGTATTAAGAAGTTTCATATGAATCGCAGACAGAAATGAGTCATTGCTGACTCATCTGCATCACCTATCCGTCATACCTGAGACCTGTCTATTAGGAACCCAGTCAAAACGTACCAAAGTCAAAACCTGCTGAAGTTAAAACATACCCAGGTAAAACATAAAGGGTCTGCCCCATGGGAGGACCCTTTATGTTTTTTCAGGTTGTCCGTCCATCCAGATGTGCACATTCTCGTTACCGCGATATCTTATAGAATTAATGCCTCCATGCATTTTGCTCAAATTTGGCAATATGCTTATCTTTCTTTTTTTTTTCTCGCTCATCACAACCTACAACCCTGCATTACCACCGGTGAGAGATATTATCTCACGGAATTGGGGCACAGTCCTAGCCTCAAAATATGCAAGTGCCCTGAGGAACAAACAGATTGTAGTTAGTTACAGAAGAGCTGAAAATCTGAAAGATATTTTAGTGCAATCCAGCATTAGATATCCATCCACCAACCCCCATATTTCTGTAGCAGGGGTGACGGAACAGAACTCTTGCCCCACTGTAGATTGTAGATACTGTATCAAAATAAACACAACAGGCAAAGTTACCAGCACATCCACAGGGCGTACTTACAACACCCCCACAGGTTGTTCATGCAAACACAACAATTTGGTGTATTGCCAACCTCTGGTGTCTGCCAGAAACAATATGTGGGTCAAACTTATCGCCCACTATTGAACCGTCTCCGAGAACACTTCTATTATATAAACAGGAGGGACATGACCCAACCTCTAGGGAGACATTTTGCCACTAATGACCATCAGAATCTGGACCTTCAAGTCCAGATACTAGAGCACATCCCTAAAATTGGATCAATATGAACATTATATTCAATGGGTTTAACTACTGCTCAAATAACTTGTTGCTGCACTTTTTGCAACCTATTCAAGTTGCCAAAGCCCCTTGTTTGTTTACATTCATCACAGTTGCTCCACATCACGTGATGTACATGTATAATCAAACATCCTCACCCAAATTTGATTTTGTCTAATAGGCACTACGTCACTGATGCAGGTACATCACAGTTTAGTTGTAGTAATGTTTAAGTCTTGTAATCTACACTGAGGTACTACTTTTGAATTTTACTCTAGAAAATGATAATTCATCCCCAAACGTAGAGTAAACTATCATTTTCATGTTACTTTAATGCAGATTTGTCACTCTTGCAGTATTATCAGTCATCTTACGGGTGTCGGGAGGCTCTGGGAACTTCTTTGAACAGTGGCAATTTGGAACATGCGTTTGGTAGGTGTGTCGCTGTTCCTGGTGGCAGCACTGGCTGTCATTGCTACGTCAAAGGTCAAGGCCTTGAGGATTGCTGCTTTCAATGTGCAGACATTTGGCAAGAAAAAATCTGGAGATTCACTAGTCATGAATTTGTTAGCAGATGTAAGTACTTCCTTCAGCACAAGATCAATCAAAATGATTTTTCAGCTCTATTGCCTTGTCTCTCAGCAGAGCTCATGAAATCCATTTGGGTCTGTTGTCCATCTGTCTGTCCATTAGGCTTTTTACATTTTCAGCTTCATGTAATACAGCAGTAAAGTCTGCACATGCAAAAGCAGCAGATTCCAGTCAGCAGGCATCATTATCAATTTTTTTTCTCCATTTTTCGGCAAAATTATAAAAAAAAAACTCAGAAACTTCTTGGCAAATTGCTTCAAAATTGCATAGGCATTCCTGTACTTCCCCTTCATTCTCCCATCTATTTTTCCATTCCTGCAATTCCAATTTTAGACTTTCTTGATACTCTGTCCAGTCTGTTTCCTCCTTTATATCCCACACCCATTTAATCCCCCTCCACTTCTTTGACACTTGCATGTTAATCGAGACTATCATCCAGTTATGGTCACTGCCTAAATCCAATCTACCTTCCTCATCTATTTCGCATCCTTGTGTCATTTGAAATACTTCACTGTCTACTAGAATATAATCAATTGTTACTTGCCTTTCTCCAGATGCCCATGTCCACTTTCCTTTGCATTGTACATCCCTATTAACTATCATCACACCAAATTCCCTTGTGAAATTCAGTAGCTTGGTTCCATTTCCATCGATTCCACTATCCCCTCCCTCAATTCCACTCATTCCATTTCCTATGTGTCCATTTAAATCCCCAGCTATCATAATCTGGTAGCCCTGCTGCTAAATATCACTAATCATCATTCTCATCCTATCATATGTCTGGTCATTCTATTCATTGGGCAACCCTCGCAACGTTACTCCACATACACTACACCTATCACTACTTTATTTCCATTTGACTCTATTCCTATCCACTGTATTTCATTTTTGATCTCACTATCATCATCCCGTCTGTCCTTCCAGATTTCGTGCCACTTCACTCCTTTCTTTATCAGAAACCCTACTCCTCCCGCCTTCTTTTGCCCACTCTCTCTTCCTATGCCTGTCATATCATATCCTGCGGGGCCTGTCACTATTCCTATCTCTTCTTTTCTAATATGTGTCTCTACTAGTGCTATAATATTCATCTTTTCGCTTTCAGCTACCTCTTCTATTTCTGTCATCTTTTCTTTGAATCCTCTACAATTGACATACCATATTTTCATGTTGTTTTTCTTTCTCTCCCTCCTTCTTTTCTGCTGCTACTTCCTGTTTGTCTGTGGTTCTTACCCTGTTCCTGAACTGACCCTGTAGTTGCTGGGGTTCCTAGTTTTCCTGCTGCTGCACCCACTCGCTGTAAACCTGCCCTAACCTATCACCTCCCTTCTGACTTGGGTGCAACCCATCCCCAGAAAACATCTCCCTCCTCCCTACAAAATCTTCCCACACATCCCTCAAAGCTATTCCCCCGTCTACATAACTTCTCTAACCTCATATTAATCCCACAAATCCTGCTTGCTTCCCACCCACTCATCCTAAGCCTTGGTAATATCCCCATTACCAAAGCATCGCAGTCTAACTGCGCTAACCTCCCCACAACCTTCCCGTACCTGCCTAACACTGTCTCTGTCCCTATTCTCTCCCCCTGCTCTTCCCTTTCCGACAGATCATTTGTGCCGATCTGCACAATGACTCTCGGACGCTCCCCACTACTGCTCACAACCCCCTTAAGCCTCTCCTCAACATCCCTAATCTTGGCCCCTGGAAGGCACATCCTAACCCTGTCTGCCCTACAAAAGACTCTATCTACCTTTCTAACTATGCTGCTCCCTATCACCACTGCCTCTCTAGCTCCCCCTCCTGTTCCCACCTCCCGCTGGGCCCTACTACTCTCTGCCTCCCCTCATCCTTGCCTCTCTCCTGACTTCTTCCCCCCCCCATCCTGTTCTCTAGGTCCATCCTTTTCCCCCCTCCTGCTAGGCCCTGTCACTCTCTGCCTCCCCTCATCCTTGCCTCCCTCCTGACCTCTTCCCCCATCCTGTTCCCCCCTCCTGCTATGCCCTTCCACTCTCTGCGTCCCCTCATCCTCACCTCCCTCATGACCTCTCCTCCCATCCTGTTCCCCCTCAGCCTGCTCTACCCTGTCCTGGATCTCCTTCCTCACACCCGCTGCAGCCCTAAGACTATCCCTAGCCTCCACTAATTCTATCTTGAGGCCTGTCAGCTGTGCCTCAAACCCTCCACCCTCCTGCACTTCCCACACCTAAACTGAAAACTTTCCTCCCTTGCCTCATTCAGAGAGCAGGCTAGTCCTGCAGCACTGAACTTGACCCGCATACAGCATCCCTCGCACTGTATGTGGTCATCACTCACCCCCCTCTAGCTCTACCCTGTGCTCATCCTATCATCCTGTCTGTGCCTGCCCTAACTTAACCCGTCTCCCTACTGCCTGCCTACCACCTCTAGAAGACCTTCCTACTGCTGCCTTCCCTCGCCCTGCACCCCTGCTACTCTGTGGCAACCCACATCCCAACATACTAGATCTTGTGTTTGTTTATTTTCTTCAATGATGATATAATTCAAAATGGCGTCCCCCATCCTCACTGACCTATTTTCACTCGTTCAAACTTACTGATTAAAAATAGCCCAACTTTGCCACTAACACTTTCCCTGTGCTCTGAAATTGCATAGGAACACTTGTGGGGACACATACACGTAGACCTCAGTTTGTTCAAGAGGCAGTGTGTGCGCAAAGTTTTTTCTCTTATTGGTCATTTCGCTCAAATTCAAATGTCGCAATACTTTAACATATAAACTTGCCAGCGTTTTCTATTGGTCCAGGGAATTTTTATCAGTAAAAACCGATGGACTGGTGCTTTTCGCATGTACTGCAGAGGTGGTGCTGCAATTTTTTTTCTCTATGTTTTTTACAGAATTTTTGTGTATTATAGCTACTTTCAACTTCTCCCAACAGTTTCTCAGATTGTGCTGATGGTTGAAATGTACCTCGTGGAAGGTTTAAATAAAGTTGTCAACTAGGTGGTGAAACTTTGGAAGCAGCTCCACAAATTTTTTTATTTTTATGATATTCTGTCAAGTTTTTTGGCAAGATCTTAAAGAATCTTCTCTGAAACCATTTGGTCAATTGCTTCAAAATTGGATAGGAACACTTTTGGGTATCACTAGATCAGTGTGGGACTCATTATGGATTAAATGTTAATGTTAGCCATCAGCAAAATTAGTGACACTAAAACCACAGCAAAATAAGAAATATTTTTTCAATTCTTAACGTTTTTTGTTTGGTTTGTTTGTTTATTTTTTGGCAAAATCTTTGAAAGTCCTAATAGAGAAGTTGTAATTTTTCTCTTTTTGGGTATAATCCTGAAAAATTCAGTTTGGTGACCTACATTTTTCATCTTAGCTTTGAACCAAGCTCTGTTAAATCTATATAAAAGGAATTTGAGCAAAAAGTTATCGGCCATTATATTTGTTCAAATCACAGATAACAGTGTTTTCACATTACATTTCTACTTCTTCCCATTACAATCATAGACCAATAACTTGAGGCATTCAACCTTGATAACAGCATATTTCTAAAATTAGAACTGTCAGATACCACATTTTTCATCAATTTTTTAAGGTCATGGGCAATATACAATGTACTGTGAAAGTTTCAAGAAAAAAATACTTTGGGGGCTCTTAATAGGCTCCATTACATTTAAGACTGTACATACATTTTTTTTCTTGAACAACAAAACAGATATGACTTAAGTCAGGCTGGGAGTTACACACATCACTACAACAGTTTACAAACTCAGCTGAGCATCGGTTGTTCTCACAGCCTTTTTGTTAGTGTTAAGCTTGTGAAACAAACTTGAGCAATGTGTTGTTTGATGTAATGACTGCTCTTTCCATTACAGATCGTACTACGCTATGACATCATCTTGATACAAGAAATTCGGGATGTCTCTGGAAAAGCAATAAACCAGCTTCTGGACCAGGTCAACACCAAAAGGCTAGTTAACAATCTTCTAACCTTATCCAAGATATGATACACTACTGAACATATCTTACAAGATGAAAACCTAGCAGGGACAGATCTAGACTTCAGATATCTGTAGCCAAAATTGGAAATATAGGCATAATAGATTGTTTCCTGGCTCTGTAATAATTCATTTAAAAATATTTTAGCCTTTTGCACATTCCGTTGGCCAAATTCAAGCAATAGGAGCATTTGGCTAATTGACTAGTGGTCAGAGTGGTCCCTGAAGAGGGAAGTTGACAAATACTGCAAATGCACAAATTGTTCGGAAAAAAATATGCCCTCCGCTATGGTTCAGCTCGTGTGATACAAACTTTGCGGCAGGTTGTGCCTGCATGCTTTATATACTGGGAAGTTGGCCATGTGTTCTACGCATGCATATGCAAGAGTGATAAGCAAGATGCATGA
This sequence comes from Hermodice carunculata, assembly GCA_964020975.1. Taxonomy (NCBI): domain Eukaryota; kingdom Metazoa; phylum Annelida; class Polychaeta; order Eunicida; family Amphinomidae; genus Hermodice; species Hermodice carunculata. Next base: position 92,026,833 of record OZ026622.1, read on the forward strand.
TGCCATGCCAAGTGGCATTATGCCAGCATGTACAGTGGAAACATCCCCAGAGACCACTCCAATGAGAGCTCGCCTGTCTTGAATATAGCTATATCAGCCCCAGAAATCTGGTAGCCAAGTTGTATATTTTCCATGTCAGTCTGTTGCTGTCACTGCTTGTTTCTGAAATATAAATATGTAAACATTGGATAATTCTATTCTTACTTTTATTTTACCAATTAAAAAAAAAGTGTTCAACAGATAATTAATGGTAACGTCATATCAGTCTGAAAGATAACAGGTCTTCAGTGGGTGACCATCGCAATGTGTTTTTTTAGGCCAAATACGCAGATGACTACCTCTAATAGTGTAATCCTTGTCTTAGCTCAATATTTTACTGAGACAACCCACTTAAAAATTAAAGAATACAAGAGTGTGAAATAGTAGTGAAGTGATATGCAAAATTGTAGATACATACAGTGGTCCCTTATTTGGAGGCCACTCAATGGCGGTCAAATAATCGGGAAAATACAGCACTAGAGACAGGATGAATGTGGTCATGAAAGGCAGGTGGTCTCTGAATGGAGTAATTTTCAAAGGATAAACTGTTGTATAGGCACTTGATTGTAAATGCAACACATGAAAAAGAAAAGGCTAATGTATGTCGTATATTAAGAATATGTAGAATACAGGGTAATACATTATAAATATTATACTATGAGCCCTCAGAATACACATCATATTAAGAATATGTAGAATACAGGGTAATACATTATAAATATTATGCTATGAGCCCTCAGAATACAGGGTAATACATTATAAATATTATGCTATGAGCCCTCAGAATCCACATATATTCTGAAGTCCAAGTATTTCATGAACTAATTGTCTGAAAAGAGAACTTCCCGAAGCCTTCCAACTTGGTCAAACAAGACATACGCGCACAACTACATTGTTTTGAGCTGTGTTTGTTGTTCATCACAATAATATTTCCCCCTTCCCCTCCCCTCCCCTCCCCTCCCCCACCAATATAAATCTGTTTCCTGTTGAAGCATGATATTGATATGCATGTAATCATTTATATGTATGTGTGGATACACACACACATACATACATACATACATACATACATACATACATACATACATACATACATACATACATACATACATACATACATAACATGTATATACATTTACCTTTTCCAGCAAAGTAAAATATGCCATGGTACTGAGCAAGCGACTTGGAAGAACTCACGCCACAGAGCAGTATGCTTTCCTGTACAAGTGAGTCTGTTCTCGTGCAAACATACTTAGAGTGTGCCAGAAAAGTGCTTTGTCATCATTTTTCTGAAAGTTGAAAAATATCCACAATATGCACTCTCATTATATAGTCAGTCTTAAAGTAGGCCTTTGTCGATTAACAAGACTATGTAACATTGCACACACAATCTTAAATTTAAAATCAGCAAATTAGTTATTTGTAAAATTTGATGTTGGTTGTATTATAGACCTACAGACAGCTGTAATGACCAAAATGTGTGAGCGAAATCCAGGGATGAGCCTAATGAGGTCTGGTAGGCTCCAGTGATGCACATAATGCATGTGTTGAGGTGAGGTAGAAATTAAAATTAAGCTTGCAAAATGTATCTGATTGTTTTTCAAGAGGATCATACTGTATATACACTATTACAGTGAATACTTATGTATGGTCATACATGTAAATTAAAGTGCAAACTTCCTTTCAGGACCCATGGAGGATTGACCATGGTAAAAACATACCAGGACCCTGACATTGGCGACAAATTTGAAAGAGAGCCATTTATAGTCAACTTTATGTCAACTAACCTTGGTATGTTTACAAGTATGTACATGTACACTGCATATGTTTTGTCATCTTAATGTAGCTTTGCAAATGAAGTGTTGCAGCAGGTCAATTGAATGAAATGATTTAGACAAGTAATGCCATCAAATAAAATTAAATGTTTAAGTGCTTAGATTTTCTGCCACCTCAAATGGTATTAGGACAAAATTTCGTCAATATGACATTGCAGTATTTTGTCTTTAAGGTATGCGATGTTCACTTTTTTAAGGCTTCCTCAATAAAAGACCATCAAACGCAGGCCACATGCTAAATTTGGCATCCAATCCAGAACCTGAGATTTTGCCAATTTGGAACAGTCCAGATGTGAAATCAAGCAGTAGCTCAAGCACTATAAATGTCTGACTTGTAGCACTGGAAGGCTCCTATAAATGTCTGACTTGTAGCACTGGAAGGCTCCTATAAATGTCTGACTTGTAGCACTGGAAGGCTCCTATAAATGTCTGACTTGTAGCACTGGAAGGCTCCTATAAATGTCTGACGTGTAGCACTGGAAGGCTCCTATAAATGTCTGACTTGTAGCACTGGAAGGCTCCTATAAATGTCTGACTTGTAGCACTGGAAGGCTCCTATAAATGTCTGACTTGTAGCACTGGAAGGCTCCTCTTGGCTACAGTGTTGTTTTGCTACATTACAAGTGTATTGTTGTACTCTTTTAATTGCTCATTGCTTCTTCAACTTTCTTTGCCACTGTTGCATGATGAAGTTAAAACTCTCAAACATCCTCCTAGGAAAGAAAGGTGCTGCCACCTGATGACAATCTTACAAACTGGTTGAAGAAACCAATTTTCACGTGGTGGTACATTTTAATACTCTGTAAAAGCTGAAATGTTGAGAGAAAATTTTTTCTTTTCTTCTTTTTTAAGCAGAGAAAATTAGTCATATAATTGCAGGTTGTGTAGTTACTAGGTTTTATGGTTTCCTAGTAAAATGAAGATTTGCAAGTGGATAGCTGTGCTCACTTCCATAGATGCATGATACTAAAATTCAACATCACGTTTTTCAGCTGCACTAGACTTTGTGCTTGTTGGCATACACGTAGACCCTGATGATGCCTTCAGGGAAATAAATGCCCTTCGAGACGTGGTCCATAATATCCAGAAGAAGTGGAAGATTAAGAATGTCATCGTGATGGGAGACTTGAATGCAGGGTGTAACTATTTGTCTAAAACAAACAGGAAAAAAATTGTGATGGAACCACCTGAGTTTCAGTGGCTTATTGGTGATGATGTTGATACAACAGTGTCGGATAACACTCACTGTGCATATGACCGGTAAGATACTTCATCAAATATAGAATAATCTGATCAATTATTGTTTCCTGGTAAAACAGCATCAGTACATGTGGGTTGGGGGTTTTTGTGGGTTCTTTGCTATTTTTTCAACCCTTTCCCCCTTGAATTAAGACTGAGTCAACAGCTTTCCTTAGCATGGGTTGGGCACTAAGTGTCCAACCCATGCTAAGGAAAGCTGTTGACCTGGGGCATGTGATCTTGATGAGTCTCGTGTACATTTCTCAGTCAATTTTTTTTCATAACTGTTGAAATTAGTTGAAAAAATTGAAGCATACGACATTTGACCACCAGCCAGTTTTGGCCAGTTTAAGGGGGAAAGGGTTAAATATACCATTTTCATGTGCAAGATAGAGTTGGATAAATTAAGTGATTGTGTTAATTTTCAGTAAAATGAGTGTTTTTTTTTTTTTAATTTGACAGATGGGGAAATTTTTTAGATACTGAGTGTTTTAATCCTAAATATTTGTGCCAAACTCTGGAGGCTCTTAAGAGTCTGTCATTGCTTTCCTGATGTTCATGATTCTTTGAACTTGTACTGAAGTGCTTAGCACTAACATTAAAATATTAAAAATGAAAGAGAAAATAAGTAATTTTGTATTTGGTATACAACTAATTAGCAATACAGTTGTACCTGCTATTTGAGACCATCCCTGGTACGAGCAAGATATGGCCTCATGTTGCAGGTGGTCCTAAAGAGTACCTTTATTAGAGGATGACTTGCATATTGTCTTAAAAGTTATGTGCTGTGTCATAAGAGGTGGTCTGTGGACCAGGTCCCACTGTATTGTGTATACATGGTAAAACTTTTTCAGTTTAAGTTTCCTGTTTTATAAAACTTGACTAATTTTTCTTGTTTTGATTAACTATTACTGTCAGCATACCAATACAGACCTTCTAGTTTTACAAGAATTATGAGCTGAGTCACCGTTACTTTTTATCATGCGTGCAGCCAGATGGGAGACCTGTTACGTTAGGTGGTCCATCTGTGATTCGAGGCATGTCGATGTATGCCCACCATTTGTGCAATTCAATTCAATTCAATTCAATGCATTTATTGAAACTTTTGTAAAGTTGTTACAAAAAGTGACTTCCAATAAATATCAACATTTAATATGATACTAGGTCAAGTAGGGACTACAGAACACCAGATACATACAATAATATACATGTACAGTAAAACCTCTCTAACCGAACACCTCTGTATATACCGAACACCTCTCTATACTGAACACCATTTCTCGGCCCCAAACATATACTTTCAATGTTATCAAACCTCCCTATACCAAACACCTCACTATACCGAACACTTTTTTTTCTGGTCCCAAGGGTGTTCAGTATAGGGAGGTTTTACTGTACATGCATGCATATACACACACATACTTACATGTATACGTACACTGTACGTACACACACATGTATGTACGTACAATGGTACCTCTCTTGAGAGACCCCTCTAATGAGAGACCGTATATCTTTTTAAGACCGCTCTCTCAGAACAGTGTGCTATCTTTTCCATGTTGTTGTACCTCTAATGAAAGACCACCTGTTTTGAGAGACCACATTTTGACCTGCCATAGGGGCGATCTCTCAAAAGAGGTAACACTGTATGTACATACATGCATACACATACATACATGCACAGACAGACATGCATGCATACACATGTGTGACCAGATAACCAATAAACATGCTATAACATAATGATACCTGAAACAAATACAGGCATGGAAACATTGCATTGCAGTAAACATGGATGGAAATGTTTTGTATGAATTTATGTCCACACAACTTATGTTGTTTGATAAATTTTGACAAGAAACATAGTAAATTTGAAAGTGATTCTGCTGTGTTACCAACACAATATTTCAGGACTTACCGGCCACCTGTCACTCAAGTTTACCTGTGTAGCTTGACCCCATTTCTTCATTTGGTTGCACGTTGGTTACCTGGACCTCATTTTCAAGGTCACAAGACCTACACATATGCAAGGATGGACCCACCAGTCAGTGGTTTGCATTGATGTGTCTCTAGTTTAAACACGCTGTTCATGTTTCAGATTTGTGGTAACTGGCAAAGAAATACTTCAGCAGATAACAAAAAACAGTGCACAGGTCTTTTACTTTGATAAAGAGTATAGCTTGTCACCTGACCAGGTAGGTCATTAATTATTTGTACATTCAGTCAATAATAAACATAAATAGTCCAAATTGTTTTTGATTGTTCTCTCAGAAATTGTTAAACATAGTGAACGTGCTTGCCTTTGGGAGTATACCATTTGATCACAAGACAGACAGACTCGGTTATCATGGATCAGCGAAGCTCCCCCCCCCCCCAAATATATATTGCTGGGAAAAAAAGATGCCACCCCCATTGGTTTAACATGGGCTGCTCTAAATATGCCTTTATATGGAAAATATGGGTGTCACATGGAATATTATGTGACACCAACAGGATAGCTTAGTGTATGCCTGAGCAGTCACAAGCAAATAAAGTCCTGAAAACAAGAGAGCAGCCAGAGAGGTGTGAAAAGTGTGTCTGGTATTGGGATGCCTATGGCTCTATAAGGGTGTCGTGGTACTACTGGGATCAATGTGAATCCATAATGCCATGGCATATGGGTCACTCATAACTGTCTGAATTTGACAGGGGCAGAATCATTGAGATGTTGGAGGCTGGCCTTTTCCGGTGGGAGGTTGCCAGGATAATGGAGTGCTCAAGGCCATTGGTAAAAAGATGGTGGGACCATTTACAGGAAACCAGAGCATGCTAGAGAAAGGGTGGATCTGGAGGACCAAGACTGTCAGATGGTACGGATGACCATTACTTGATCCAGTTTGTGAAGACGCACAGGTTTCTCTCCAGTGAAAGGTATCGTCAGCAGTAGCGCCAGGCCTGTAACATCAGGGCATCACAGTCTACCATTAACAAGCTTAAGAGGCCAGTGTTAGCCAAACTGAGGGCATACCACCCTGCCATTTGCATTCCTGTCAGTCCTGCACACAAGACACGATGGATACAGTGGTGTGAGCAACATGCAGCCTGCACCAGAAATCAATGGAACAGCATGATGAGGTCGGATGAATCCCAATTCTGTTTGATTTCCACAATGGAAGAATAAGGATTTTGATGAATGCCTTGGGAGAGGTTTGTAGAAGAACATATGGTTGAACATGACTGCTGCGGAAGAGGCAGTGTCATAATATGGGAGGGCAATTACAGCAACAGGGAGAACAGCTGTCATCAGGGTGAATGGGACATAACAGGCCAGTGCTACATGGGTGAGATCCTGCCCACAGTTGATGAATGGATCCAAAAATATCCAGGGCTGCTGTTTCAGTAGGATAATGCATCATCACACACTGCCTGAGTCAGCCTGCAGTATCTACAGCAACACAACATCCCGTTGTTGCCATGGCCAGCCTGTTCTCCTGACCTGTCCTCATTCAGTGTTTTGTGGGATGTGCTTGGCCGTCGAATCAGGGATGCTTATGAGGAACCTGCAGCCACCTTGCACCAACTGGCACAGAGGTTCATAGACCAGTGGAATTAATTTCCCCAGGCTAAGATCACCAAGCTGACAGGCAGAATGCCAAGGTGGATCCAAGCTTGCTTACAGAAGCCTGGTGGCCACACCAGCTATTGATGCTGGCAGCCTCCCAACAACAACAACAACAACAACAACAACAACAACAACAACAACAACAACAACAACAACAACCACCAAAAATGTCCCTTTAAGGACTACCATTTGCTCCCTAAAGAGATGTGAAAAGCAATGGTATAATAAAGTAAACAAACTCCCCTACTACACACAGCCTCATAACATGTGCATAATGTTGAAGAAAGGGGTGGCATCTTTTTTTCTCCAGCTATATAATGTGTACATATATATATATACTGCTGGAGAGAAAAAAAGAAGTGATTATAGTATTTCTTTTAAGGTTGATTCAGAGTAAACAGAGTGTCACCCAGAGTTGGTACGTGAGATCTCTCATGACATGACAGACAGCTGCCTGTCAGTCTAAGGTGACAGTGTGGCAGTTGGACTGGTACAGTATCTTGACTCCCAGGCACAATCATAATGATGTTGCCTTATGCTATCCCTTGCCATGAAAACAAAAGATGTCACAGGGTTTTCAAATGCCCCTGATGAGTTCACACTAGAACAAAACTGGGACAATATTATAATTATATATATGTCTGAAGCTCACAGAATTATGATTTGCCCGCTGAATGATTGTCTTGTTTTGCAACCAGGAGGGGAAAAGTCTGTGACACCACCTCATTTCAAATACTGTAATCCTTTAATAAGGCTACTTTGATGTCAGTGTGAATGGTGTACACAGGGTAAATTCTATCTAAGAATATGAACTTTGTCACAGCTTCCCAAAATAATTTTGGTTCTCTCTACCCCAAACCTTGTGAAAGTGAAGTTTAATTTGTTTGTATGGGGGATTTTTTTTCATATTTTTGCTTTTCAAAGCATGAAGGTTCAAGAGACATGTCCAAAATTAATTTTCAAAAACTTTGAAATGCGACAAAATGAAAAATTTAAACCATTTAAAAATGCAGAAAACCACTGCCAGAGAACATAGTAATCTTGATTTCCAACTGTGAGGTAAGCACTGATTGGAGCAAAAATAATTTTTGAAAAGCTGTTTCAAAATTGTTAATGTTTTATGAAATTTTGATTGTGGACACACTTACAGGTATCGGCAAAAAGGGGAAAAAATTATTCACTTCAAATTTGTTTTATTTAATTGTATCTGAAATGTCAAGAGTCTTATATTCCAAGAGTGTTAGTTTCCTGTTAGTAATTTCAAAACTAAACATATTATGGGATGTTTTGCATTGAGCCAATGGTTTTCGTTATTCCATTCCATTTTTGGACCCTTCTCTGTGTTTTGTTTTGTAGGCGAAGCGTGTCAGCGACCACTACCCCATTCAGATAGAGATCCACAACCAGTTTGCTGTTGGTGCGGGCAACTTATTTGGAGGATTTTTTAGTGCTCTTAATGATTTGGTCCACCAGTTTGGAGACAGGAAAGAAGATGAACTTTGATAATGGTTACTTCCTGTGAAAAAAATGTCCAATTTAATGCATTAGCAGCTCTTGACTTCTTCAGTACACTTTTGTGTACTTGGCCATAAAACAATATATCAAGGTGGAGCTTGAAATGAGTGTTGTTCATGTAGTTAGTTTGAAGGACTGCTGGTACCATTAGCTAATTAGCCAAAGGCTGACATTTCTTCAACTTGGCTAAAAAACCTGAGAATGGCTAAAGGGTTTTACATTCAAAGGGGCATGCTCATATCTTCTTTATGATGCCTTTTATTTCACACTTTTGATTGTTATTGAAAATGCTTATTAAAACATTTGAAATAAACCAGATGTGCTCAAGACTTCAAACATATTGAAACCCTTACATTTTGACATAGCCTTTGAAAGCACTTTGAAAATCCATGTCAAATTGAAAATCAGTGAATAGGATTCCCTTGGAGCCATAAGATCCAAAACTTTTGTGTGCACACTTATAACGCAAGGAAGATTGTGCATTGTCATTGGCATAAACTTCATGCCAAAATGAAAAATTCTTCAAATGTGGGAATGTCATAGATTCAAATATGGCCCAAACTGGTACCATCATGCCCAGTATCATAGTAAGTTGACATTTGAAACATTGAAAATGGCATTTTTGTCCTTGTAAAGTCTTCAAAGTCATCAAAAGTGCTTAATTTTTTCATTTCGAGTTTTTATGAACTCTGTATGAAGTACATGGTATGAGAGCAAGCCTTAGGGTTTTCATCAAGAGGAGTATGGTATACATTGTATATATCTTATAAGAGTTTGGGTATTCATTGAGAGGAATTTGGTATACACTGTATATTATTAGAGCATGGGTATTCATTGGGAGACATGATATGCAGATATCTTAAGATCATGGGTATTCATTGGAAAGAATTTGGTATACGCTGTATATCATATGAGAGCATGGGTATTCAGTGGGAGACATGGTATACAGTGTATGTCTTAAGAGGATGGGTATTCATTGGGAGGAATACAGTATACAGTATATAATTAGAGCATGGGTATTCATTGGAATGAGTATGGTATACAGTGTATATCATATTAGAGCATGGGTATTCATTGGGAGGAGTATGGTATACAGTGTATATCATATTAGAGCATGGGTATTCATTGGAAGGAGTATGGTATACAGTGTATATCATATTAGAGCATGGGTATTCATTGGGAGGAGTATGGTATACAGTGTATATCGTAGTAGAGCATGGGTATTCATTGGGAGGAGTATGGTATACAGTGTATATCGTAGTAGAGCATGGGTATTCATTGGGAGGAGTATGGTATACAGTGTATATCATATTAGAGCATGGGTATTCATTGGGAGGAGTATGATATACAGAGTACATGACGACTACTATCAAAGCTAAGTGAGTACACATGGGTACAGATTTTGGAACAGCATTGTGACAGCATAAAAGTAAATGTACCATACAACTTTGAAAAGTGAAATTTAGCTAATTAAAACTGTGAAGCCAGATCAAAGAAGTGAGACAAAAAAAAAATTCATGAAACAAGGAGTGTTGTCTATGAATATGATTTATGGACAAAGAGAAAGGTTCATCTACCTCGAAGCACTCACATTTTGCTTTCTAATGAATCTATGTGTATAAGAATTGCCAAATTTATATGCTTGTACATTGTATTGACCTTTTGTCCCGTGAGTCACCTCTTTCAGTGCCAACTGTGACGTGGGTTGAAGTACAGAAAAGGAACTGCTCTGAAATATGATAAGGACGTAGGATTCATGTTCCTATTAAAAAGACCTTTCAGTCAAGTACCGGCATACCTGTATTGCATAGAATATAATAGTCCAGGTCAACAGCTTTCCTTGATGTTGTAATGCAAAGTCAGAAGGTGCCATCTGCTGAAAAATTGTAGAACTTGTCAGTATCACTACAGCAGAATGCACTTCTCTGTGTATTGATTTGTCCAGAGAAAGGAGAGATGGAGATAAGTACATTTTATCCAGGGCTTTATTGTGCTTTAGTTTTCTCATCTTGAATCTAAAATCATCTCTGGCATGTACTGCATGCCATGTTTATGTATATGATATTGTGATATGTACTTCTACATGTATTTTAGAGGTGTTTTGTGGTTTATTGAAAACAGACTAGGCGTATAAGTGTTTTGTATTGCCTGTTAAATGGCAGCTAGCAGGGCATCAAATGGACACATGCTGAAGGGTTAGCACTGGAAACATGGTCACCTGGTAACATGAACAAAAACTGAAAGAAGTAACTAGTTACTGTAGTCTGAACATGTGGAGCAGGTCATGATGCTAATGATGCTATGTGTACAAGAACTGTTATTCTAGATATTCATTTGCTATGAATGTATCCAAGACAGTTTTTGATGAGGCTTTTGCATGATGGGGGAAATAGACATTTATGTTGTTTTCATGTGATGTTTCTTTTTAACCGATGAGCTTTGAATGTCAGTGGTGAAGCCAGATCAAAGAAGTGACACACACAAAGAAAAGTGTGTGAAATAAGACGTGGTGTGTATGAATATGATTGATGGACAAAGAAAGGCTCATCTACCTCGAAGCACTCATATTTTGCTTTCTAATGATGCTATGTGTACAAGAACTGCCAAATTTATGCTTGTATTGACCTTTTGCCCCTAGAGTTAACTCTTTTAGTGCCAGCTGTGACTTGGGTTGAAGTACATTAAAGGAACTGCTCTGGAATATGATAATGGCGTAGGATTCATTTTCCTTGTAAAAAGACCATTCAGTCAAGTACCAGCATACCTGTAGTTGCATAGAATATAATAGTCCAAGGCAACAGCTTTCCTTGATGTGTTTTGGGCACAGTGTGCCCTAAGCATACCGAGGACAACTCTTAGTCCTGAATGTGGCAGTGAAAGAGTTAGGATGGAGTCAACAGCTTTCCTTGGCATGGTGCCAAACCCACCTTGGCATGGTGCCAAACCCATGCCAAGGAAAGCTGTTGAGCTGAGGCATGTTTTCTTGATAGGTCTGATCAACAAATCTCTTTGAAATTGTATTCCATTACTGTTGAAATTAGTCAAAACAATAGGAAGTATTCATAAGTAGCTGTGGTTATGTGCTGCCCCCTATCCTACACCAAGGAACTTGACAGGAAGTAGGGAAGATTCATATATTTAGCAGGGCAAATGTGTTTTATGATAGAAAAAGAATTGCAATATGGCAGAGCAAAAGCCAAAGAAAAGTTATTCACATGGCTCAAAATATAAAAAAGTTGCTTAAAATATTTGGAATGTTTCTTTTGTTCAGCAGAAAAAGTGTAATTTTTAGATTTTTCAATAACGATATTGCTGCAAGTGCCCTCATGATGGTGGAGCCTTAGTTCTGTTGCCTAGTGATGTAGGTACCAAGACCAGGTTTACAGTGACTTATAGATTCCTCCTATTGAAGGAAGCGATATTTGACCACCAGCTGGTTTTGGCCAGTTTAAGTGGGAAAAGGTTAATTTTCACATTAATTTATTTTTATGATTATGGAATTCTGACAGGGACATTTTCCCTTGTGTTGATATGAATGAACTGCATATGTGATTGTTTGTACACAGATGTACATAAATTGACTTTATATACATGTACAAATTAAATAGTGTAAAATTTATTCATTGTAGTAGATATACAATTATGTACAAAATATATTGATTTGTTGTGAAAATTAAAAAACTTAAATGTTGTCAATAAGATAAAGATATTTTCAAAATCATATACAGTCAAACTTATCTCAAAATGGTGAAAAACCTCATTTAAAATAGGTATAAAGCCAAAGCTCCATTTTGAAATGGTATTCAGTCAAACCTATTTCAAAAGAGAAAACAGTCACACCCATGCCAGTGGCCACCTGTGAAGCTGGCCCTCTGTTGAAAGGCTGCTCTAATATTCTGCCCTGAAGGAAACACAAAACTGAAAATTAACTTCCCAGTGAGTCGCAACCTTCCTGAAAGGGCCATTCTGCCTTATGGGGTAGGGATGGAGATGGGAGTGGGGGTGGATTTGACTGTATGCACAGGCATTAAAAAAATTGCTATTTCTTTGTCAATTTTGAAAATATCAGCTGGTTGAAAAAAAAGGTCACCTGTGACTGAAACAAAAACAATGTAGTCTAGCTGATATAAATCGTACGGTCATCACATGCATGTCTGTTCATACTAGACTGGAACAATAGCAGATCTGGGTGATGCAAAGTGGGTTTTTTATTGCCTCATTTTATATGTCAGTAGATCTATATATTAAAGAACTTGTTAGAATATTTTGACAGCTTGAAAGTGAAATACTGTATCATCCCATGTTGGCATCCCTGCTCCCTTTAGTGCTTCTGTTTTTTATGCAATAATAGTGGTATAAAATTTGAAACATTCATCCGAAGTTGAACCTAAAAGTAACCTAACAGTATGCACTCTGGGAGGTATTTAAAATATCAAAAAATGTCAGTGATAAAAATTTGCAGGAGGAATATGTGACCAGATTTTGGCACATTTATGAAGTATGCAGGTCAGTTGACCAAATATGGAGTTTAGTTGTGCCGACTTAGAGATGCAGAGTTATTGAGTGCAGATATTGGTTATCTATTCCTGAATAAATTTTGACTGAATCTACACATTTTACAGCATTGCTAATTAGTAGCCACTTTTGTGTGGTATGGATTACAGACAAATTGAGATGACACAGCTTTCTTTTTTGACGCAGTAATCAGGTAACTGTACTCTTGTGAATACCGAAAATCTGGAAAATAGAGAAAAGGGGACCAGGTAATTCATGCCCCAAGCATTGTTCATTCATGTCTTTTGTGATTCCATGTAGCAGGCTTGTTTATTTTTTATTCTTTCTTAATAAATTTGTACAACTATGTGCAGCTGACTTTGTCATGTTCTAACCCTCGTGAAACTGACACAATTCCTTCGTGTCCTGTGGTCATAGCAGGCTCAGGGTTCAGAGAGTGGACTGCTTGTCTGATGGAATATTTCAGTCTTGATGATAAAAATGAAAAAAATCAGTCAAAAGGAGAAACAGAGCAATGAATTTCGGAACTTGAGTGGTGATAAATATTTTACATAGGTAACTGAGAATTGGAAATATGTAACCAATATACTGAAATTGGGATTGAAACGCCATCAAATGGAAATGTTGTTGGAGCCGTAGAACAAGTGAGTGAAGATCAAGCCAACGTCACTGGCAGTTTAAAAGGACTTAATATTTCGATGAAACCATACTAGGTGACATCCATTTACATTTCGGTTTCGTTGAAAAGCTTGTTGCCTCAATTTGTAGCTCACCTGACTTGTCAGTCAGCTGAGCTGATAGGATGGTCAGTTGTCTGTCATGCGTCGTCTGTCCACAATTCACATTTTCGACTGCTTCTCTAAAATCACTGATCATGTTCACTTGAAACTTGGTGAGCGTGTACCTTGGGTGGGTCTCTACAAAGTTTGGTAAAAGGGTCATGCTCCAGTAATTTTGTATGATTTTTTTGTTCATTTTATGGCATATTTTAAAAAGTCTTCTCCAAAATCGCATGACCAATTGCTTCAAAATTGCATAGGGACACTTCTTGGGACGCCCAGACATTACTCTGTTCACCAGGTGGTGCTGCATTTTTTTTTTATCTTTTTCATGAATTTGTGTGTGTTTTCCTATTTGTAACTTCCTCGGAAAACGTCGGTCATATTGTTCTTAAACTGTGTGGACGTGTAGCTTGTGGGAGGGTTAAACAAAGTTTTATACTAGGTGGCGATACTCTGTATTGCTAATTTTTAAAGAGTTTTTCAATTCAGGTACCTGTCTGTTAATGTATGCATTCCTATTGATTGCTATGTAAATCAACAGGGATTGCAATGGAAATTCACATTTTTGGCTTCTTAAAAACCATCAACCAGATTCACTTCTAACTTGGTGGGGATAAGCCTTGGTGAGCCTCTACCAAGTTTATCGAAATGGGCAAGCTTCAGTGATTTTTACATGTGTTTAAGTTTTTTGTTCAATTTTTGGGGAAAATCTTGAAAAATCTTGAAAAATAGAACTTGTGGGAGGGGAAACAAAATTGTCCGCTAGGCGATGTTACTCTGGATCCCAGATTAAAAAAAAAATCAATTCAGATACCTGTCGGTTAATGCATGCATTCCTATTTATTACAATGTCAGTCAATAGGGATTGAAATGAAAATTCACATTTTTGACTTCTTATCCAAAACCCTCAACTAGATGCATTTCAAACTTTGTCCACGGTGATGTATCTTGGATGGGTCGCTACCGAAGCTTGTACAAATGGTCATGCTCCAATCTGTTTTAGAAATTTTTCATGCTTTTTTGGTTTAATTTTTTACAAAACCTGAAAAAAAATCTCAAAAACCGCTTGGCCAATTGATTCGAAATTGCATTGCATTAGGCCTTAATTTTCTTGACAGGTTTTGCTGCATTTGTTCTCTCTATTTTTTGCAATTATTTGTGTTTTATTAGTTGTACCTTAGGTGGGTCTCTACCATGTTCAAATGGCCAGGCTTCAATGATGTTTTCACTATTTGTACCTTAGGTGGGTCTCTTCCATGTTCAAATGGCCAGGCTTCAATGATTATAAGATTTTGAATTTTGTTCATTTTTCAGCAAAATCTTAGAAAACCATCTTCTCCAAAACAGCCAAGTCACTTGCTTTGGAATTGAATAGGGGCACTTCATGGGACTTCTAGACCTTAATTTGTTCAACAGGTGGCGTTGCAATTCATTTCTGCATTTTAGCTCACCTCGTCAGAAGTCCGTCATCCAACCGCCATCAGTCCACGTTTCACATTTTGACTGCGCTAAACAGCTGGCCATATTCACTTCATATTTGGTGGGGATGTACCTTTGGTGGCTCTCTACCAACTTTGTTCAAATGCTTCGGTGATTTTTCACATTTAACATTTTTTTTTTGCAAAATCTTAAAAATAATCTGAAGCTGTGCGGCCAATTGCTTTGAAACTGCACAGGGACATTTCTGGGGACCCGACGGCATTAATTTGTTCAACAAGTGGTAATGCACTTTGTCTATTTTTATATAATTTTTTTAAAAAGACGTGGGTACCTTTTAGTGAATGCATGCATTCCTGTTGATTACCATGTAAGTCAATGGGAATTGCAATGGAAAGTCACAGTTCAGCTTCTACAAAACTCAACCAGATTCACTCCAAACCTGGTGGAAATAACATTGGGTATCGAAGTATTTTAATGATTAGGCTCCAGTGATTTTTTTTACTCCATACGATTTTTTGTTGTTGTTGTTGTTGTTGTCGATTTTTGACAAAATCTTAAAAAAACTCTTCTCCAAAATCACCCAACGAATTGCTTTTAAATTACATAGAGCCACTTATGGGGACCCCTAAATCTAAAATTTGTCCAAGAGGTAGTGCTGTAATATTTTTCTATTATTTAACGAATTTTTGAGTGTTTTTGCTATTTTTTCACTTTTTCTTCGTTTTGAAACAATATGGAAATGTAGCTAGTGTGAGGGCTAACAAAGTTGCTCCCTAGATGGTGATTATCTGGATCCCCGATTTTAAACAACGCTTTCAATTCAGTTACCTTTTGGTTAATGCATGCTTGCCTATTGATTACCGTGTAAGTCAAAGGGTATTGCAATGGAAATTCAGAGTCTGTGCATGCAAGGCCAGCTGAGAACAGCAATGTTACGGTCCTCTTGTTCTGTATTACTGTGAAGTAATACAGAACAAGTGCTTAGAGTGCTTTTGTAATATGGCCATTATTATGCATTAGTAAAGAGAATACTTGTAGCTGGATATATTACGGTGTAGTGTGAAAAGTTTTTAGTTTTTTTAATATATTTCAGAGGTGAATTGAAAAGCATGTGTATATTGCTGTACTAAGTTAATTCGGAACACGTCCGTATTCCCTGAAGATTTTGACACGCGTCTGTAAAATTAGTGTCGAATCAGAAATTCTGATCCTGACAAATAGGGGAGAGCAAAAATAGAAGCTTCTGCTGCGCTCCTGTAGAGGGCATTTCAGTCATTCAGGGCTAGAGTTGTGTATTCCAATTACTTTTCATAGTAATTTACAGCTTAATAAGTTTAAAACCAGTCATTGCAGAAACAGCAAAATTTGTGTGTTGTAAAATTATGTATATAGCTGAAACGTTCACATAAATGTTATTCTTGCAGCTTTAAAAGTAGTCTTCTAATTGTTTGCTAATGTTACACCCAATCCAATGGAGGACCTAAGTATATCAGGAATGACCTTCAATAATGATAAATCAAAAGTTATGTTAATTTGTAAAAGAACAGAGGTTTATAAAAAGTGGATGTTAGGTAAGCATGGAATTATTTTCGAATGCAAGGATTACAAGTGTTTAGGTATTATGTTCACAAAAGCTCTATCAGATTCAGAACATGTTAAAACATACCTCAGTGAAAAAGTGCCGCGATTGCGTGGATATATATATGTGTAGTATTCTGTCTCAGCATGACAATATAAATCGAGTCAATGTTGGAAGTAGTATTTGGAAAACCTTATTTTACCCTCGCTCACCCATGGCAGGGCAGTATGGTTAAATTCCACAAAGGAAGCCCAAAATAAAATAAGGTCAATGCAGTACTCGTTCGCAAGGGCTTTACTGAAGGTACGATCGTCCCCAGCGATGGTCGCCACATTTTGGGAACTCGGTTGTCTATCACTGAATTTAGTTTTGGACCGGATACGGATAAAATGTTTTCATAGAATGAGATTTTGCTTGCCTGAAACACGACTGTGTAAACCAATATTCAATGATTGCTGTTGTGGCTATAGCAAAAATGGAAGCAATATTTGGCCTTTTAATGAAAGGAGAAAAATATTGAACAACACAGATATGGACTGTGCCTTCTCCTCTTCTGCTCCGAATTGGATAAACAATTATTGACAGTTAAGTTTAACAATTTACAAAATGGATTTTTACCAGGAAATTGATGAAATGAAGTCCATAAAATAGTACAGATCGACTCGCCAAAGATTCCACATTTGGTGAAAATAATTTATTTAATGTCAAAAATTTCCAGGGAGTCCAATTAAAATTTGCAGCTCGCACAGGATGTTTAGGCCTTGTGGAAGACAAGAAAGATTTTTCCCCCCGGACACACGATGCTGTGGTTGTACGGAAAGTTACGAGGATATAGCCCATTTTATTTTGATCTGCCCTCGTTGGAACAATATAAGAATCCACTCCTTTAGATATTTGGAAAAATGTTTGGAGGAAAAGAACAGCATCATTGTATGACAAAAATTCATGGCAGCACCTAGCATAGGGAAACTGAGTTATTTACTGCGAAATTTCGGACACAAATATGATAGAGATATCGGAGATTAATTTTGTTTGATCATACATGTTAAAGGTTTTTGGTAGAAGCAAAGCAAACACAGAGGGACCTGTTAGTGGAATCTCCTGGATAACTGACCGGCTCTGTGTGTGTGTGTGTGTGTGTGTGTGTGTGTGTGTATACATATATATAAATGATGTTTTATTGACGCACTGTGGGTCGTACCCTGCCCGCGTGTGCCCCCGCTGTAAATGTGAATACACATGTCTAGCCCTGACGAATTCTGTGTATTGGATTGTGTTTTCAGCTGAATACACAGATACTTGGTAATTGTAACCTCTCTTATTACATAGCGCTTGCAAATATAATTGTCGAATATCATCGAATAGCTCAAACTGTCCAAGTTACTTTAAATAGTCTTACATTATTTGATTGTCAAGATATTTTAAATAATGATGTAGATGAATTTGACCTGGAAATCGTGTCTGTTCTGAATTATTTTCACCCAAATATCTGACCATCTTGCATATTTTACATGCCTTGATCAGAACATACGTCTACAGGTTCTTCCAAACTTAATAAATGTAACGCAGGGTAATGACAACACCAGTCTTATGACGTTTTAACGACCTTTATTTGCTGTTGTCCTTTCATCCATCACTTTCTGGAAGACCCAACAAGGACCCCAGAAAAGACTTCTGAAAAGAAATGAACAGAAATGCCCCAAAAAGACCCTAAAAAAGAAATAAAACCATATTACTAAGTACTCATCATGAACAGATACAAGAATATAACATTAATATATTTATGATGTATGCATTATGACATGTGTCATTATTCTAAATGAACGAGGCAATATCTTATACACTTGCGGTGAACACAAGGTGTGAGCGAAGTGTCACGTGCATGGATACTAACATATACATGCTGAAACTTCACGCTCAGGCAAGGAAGGTTCCTGTATATTATATATAGGGACTTCTAACTGATAAGAATTCCCATGCATTGGAATTTTTGCCCTAATAAAGTTCTGACAGAGGAACTTTTGTACTTCATTTTTGTAAAATAATCCATTGTTTTGTCATAGCAGCGGGAGTTTCTTGTACAACATCATTTTACAGTTATTTTATATTACTATCTATATGCAAGCTAATCTACAGAGGCAACAAATGAATCGTATTCTGTACACGTAGCTACATTTTTATAATGTGACAACTTGCTTGCTTGACTTTAGGTGATTTTTAACACCATATCTGCTTTTGACTGATGGCCTACGTATTACGTCCAAGAGCAAATGTCCCTAGGGCTGCCGAGCAGGCAATGTGACAACTCAGTCCACACAAATATGACATAAAATGCAGTTCCCTCCCCACCATTCTCTACAGAAAAGATGACAGGGCTGTCAAAAACCAGTCATGGTAAGAAAAGCTTTAAGCAGTTTTTGTGCTATAAAACAGTTCATCCAATCGAACAACTTAAAATTGATACCCCCCCCTTTAAAAGGACTAGTTTAAAGGTTCTTATAGGTTTCCTTGGATAGAAAAGATGAAAAATTTGAAGAAATTGTTGTAAAATTATGACCTATCTTTATGAATAAGGAATGTGTTTAGCAGAAGGGACAGAAAGTTTAGCAGAGGGTAACATGGGGGGGGGGAGTATAGCAGGGACCCACTTTCTTAAACTGGACAGTGGTAAACCCTAGGCTCAGTATTAATTAAATTTGCACAGAAAAACACAGTGGCCCCTGTCGTGAAAGACCACTCTATTCAGCGACCCCTTGACTTGAAAGACTACATCTGCTGGGACTCCGGTGCTCTCTCTCTCTCTCTTCCATATTATTGTGCCTTTAATGAGAGACCATATCCTCTGAAAGACCAGCTTTAAGACCTACAGTAAGAGTGGTATTTTAAAACAAAGACAACTGTTTACTGGCTCCTGTTTTGACATATTGCTTCAAGTGCAGGTATGAAAATAGTCTCTCAAATCGGGTGGTCTTTCAGTTAATGAGAGTGACAGAGAAGACAAAACAAAGTAGCACAATATTGCATAAATTGACATAAACGTGGCATGTGTTTTTAGCCAAGGCTGTAATGTGAAAGTGATATGGTCGTGAATTAGTTTTATGTGTTAGCATCACTGGCACTGGGAGGGGACTGTGTTGATACAAGCTGATCTGGGTAAACTTAAGAACCGACTCAAAATGAGCATGATCTCTGTCATTTTTCCTGAGACAAACCAGATGATATCTCTGCAATCATCTTGAAATTGAAATCTAAAGCATGAAACTGCATGAGAGGATCAATCATTTAATTGACGAACCTTTGGCATTAAAAATAAATCACTCACTAAACACTGCATGAGTTTTTCCCTAACGATCTAAAAATTATAAAAGTGTTACAAATATTAAAAAAAAAAAAAAAAAAAAAAGGTGAAAATACCTGCTTGAATAACTATGGACCATTTTCGCTACTCCCCCACACTCTCCAAAAATTTCAAAAAAGTAGTCTAACATCAAATTTATTCTAATTTCTTTTCACGTAATTTATTATACAAAAGCAAACATGCTTTGAAGAAATTCCAGTCAATCAAAACGGTTTCCCTTGAATATATTGACAAAACCCTAAAAGTCTTCGATTCAGGGGAACTACCTGTCGCGATATGTGTTGATTTATTGAAAGCCTTCGATACTCTTAATCGCTTCATAAATTGCATTATAACAGAGTCAATGGCACTCCATTATATTACTTTCAAAGCTACATTAAAAATAGAATTCAGTGCGTTCTGGTAGACGATGTTTCGTCAACTTTGTTATCAATGTGTACAGGCGTACCTTAAGGATCCATTTAGGACCCTATTTTTTATAGTATACGTATATGATCTGCCTTGCGCATCATCTAAATTTAACTCAATTCTGTACGCTGACGACACAACTCTTTCATCTTTCAAATTTTTGGGAAAAGACTGAAACACCGAACTGGTAGAAAATAATGTAAATTCTGTACTAATTAAAGTACATTTTTGGCTTATGGCTAATAAACTTTCCTCAAATATATTAAAAACTTATAAATTTTCTACATTTTATTTTCCAGAACGTAAACTTAACTTCAATTTAATCCTTAAAATTGCAGACACAAACATTGAAAGAACCAACGAATTTGGTTTTTAGGACTGATATTTCAACATAACCTGAACTAGAATACCCACATAACAAAAATAGCAATTCTTAAGCCTGTAACATTAACGTCTATACCGAGCCTCTCTTCAAGCTTTTGAACATCCCCATGGTCAAAGACGTTTCTGCCAGTAAGCAATTACTTTTATTATGGACATTGTAAAAGTGAAATTCTGTGGTATTTCTCCAATATGTTGGCAGCGATACCTGTAACTTATCAATAGGTGTGTGTGTGTGTGTGTGTGTGTGTGTGTGTGTGTGTGTAATCCCTGAGGACTGTGTATAAGGACTCCAAGGAGTCGCTAACATGCAGCCATCTTGGAGAAAGATTTATTCAAATTACTAAATTGATATCATACCCTGCTGGACACATAGGGGAAACAAATTAGGAATTGAAGTTGGTCAACTAAAATATAATGGTACTATTGACCTAACTAACTATCGAATATCACAGGCATGAAATTGACAATGTTCCACCCTGCTTCATAATTATTAATAATATAATTCTTAGCATATATTGAGAAACATTTAAGAGAATATGTGTGGAAGTTTGCATGGCAATCTAAGGTAAGTAGTTTTCAATAATTAAGACTAGTAATCTATGTCGTATACACAAACAATTGATCCCTCTGTTTGTAAATATTATCGGCATAATTGAAGTTCAGATCGGAATGTCCTGAATTGTTGCATCATATTTTTAAGGGAGTGGGATACAGCTTTTCTATGTATTAACCAGTCTGATGAATCTGGTGATCATTGATGAAGAAATTATTAACTAAAAGGGTAAATTATTTTTGTAGGTCTACTTATACTTGCATGCAGGGTACCTGAATTACATTTTAGATTGAGGTTGTTATAAATTGTATGGGGTAGTTGGTGAGGGTGTAGACATTTCTGCTTAGTATGGATGATAATAAAATGGTTTTAATTACATTTAGTGCTTTTTTCACAGCAGGCTTGTTACCGATGTTCTTAGTTCTTTCCTTACATCATCTGATGGTGAAGAATGAGGTGATGTATTATCATTAAAAGGATAAATTGTGCTTAATAAGCTCGTATCATCAGCATACTTAATTTAATTGGGCTGATTTTGCACACTTGCGCGAGTCAGTTCAAATGGCTCCAGGAAGGATAGAAACTGCATTGACTATCTTTTAGCATTAACAAACATCGCTGAGACAAGGAAAAAACATACAAGGCAACCATTAATGTTTCGTGAATTTCAGCAAGGCCTACTATCGTACTAACAGATCATTATTATGGCGAAAATAAATATGTATGTCTCACTGGTATTTGTTTTAGGGCATCACAAAACATGTTGTTCGTAAAGATGCCTTCGGTATTGATCCTTTTGTGAACAATGTACAACGACAACTAAATAGGCCTACACGGTAAAACATGCTCTAAAACGCTGGATACACAAGATTATAAAATTATAGCTCGTACTGTTTCGGTATGAGTAAGTAGCACGATCCATGTGTATATATGTTGTGTTGTATAATGTGTAGCCGATACCGAAGAACATATACCAGATACCAAATTTTAAGGATTAGTGTGTTCACAATTTTGACACAAATATAAACGATCGACTTACCAAAGATTTCCGGATGATGGTTTCTCAAGCAGTATGGTTAGAAGTCAATTATAGGACAGATCTTCCCTGTCTACATTCATGAATTAGCGCAGCTGTCCATATATTCATGTATTCACATGGGGGAGGGGGAGGGAGGGAGAGGCAGGGAATCGTCCTTACTTAGAGTCCTTCCTGCTAAGACCTTACCAATATTTTTTATCCAACATATGGAAACAAATGATATTCTTTTGTCGGTCTAATAAACATAAAATAAAATGCCAGTATTTTTATGACACTTAATTCTATGGGGCGAGAGACTAGTTAAACTAGTCAGCTCAATTGCAAAAAGGGCCTTCTTATTCAAAGATTTTTTTCATTGCTCTTTTAAAAGCAATGCGTGGCACAACCGAAAGCCTATATGTGAAAGTTATTCGTCATGAAAGTGACGAGGTAAAACCATAAATATTCCCCCCCTCTCCATATCAAAACACCTTTATTGCCATAATCCAGCCTCTAGATTGGATCAAAATAAAGGTTACGTAGGGTCTAAGTGAATTTTGTGTGGCGGGCAATGTCTTAATTTCATTCACGCAGGAAGTTTTCATGAACTTTGAAAGGTCTGGTGCTTATGAAACGTGATTCAGCATTTCATGAAATCATGAACTGTGAAAACATGATTTCGTCACTTGAATTGGGAAAGCATAAATCTATGCCGGCGTGTAGACAATGAGGTAGTGAAAATGTTAGTAGTCATTTATGAAAACGTGTAATAATATTTTATAACTTGTTGACGTTTTTCGTGTCTTTGCCATCTAGTAATCTATGACCGCTTAACTGCAACAATATATTTATCGTTCGATCTATTATGTATATAATTGTGTTATGGTTGATAACTTGACGTGTATTTTATATAGCAGAGGGTTTGTGTTATGTTGTATAAATATGTAGATTGTGGAAAATAAACTCAATGACAGAAATACAAAAGTTAAATGTTACAGATTATATGAAGAAACTGGATGGTTAACTTTAACCAAACGCAGGGAAATTTCCAAACTGACTCTAATGTACAAATTGGTCCATACCCTTGTACCGGATCCATTATGCTCTATCCTTTCTAGTGCTTCTCCTGATACAGGTAACTATATCACACGTCAGCAATTTGATCTTCTTCATTTCAGAGCTCGTGCTGACATTTTCGACAAATCTTAGTTTCCTTCAGCTGTTCGGTTATGGAATCATCTACCTCTCGAAATACGGAATTCTGTCTCTGTTCAAAAGTTTAAATCAAGTATAGCTCAACCAGTGGTCCGACCTATAAAATTTGATGAATTGTATAACTTTGACAATAGATTTCTAGCTGTTAAGCATACTCGCCTCCGCTTGTATGCCAGTCAACTAAATTCACACCTTTTCAAGATTGGTGTTAAGAACACTCCAAAATGTTCATGTGGCTCATCTAACGAAGATACGTGGCATTATTTTTTCTATTGTCCTAAATACAAGGTTCCTCGGTCTAACCTACATACTGCTATATCACAGTATGCTCCTTTTACATTGCAAACAGTTCTCTATGGGTCCCCGAACTGTTCTTTTATTGAAAATATCGAAATGTTTTCATCTGTCCATAACTTCATCCCTGCCACCCAACGTTGCAATCTTTCTGGTGATGGCTGATAAATTACTGACTTACTCTGATGTCCTTTTATTATTATTTTTATTTTATTTCTTATTTTTTCAATAATTTTCTTGCTTATGCAATCTATTTTTCCTGTACAGTACAAACAATTTATCCTGGGTCATAATTGTAAATACACTGACATCTTAATACTACCAGACGAGTACTGTACAATCATCAGCCCCACTGTTTGTCTCGTATGTGTTTGTCCTCTTCTCTCTGTTCCTGCGCATCCTGCGCGTCCTGTGTTGTCCTGTGATCGTCTTCTTCTGCTAGAGGGATTTGTATGGGGCCGCGCCCTCTTTCTCAATTGCATGTAACTTTTATATGTATTGCATTGTGCACTTTGTTGAAATAAAATACCTTTAAACCAAATATTACGGATGGATTGAAAAGAAAGAAAAAGCCCCCCCCCCCGAGAAATAAAGAATTAAAGAAAGGGAGGAGAGGGAAGGAAAGGCAGTAAAGAAACAAAGAGCTTGACTGACAAGTCAGTCCACACAAAGCGTGTGGCCAGTTTCATTTTTCATTTTATTCGATTCTCTAATGTCAATAAAAGAGCCATATTTATGTTTCTAGACGCAAATATAAGCCTAATTGTTGATTTTTGATTATTAGTTCAATGACGTCTGAAATTGAGTAAAAGAAATCTCGAGCCATATCATGCATCAAAATTTGGTTAATAATTCAAAGAAAAATGGGTAGTTACAGCCATCAAGATATTATGTCAGTGTAACAGTCATGGGATTCATGCCTTTGTACACAAACACACACTGACCCAACGGAGCGACCTGCTAAGTCTCACAAGGCAATCCAATAGGTACAGAGGACAAAGTTCAGAGTCGGGCAGCACAAACATTGAAATCAGGACAAGTGTAAGAAAAAAGAGACTGGAGTGGTGTGAATCACAGAGGTGGATTCCTTGTATAAACCCAGGTCTTCTTGTGAACTATGCAGGAGAGAGGGAGAAAAGGCTAAAATATGGCTGAAAATTTGGAAAAGTATGGGATAACAAGTGACGATGAAACAACGGTCCACACCACTACTGCCACACCAGTCGGCAAGGTGAGGCACCAGTCACTCCGCACTACCACTACACCAGTCGGCAAGGTAAGGCACGAGTCAGTCAACACGTCTACCAGCACACCAGTAGGCAAGTATAAGGCACGAGTCAATCCACACTTCTACTAGCACACCACTTGACAAGGTGAGGCACAAGTCAGTCAACACTTTTACCACCACACCAGTATGCAAGCAAGTAAGGCATGAGTCAATCCACACTTCTACCAACACACCAGCAGGCAAGTAAAGCACATGTCAGTCTACACTTCCACCACCAAGCGACGTGCGGGTCAGTCCACACTTCTACCACCACACCGGTAGGCAAGTAAAGCACGAATCAGCCCATACTTCTTCCACCTCATAAGAAGGCAAGTTAAAACACGAGTCAATTCACACGTCTACCACCACACCAGTAGGCAAATACATAAGACACGATCGAATCCTTCCACATCTGTGCTGCTATCCCACAAGTAAGTCCACACTTCTTCCACCACACCATCAGGCAAGGTAAGGTACGCGTCAGGCTATACGCCCGGGGCTATACGTCATTCACAACACCAGTCAGTACCAGTAGACCAGGGATTAGGCACGATCCAGCCACTCCATACTTCTACCACCACGCCAGTGGGCAAGGTAATGCGTATAAGTCAATCCACACTTTAACCGCCACGCCAGTAGGCAAGGTAAGGCACCGGTAAGTCTACACCAGTGATGCCACCTCACAAGTCGGTAAGGCACAAGTCAGTTCACACTAATACAGCCACACCAGACAGCAAAGTATGAGACAATTGACACATATCTTGAGGTAGGATGCAGATCCCGTTGAAATGTGCACCGACTGCACATGTATGGCGTTCTGTTTATCCGATTGTAAATGGGTTTTAAATGGTGGAATAACAAAGGAACATCTGTATACAAAACATATATACACACACACATACATACATACATACATACATACATACATACATACATACATACATACAATCGTTACTGTTGGGACATCTTGTTCATCATCATCATTTTCGTCTCCACCACAACCATAGTCTTCAAAGAAGTTCTCCTTGAAGTAGACATGTCTTCACACTCGAAACTTGTTACCCTTGCAACAATAGGAGGTATGCTATGAACTAGGATTATGTGCTGCCACCTAGACTGCAGCAAGAAACCTGACAGGAAGGAGGGCATATTCATGTGTTGAGCAGGGCCAAATGAGCTTTTGTGACAAAAGGAACAACTAGAGACTGCAAAAAGCTTAAGAGAAGTCATTCACTAAGTTTTAAAACATACTAGATGGTTAACATATTTAGACATTTTAATTTGCTCAGTAGAAGAAGTGTTATTACTAGATGGTTGGGTAACATGATTTATAAAAGTGCCCTGATCATGGCGGAGGCATACTTCTGTTCCCCAGCAACTGAGGGGACCAAAGCAGGTCTGCAGTTAATATGTTTTAATATGAATACTGTAAATTGCTTTATTTTCGCGTGTATACATTTTCACGGTTTTGGGTATTTTTGACATTTCACTGTTGTTTTAATTTCAATGTTTTGGACATAATTCCCAGTTAAACAATGTTAAAATATTATTTCACTGTGTTTTTATTTTCACGGTTTTGTGCCATCAGCGAAATAAGGGAAATTAAGAATACAGCGAAATTAAAGCAATTTACAGTACCTCCTATTGAGCGTCCTCGGACTTTTCTTGTTGGTGATTATGCATTACCGCAATTTCGAACGGATTTGGCGATAATCTTGGATGCAGTAGTACATATCACCCAGTTACCATGCACTAGAATGACCAATGTACAAGGTCCGTATTAAAAATGCAAACATTACGTAACCGAAATGCACAGGTAAAAGTTGACGACGCATGGCTTGGGAACAGAAGTTTGTAAGATATATCTGATACCAGACAACAAACCATCTGTGCTCATTATATTTTGCGCATAATAGATACATTTCTTTCTTTCTTTCTTTCTTTCTTTCTTTCTTTCTTTCTTTCTTTCTTTCTTTCTTTCTTTCTTTCTTTCTTTCTTTCCAGGCAAATTTGTCCGACATTTCATTTGAAAAGTATTACACGTAAAAACTCCAAACTTGGCTTGATTATACTTCCATACATGAAGTCGTGATTTTTTGTAAAGAGATTCAACGGTTTTGAAAATTATGCAAATTAGGGCCATTTGAAATTTTAAATCTTAAATATCTTCAAAACTATAATAGGTACAGGTAACCAATCCAACTTCAATTAATATGTTTGTAATACTGCACACTTTTGTAATTTACATGTGACCTCTAAAGGTCACAGGTCAAGGTCATTTGGAGCTTTGAAATTTTCATCTGGCCATAACTTAATCAATTGTTATCTGATTTTGATCATGTTGGGCTCAAATTGTAGCTATTGTAACACTGCATATTTTTGTAATTTACATGTGACCTCTAAAGGTCAAAGATATAGGTCATTTGGACCTTTGAAATTTTCATCCAGCCATAACTCAGCCATTTTTTTTATCCAATTTTGATCATGTTGGTCTCAAATTGTAGCAATTGTAACAATGCACGTTTCTGAAATTTACATATGACCTCTAAAGGTCAAAGGTCAATGTCATTTGGACCTTTGAAAGTTTCATCCAGTCATAACTCAGCCAATTTCCATCCAATTCTAATCATGTTAGACTCAAATTGTGGGTATTGCAACATTGCACATTTTTGTAAGAACCTGTAACCTCTAAAGGCCAAAGGTCAAGGTCATCTGGCCCTTTGAAAGTCTCATCTTGCCATAACTTCAATTTTCATCTGATTTGGTTCATGTTGGGCTTAAATTGTGGGTATTGTAACACTGTACATTTTTTGCAATTTACATGCGACCTGTAAAGGTCTAACGTCAAGGTCATTTGGACTTTGAAATTTTCATCCAGCCATAAGCTTAATGGAATGTGAAGTACCAAATGACAAAAGTTTTAGCCCGTAATATTTAACTTTTGAAGGCACACACATATTTGCTTTGAAGCAAATCTTCTTTTCTAGTTTAATGTTCAACTTCTTCAAAGGTAGTTAAACTATAGTCACTACTACTTTCATGATATAGTGCGTTACTGGCCATAAGGTGTACTGTATTCT
This sequence comes from Hermodice carunculata, assembly GCA_964020975.1. Taxonomy (NCBI): domain Eukaryota; kingdom Metazoa; phylum Annelida; class Polychaeta; order Eunicida; family Amphinomidae; genus Hermodice; species Hermodice carunculata. The sequence goes on from OZ026622.1 coordinate 92,054,955, forward strand.
ATACTCAGGTGGTTTATATATGTATGTGTATGTGTATGTGTAGGTGTATGTATGTGTGTATGTATGTGTATGTGTATATGCATATGTATGTGTGTATATGTATATATATATATATATATATATATATATATATATATATATATATATATATATATATATATGTATATATATTGACGTGCCTTACTTTTATTTCCCGGAACATGGACTGGATAATATAAAATGATATCAATATCATGACTAGGTGCTCCTGTGGTCGTCAGAGGGGGGCAGCGGTAGCGGCAGAACCTCTGTGCGGACCCACATCACATAATTGATTCATTTGTTTTATTTTTTTTAAATTTTTATTTGCATAGTTTCGATGTTTTACCGAGTGTTATTAAGTCATTTTATTTATATGTACTATGGTAATGATCCCCCATGCAGTGGCATGGCATTAGCTATGTTGGTTTTGTACCCTTTGACTGTTTTGTATCTCTCATTTTACATACTTCAGTATTTACTTTACTTTCTGCATGGTGTATTTTATCTGTCTTTATCATCTCGATGTAGTCATTTCAATGTACTTTTATTTCTCCGTTCGCGGAGGTTCAATAAAATAATAATAATAATAATAGTACAGAAAGTTTTGTACTCCTGTCAAGTCCATTTAAAAAATCCATATTAGTACAGAAAGTTTTGTACTCCTGTCAAGTCCATTTAAAAAATCCATATTAGGTAGTTGTTTCTCCAGCTGGTTATGACCTTACTATGGACAGAATTAGGGTATACAACAATAACCAGTATAAGGAGGGGGAGGGGGTCACAAAATTGTGCAGACTTGGGGAGGGGGAGGCGCAAAGTCTTGTCCTTTTTATGGGGGGGGGGGGCACAAAAACTATGATGATACCCCATCCCAATATCCCGAGACTCCCCCCCTCCCTTGGTAAATAATGACTGCCCCCTTATGCTTTAACCGACACTGGTTGTTCTTGGATCTGTGTCAGGGTATGTGTACATGCTCAATCATTATGTTTTCATAACAAAGACTTTACTCTGGGACGAATTTGATTTCTGATATAAATAATATGCAATATCGTGTTTCATTGCAGTCCATACGTTACGTGTAGACATATACAAACTGCGCATGAGAGACTGTCATATAAACCTCAAATATTTGAAATTTTATGGGTTTCAAGTGGAAAACAATTCAAAATGTTGCTTTGTCTGTCTTTTTGGTCATCTAAAATACACTTTTAACATCTTAATTTTGGTTGAGAAGTTTCCCGGCTCAAACATCCATGCCTTTGACTCTTTGGCTGTGGTAGTGATGTGGGTGTTGGTGTGGGTGTTGGTGTGGGTGTGGGTGTGGGTGAGAAGCTGTTAGTGCTTACAATAAGATTAATTTAAAATCACTATTTATTTTAAATCTTTTGTGTTTCCTGCAAGCAAACATCATTCATTATATAAAAAATTCAACAATCACGTGTTTTGGTGTATGAAAAATTCGAAAATCCTGATGAAACAAGGCCCACGTTGACAAATGATCCAATATTCCCAAAATAATAACAGGGGCCTGATGGGGCTCGAGGCAATCGCTCCAAAATGTATGAAGTCTGAGAGTAGACCAAGTAGACACGGGACATCCATGCTAAAGACATTGACTCAATTCAATGAAACATTATACTGCAATTAAATAAAGTAACTGTCTGCCTATATCACCACGTACATATTTCATGTTTTAACGGAGATTTGCAAAATATGCACATGAGGGTAATAGGACTCGGGCCACATTACCTTTGATTTCCAGTCATACTGCAAGTCACGCTTGACTAGATGTGGACTTCATTATGCTGGACAAAGTACAGCATTGTGTTATGGAGCAGTGTGGCTTTCTCAAGATAAGACCGACAACAATGGAGCTGGGCGAGCAAAGCGGACAGGGAAAAAAGATTCACTTTTGCTTTGTAATGTGTGGTATTTTAATTTGATGTTTTATATTTTTTTGAAAAGCCCACCAGACTAAGGGGGCAACAGAAATGGAAGTATTTAAGTGATTGATTTAATTTTAGCACTAAAATCACTTTGGTCATCTTTTTATTAAAAATCACAAGGGACATTTTTAAAATCACTTTTAACCATCTGTTTTAGTAAACTTTAAAATTTCACCAGATACATTTTTCTATTTTTTATTAGTACATTTTGTTATTAAAAGTTATTAGAAATCGATGAGGAAATGGCCGCTGTGTTTGTATCCTGCAATTTTTGTATCACCCAGAATTGAACATTTAGTCATTTCGAGGGCCAGTCTCATTCAAAATGTTTATAAAATGTTGGGACAAACGGGCCAAGTCTAACGGATCTTCGTCTTGCGCTTGTTATTATTTTCTTTCATCCTTCTTATCCTTGGAGCAAATTTTGAGTGTGCAGACTACCTTGGCCGGGTAGTGAAGAAATCCTGCAGAATGGTTCAAATAAAAATTCGCTTGATTCATATCTGCGTTCAGTTTGTTTGATAAACTGTAGAAAAATGACTATGAAAAGTTTTCCACATTTTTATTTCAATTTGTAAAAAGTGGTCCTTTTTGCCCTGCTTTAACACTGACGTTGGCAAGAAGAATCAAATAGCGAACACAAAGGGTCGGGTATATTGTTTGTAATGGGACAGATTGGATTCATTTATTTCATTAGTATCCTTGGATACCGCAAAAAAAGTTTTTGCTTTTTTTTGGTCACTCCTGAAATCATAATCAAACAGAAATTAGCTGCAATTTGCAGATACAAACTGAACAAAGAAAAAATGTTGGATAAAAAATTATTCCTATGTTATAAACTGCACGATTTTTTGTTGACATTAAGCCTTTACACCCACACTGTAATGATATATTTATTTTGCAAATTGATTGACTTGCTTTTCTTTTCTTATTAATACATTCAAATTTTCCAAAGAAGTTTAAATTATTAAAAAAAATAGAAAGAACTATGGTAATATTTTGCGTCATGTGCTTTAATCTTTTTTGTTCCAAATACAACAGCAAAACTGTTTATTTTCAGCTAAAAGTTAAGATACCTTCTGTTGTCTTTTTGGAATTCCCACTCGCAAATTTGGACAAAATCAACTACTGAACATGAAGTCACACAATTCTACAGAATAGCGTGTATTGAATGTGTGATGCATTTTCCTTAAGCGACCCGTTTTGCCCCGCTTTCCCCTTTTCCCGAGAGAAGAGTGGGTGCTTTGCATTTGCCCTTGAAATGACACACACACACACACACACACACACACACACACACACACACACACACACACACATATATATATATATATATATATATATATATATATTTATATATATATATGTGTGTGTGTATGTATATGTATATATTACGTCATTTTATATAGGCACGCACATGGGCGGGGCTTGAAGCCCGGGAATGGATATTTCTGGTGGTATCTTTGCTGAACATTCTTGCGACCATGGGTTTGACCATTTACCGGCTCGTAGTTGTGGTTGCGGTGGAACATGACGAACAATCCCCGGACTTTACATTTGCCATCCTTCTCCTCATCAATGCAGGTTAATTTACAATATTACAGTCATTGATATTGAAACATTTTACGTAACAGCAATCATATATGCAGAAGTTTGTCCGGTACCAAATAAGATACGCATAAATAACGTATCATGTCCAGAACTGTCTGCTTTCTCGGTAAGTTATAAAATAAATAATTCCACAAATTAATTTCATTCATGCAATAGGCCCCCGAATAGGGCTAGGCTGACTAGAACACAATTCATGGCCTAAATCTATCATGCAGACTCGAATACAGAACAATGGGCTACAACAATAAAAATGTTTCGTAGGTCCATGCAGTACACTTCTCGACTGCAAAATTAGGATTCTAGAGCATTCATATAAGCTGTGATGCTGCTTTGGCGCGTAATTTTTGACAGCGAAGTACGCGGTTGTATATACAGGTAGATCTCTGTATCAAACATGGTAAAATATGTTTCACTTGCCAAAATACCAACTTCAATAAAATTTACTGTTTAAAAAGTCACAGTCATGTCACACAAATTTACACTGAGCTTGTTATAATGAGTCGGCATATATCTGGGATAAGGACTCTTTAAATATCACAACAAATGTTAGAAACACATTGGTTTTCCGCCTGTTCTCCTTTATCATGGCGGCTGATTGTCGCCCCATCTCCAGGCCACGGGTTGAAGATTTTGGTGGTAAATCGATATACATAGCCCGTATTCAAGATATTCTGCAGCACATTATCTGCTATGAATGGCCGAATGGGTTCTACCCAATCTGCCGTTTATGTTTTAGGATAGGTAACATGGGCACTGAGAGTATTAAGATGGGCACCCCACTGCGTGAAAAGGGAATTAATCTGAAGATATGCAGATGTAGTATTGTGGAAGTCATGTGACCAAAGTTGTATTGAAACAATGTCCGCCAGATGTCGCATGAAAGTTCGCTTATGGTTAAAGCTGGGGGAGGACATCTCGAGCAGAGGGAGGGGAGCTCAGCTTGAGAATTTCCCGCCACTTTAAATGGCCTTAAGTAATGGCAATTTGGATTCACATGTGAAATACAGGCATGTTAAGTACAGAATATATTCTAAATGGTCTCATCTATGAAGCTTAACTCACAATTGATGCAAACAAACGGTCGAAAACATTTGACCAATCATAAGCACTGCTTTAGGATATGGGCACTCCCGAGTCCAACGCCCATATTGCGCGACTATGGTGGTAGACGGCTGATGAGAGACGCCCTTATTACACTATGTTAGATCATAGAGGGAGAGAGCTTATTTAATTCTGTTGATGGGTTACGCTTATATTAACCGCACTTAAAAATTGTATGGCCTATGTGAGCGTGTGTGGAATTTCTTCTTCTTTTTTTTTTTTTTTTTTCCAAAAATTACATATCTCGCTGTTGCGACATAGTCATGCATGTTGCTTTTCCCTATTGGTTAAGGAGTGTAACAGGCTTCTTACCATAGTCTGCATCAGTGTAATATTTGTGTACTTGGTGAAACTACTTTGATGGCCCATATTACCCCGACTTTACCCTAATAATAGATACGTTCGGAACTGCATATCAAAGTTAAAGAAAGTTGATCAAAGCATAGTCCATTTTATAACTTTCATGCTCAAATTCTTCATTTGTAAAATTAATGACAAATTTACTGCCATTACCTATGTTGCCGGTACCGTCAAAGTAAGTTGGCAGTCAGTTTCTCTCCAGAGTAATGCTACATATAAATATACATCAAAATACAATACGTGCACTTTTTCAAACTGGTAGCAAAATTATCTTCCCAAATTTCAGACCTCATGGACGGCGGATTACCGTACTTAGATCCGACAAACTTAGATTCAATTGGTGTGACAAATTAGCCACTTTGGAAAGAGAGTGATTTATGATCATTGTAAATCGCAAACATAACAGTTTGGCTCCGTGCATTTATCAGTATACTTATCAGTAAAATACATTTTTGCATTAGAAGAGAAACTAGATTTGCTATGAGTATGCGCTTTAATTTTAGCAATATCTGGAGTGTTGTTCAATGTTTCTACCATGTCATGTCTTATGCAATTTCTTGTGCTAACTAATTAAGTTCTCGTTTTAAAGATTTTATTTTTATTTCTTGTCTGATAGCCATGAATTAGGGATACTGATTTTATCGGATGATTACTGAAGTATACTGGTGACTGATTATTAACAAATTTGAACTGAAACTTTAGTTGTTGATGAAAGAAAATATCATTCAATTTTACAATTTTAAAATTCAAGTTCAAGTCAAGACAGGAGAAAAAACATAGCTATTTAAGTTATTTCTTGTTTTACCTTTCAAGCAGCTTGTGAAAATTGGTGCTTCTGAGACGTTTGTCACTTTATTATTTAATTTATCAGCTTTTTGCATATTTTACGTCATCCATGGACTGTTACGAGAGCGTGATGTGGAGCTGTACGCCCTGGTAGCGGCCATTGTCGTGGTTGTCGGGTACTGCATCGTGGAATATGCCGTCAATCCAGAAGGTCGAAAATTAATCAAACTGGTCAGTATTATTTGGATTGCCTGTTTGGCTGTATCCAAGGTTGTTTGGGGGGGGGGGGGGGGAGGATGGGGGTAGAGGTAGGGAATGGGGTGAACACCCAGAGTGAAATTGCAAGTGGTACTTCATTTAAAGTACAACTAATTGAATGTCATACAAAAACTTATTTTTGTCCGTATTGCGCAAATATTCCTTTCTGAAACTTTTCATACCACGTGCTGAACGGGTTATTAATATACATGTATTTAAAGTCCATTTTGATTGTAGGAATGATCCTAATATTGTAATTTTAATAGACTATGGATAAATAACTGGTGATCCTACCGGTATTTGATGTCCACAAGTTTTACATATCATGCATAGCCATTAATGTAAAAAGAGAGGAACAATTCTATGTAGCATGAGATATTAGTTTGTTGGAGGTCATGTTCATACATTTTTATCTATATATTTTAAATTTTGTATGTATGTGTGTATGTATGTATGTATGTATGTATGTATGTATGTATGTATGTATGTATGTATGTATGTATGTATATTATACTTTTATGGTGGGGGTAATATGTAGGCCCCATGATATTGTTTGGCAAGATGTGTCGGGCCACTAAAGAGCTCACAAGCAAAATGTGGAACCAACGTTACCAGCTAACTTGGGCCAATCGTGTTTGGGAAGGTGCCGCGATATGGTCAAATTTGTCTTCATCGCTCTGTGAACTTCTAGCTGTTCTATCAGTATTTCACATCAATATTTGTATAACCTTGTGTCACAACAGGTGAGGTTAGTTCTTGCGTGTATACTGGCACCAGTTAACATTGTCCTGGCAGTCTTAGTGGCTCGGTCATTTGGCTGGCTCGAATTCAGAACGGTGGGCCCTTCAAGGACCATGCACGGTAAGCACGCGTTCAGGAGTGACGATGTAGCCTGTTTATATTGTCTTATGTATCTAACAAACCACTATTGTTTTACAGAAGAACAGACAGACAGACAGACAGATAGATAGACAGATAGATAGATAGACAGATAGATAGATAGACAGATAGATAGATAGACAGATAGATAGATAGACAGATAGATAGATAGATAGATAGATAGATAGATAGATAGATAGATAGATAGATAGATAGATAGATAGATAGATAGATAGATAGATAGATAGATAGATAGATAGATAGATAGATAGATAGATAGATAGATAGATAGATAGATAGATAGATAGATAGATAGATAGATAGATAGATAGATAGATAGATAGATAGAACCTACTATAGCAACGTTTGCTCACCTCGCTGGTCAATTGCTCTGATGTGGTAGTATGTTGCAGCCTTTTACCAGGAGAGTTGAACCAACCTTCATTCTCCCAACCTATTGCATTGCAGTTTTTTCTTGCATTGGTATTTGCGGCATGCTGTGCACAGAATGCATGATATACAATGCAATACCACTTGAATGACTTAACTCAGTACATGTGAATTATGACTAAGTCAAAAGCCTGAAGTCCTTAAATGCTATTCTGCGTGGGCACATCTGTAATTTCATATTTTCGTTTTGTTTTCTTATATTCATATACTGTGCAAAAAGTTAAGGGGGGGTCTTAATACTTTTTGCACAGTATACATGTTATTAAGTGCATGAAAAATAACTGAAGCAGATGACAGTTTACTTCCAGCACTCTGACCAGTATAGGAAATAAAATTATATAAAAAATCTCAACACACACATGTATCTTCCTCTTAAAGTGCACATTTGTACATTACAGTAGCTATAGCTGAAACATGAGGTCTTTCAACGTGAAACTGTTATTAAGGTACAGTATACACCATAAGTCACTTAAGCGGGTTTCCACGCACTTTAAGTGCTCTGCCAGAGCCCCCATAAAATTCCATGAATCCAGTGCAGTCAACATGCTGCTACATTGAGATTCAGGCACTGTGGCGTGACTCAGCGCTCCTGGCGGCATCAACGTGTACTAGTGTATAACCGAGCATGCACAATTCAGTTTTCCCTACATTATTGAGGGACCAAAAAGCGGGGATGATTGGGTGGGAATTCTAGTGACCTATGGTGAGTACTGTTTTTTAATAATAGTTTTATGTTGAAAAAACTTCATTTTAAGGACACAGTACAACACCATAGGTCACCTAAGCTGATGTACCATCAGACTGGATAAGAGGAGGGAAGAACCTCCAAAGTTTCCAGACCAAAACACTCTGTACTTGAGAGCCAATGACTAGAAAATAGCCATCCTGGATCCCCAATGCAACCTCTCTAATTCTCTTGGATTAGAAGGGCTGGGTGACGCACACCCTAAGACCAGTTGGAGGTGGCTGTCAGGAGGCACTTGAGTGCTAACAGCTGCACCTCCACTTCTACCAAGTCTCTGCGGTGGAAGGATGTAAAGGTATTACAGGAGTGCCATCTAAGAACGGCCATAATGTCCTCTACTTACGTGCTGCATAACACATCCCAGGAGGCAGAGAATGCCCGAGTCTCATTAGCTTAGAGAGAATGGAGACATCCCAGATCTTCATCCTTTCCAGCCACCTGGTAGGCCAAGGAAATCATTTTCCTTATCCATCCTGAGATGGTGTTAGGTAACAGAGTTCGGGACTCCATCTGCCTAAGAGGTACAAAGAAAAGGTTTCTGCCCCACTTGATGAGGTTTGGTCCTACTCAAATAGCACCAGAGTGCTCTCAAGTGAAAAAGGACCCCACTGGCATGGACCTGGGCATTGTTTTTGAGAGGGACTTAACCCAAAAACCCATCAAAGCTGTTGAAGAGTCATGTGCCACTTGTGTCCAAGACAGAAATCCCACACAAGGCCTTAGAAAAAAACCCTTTCCATTTGCAGACCACTTGGTGAGGGATCTATCCAAGGTGTGTATCTCCCCATGCCTAGCACCTGTGGGTAGAGCTAACAGGAGGACCATCTTGAAGGTAAGAAACTTAAGTTTGATGGAGGCCACATTGTTTGGCTTGAACGGAGGCTTAATAAGAGGCCCAAGCACGATGGAGAGATCCCAGCCAGGCACTAGATTGTGCTCTACTGGATGGTCCATGTAAAAGCTATTAATAAGTCTGCAGAGAAAGGGTCCATCCTTAAACTTTGTCCCCTAGTCATAAGGCTAGCCATGCTGGCTGACTTGTTGGTGCCCTTCCTCATATAGACTCATGGTGTTTGCAATATATTGGACTGATGCCTCCCAAGACAAAAACTCCTTAGACACACACCAAGAAGCAAACTTGTTCCATCTCAAGTCATAAATCTTCAAAGTTTTCCCCTGGCACTTTTTTCAGCCACTCCCTGAGAGAAACCAGCTGAAGAAATGCTCTTGGGGATAGACTTCAGATGTGAAGCCTGGAAAACTGAGGGTTGCCGTGAAACCTGTTTGACCTTGGCTGTTTGAGCAGTTGAGGGAAAAGATGCAGTGACCGAGAAGGCTCTACACTCAACTACACTAGATCCAAGGACCATTCCCTCTTGGGCCACCATGGGCCCACAAGAAGTGCTTTGCACTGCTCCTCCCAAATCTTGTGAAGCACCTTCAGCAAGAGCAGGATTGGAGGAATGGCATACTCCAACCTTCCCTGGCAATAAATTGACATGGTGTCTGTCACCCTTGCCAACTCATTCGGGGATGGGGACACAACTTCCACCACATGGCAACTCAGAGACCACTCAGTCTGAATCACCTGCGATTGGCATGAGAGCAGGTTTTGCCTTGACGTACAGGCAACCTGCAATGTGCCAACATCAGAGCTTGATGCTGCTCTGGCAGCACCAGAGCAGGATCGACTTGGCCATAGAGAGCTACTCTTTCGACCTGGTACCTCCTTGTTTGTTGATGTACGCAACTGGCGTATGGTTGTCGCACATCAACAGGACATGTTTGTTCTCCAGCTGTTACTGAAACTGGACAAGGCCACAGTGGATCGCCTCCAGTTCTTGCCTATTGACGGCAAACTGCCTCCACAGAGGAGGCCATTTGCCTGAGGCAGTCATGCTCCCCAGCCCTGCAGAGAAGCATCTATGAACAGAGTCACCTCACCGTTGAATGGCACTAGGGACTGTCTTGGCATCACATTTACCCGGCACAACCACCAACTCAGAATCAGCCCCTCATATGGCTGAGTCTTGACACACTAAGACAGGAGACTGGTCTTGCGATCCCAGAAGTTAAGCCGGATAAGTCACCAATGAAGCCTCGCCAGAGGGGCCTGAGAGTCCAGGGACAGCAGTGTCCCAATTAGGCACATCTGCTGACGTGCTGTTGGAGCAGGTGTCCTCCTGAACAGTTTCAAAAGAGCTTATTGTCTCCTCATCTTGTCCTCTGAGGGGAGACAGGTGAAAGGGACTGTCAAAAATTGAATCCCCAGAATCCTCCTTCGCAGGAGTCAGACAGGACTTTGGGAGGTCATAATTAGGCTTAACTGCAAGCCCAGATTCAAAATGAACTGCATATCCTTCAGAAGGAAGCCCATGTCCTGAGACCACAGGAGCCAGTTTTCCAGATAAATGCGCAACTGGATCCCTGACGCTGCACAAATGTGGCCACCACCCTCATGACCTGAGAAAAGATCAGCAGTGCCAGCGCTTGGCCAAACAGGTGAGCTCAGAACTGAAAAACTCTGCTGTCGACCACAAAGAGTAGTAACTTCCAAGATCATTTGGCTACAGAAATGTGGAAATATGTGTCTTTCAGGTCTATTAAGGTTGCCCAATTGTCCTGTCACATCACTGCCATGATGGTGGCCAGTGTCTCCATCTTAAAGTGCTGCACAACAAGATCAGAGTTGAGATGCGACAAGCCAATGACCAGTCTTTGTCCACAAACTCCTTTTCGGCACCAAAAAGGGGAGAAGACTGTAAAAGCCTGGGGACCCATCTTCCAAGACAACCTTGAGGGCCTCATTCAAGAGTTCCTGGTCTGTCTCCTTGTGAGGTGGATTGAAGGAAAAGAGAACTCTTGATAATGGATGGGAATTGCCTGATAACTCCAAAGAGTAGCCATACCAGACAATGTTTCTCAGGAAAGCATCACCTGTTATATGATCCCAGTGGTCAGCAAACACCACTAGTAAGCTGCTGACTGATCAGGGCCAAGAAGGTGGACAAGGATCCTAGACTGGTAGTCCTGCATAGGTGTCAGATGACTGGCACATACCCCTGGGGGCCACTGGTGCAGGCTTCTGGCCACCCAGAAGAGCCCATCTTAGAAGGCTGGCCACCCTTCTTCACTGGTATCTTCCTCTGCCTCTGTAACTTCTGCTGCTGCTGTGGGCCATGCACAGCAAAAGTGTGCTGTTTGAAGGGAGACGACCACTTGGTTGACTTCACATTCAGCAGCAAAGCTTCATCAAGAGACTGCTGACGCTGATCTTTGCCTATGTTATCTGCCCTCTCAAGGAGGGGGATAATCCCATGGCCAAACGCACCCAGACCCACTGGATGCAGGAGCAGCTGATAAGCATCTCTGCTTACCACTGTTGGCAGGGTGGTTGTCAAGAGGAGGGCATTACGGCACACCAATTTTATCTTAGTGTCAAGCATAATTGCTCCACTGGGTTTGTGGCCCACAGCATGACCTTGAGACTGGTCGAGGTCCAGCAAAGTCTCCACCAATCACCGCTGGCACCAATGGTCGTCACGCATCTCATACACTAGATGTGTGGAGGAACATCAACAGTCCAGGAAGGAGCTGACTATTGTCATCACCGATGCATCCTGTTCAAAATGCCAAAGCATTGATGGGCAGGGAGACAAACTCAACCTGCTTGATTTCGTGTTCCCTAAAGGGAGTGTTGACTGTCACAGGGGAGAAGTTGTACACAGACTTACTAGTCCAGTAAAGCTCCAACCTTTGCCAGCAGCTGTCCCCCAGGCAAGGCGATCCCCAGAGGACCTGCTGTCTGGCATGTTGCCTGCCTGTGCCAGCTCGGCAGAAAGTTCTAAAAGCTTCATGGTCGCAAAAGTGGAAAATAGCACCTGCAACTTGAGTCGCCACCTCCACACTTTTAGCGGACATGGGTACAGCCCTGGGCTATGCCACCATGGGCTGAGGTACTGCCACCCCAGGGTGGGTTTCCAGCATGAAGGCTACATTGGTCCTAAACAGCAAACCAGCTTCTCCACCTTACAGGGAGACCCGTCGACCCTGTCTGCCATCTCCTTGGCTAAAGCCATCGACTGAAGAGATGACTTTGCCCTGTCAGTAGCTACAAGAAGTGGCTGAGGCTGAGCCGCCTTCCACTCTGCTGCCAATCAGGAGAAGCGGACACCTTCCTCTTCTACCTTAGAATCCTCAGTCAGGAAATATGAGCATCTGAGGTCATGGATGACTTCGGTGGTGGGACAACCCTCATGTTTGTTGCCAGAGCTGAGAAGCATATTCTTAAGTGGCTCCTCCTCAGTCTTTGCCCCGTGTGACGATCTGAGGATCCAACAATGTGGTGACCTCAGGCACTGATGTCACAGGAGTCTGAGATGCAGCAACAAACTGCATCTGCAGCTCCTCCCATGCACAGAGAGTCTCCACAGGCAGAGTGCCTAAAAGGAACTCACCCGAAGAGGCAGGCAACACCAGCCAGCCAGAATGCACTATGCAAATAGGCCTAGGCTACCATTCTGTCACTGTCACTCTGACACTGTCTCCACTGGAACTGTTCTGGTGATGGGACTAGGGGCAGAGAGGATTAGTCCGTGTCTGCCCCTTCCATGCTCAGGAAGCAGGGCAGCTAAGGTAGATGTAGGCTGAGCCTCAGCAGGTGAAGGACCCGAACCTCTGTTCTGGTGCTGCACCTTTCCTTCCAGAGAAGGAGAAGGAGAACAGTGGTTGAGCCTCCTTCTTTCTCCCCTGGAAGAAGCCCCAATGCTTGCAACTGAGGGAAGGAGGCAGAAGGGAGAGTGGCAGAAAGGCTGACTCATCGCCTATCCCAAATGTCACAAAGATGGCAGAGTCCTGCCCACTGAAGACTGCCATGCCCGAGACCAGCCACTGCCTGCCGCTACCATCGGCTTCCTACCCCCCTTGGTGGTCATTGCTCGAGTGACCAGCAAGGTTCCATCCTGTTGCATGACTACTGATGCACAGCCAGCAGTAGGAAGAACAGGTGGGGGGGGGGCACTCACCACAGATCTGCTTGACTGAGCTACCATGGACATGGAGGAGACCGTAGCATGAGAACACCCGACCACAGTCCATGGAAAATCCATTGAAGTCCTTGACTCTCCCAGTGGGGCCTCAGTTTGAGGACAAGCCTTGATTTGAGGACCTGGCTGCAAGGCCTGGTCTGACTGGTGACCCCCCATGGAGGGCCTTGATTTGAGGAGCAGTTTGCACCTGGTTGCAAGGCCTGGGCAAGGAAGCAGAGGCCTGAGCCTCGACCTCAAAGCCTTGTGCCTAGAATTGAGGACAAGTGGGCCCCCACCCCTGTGAGGTACAGAGACTTCATGCTCACAGCGTGCCCCCACCTAGTGGGCCTCACATCTACCGGATGAACTTTCTGCCACTTAGAAGGTGTCCATCATCGACAAATGTTGCACAGATTCTCCTCAGTGCAGAAAACGCCACTCCTATGCACGCAGGTGCTCGATGCTGGATGATCATCCCAATAGGCCATCCTGTGGCAGTTGGCATCCCAAGGAACATCAAACTCCATGTCGAGATGCATCACTAGCAAACCTGGATTAACTAAGCTGGTGACAAGATGAGTTTCTCAAAAAACCTATTTTCTTGACTATCACATAACATGAAAAGAAACAATGGGACCAAAAAGGTAAGGGAAAAGTGGGAGCTTCTGACAATACTTGTCTACTACAAATGGACACCTGAGTATGAAACTGAATTGCACATGCTTGCTTGTATTCTAGTATGCATTGATGCCACCAGGAGCGCTGTGCCATGCTACAGTGCCTGTGGCTGAATGTAGCAGCATGGTGACCACACTGGATCCATGAAATTTTTATCGGGGCTTTTGCCTAAAGCGTGTGGAAACCAGCTTAAGTGACCTATGGTGTTATACTGTGCGTTAATAAAACTGGTTCCCTCAAAACTCTCTGAAGAACACCATGTGTCCGCTAGTACTCTAAGCCCTTCTAACTGGCAGCATACCGCAACATAATGTGTGGTTGCTTATGTGTATTTTCATGGCAGTGCTCTGAAAATAGATCAACATTGATTCAATTTTAACAGCTTAACTCTGTCACAGCCTGCTGCGACTTAAGTGGAACTTCTAAAGAACTGCTCTCAATTATGATAAGGATGCTTGATTCATATTCCCTGTGAAAAGACCTTTTATTCAAGTACCAGTTTGCTTATAGTTCCAGAGAATACAATGGTCCGGGTCAACAGCTTTCCTCAGGATGCTTTGGGCACATTGTGCCCAAAGTTTGCCGAGGAATGTTGTTGATTAGTCCATAACTTGGCACTGAAAGAGTTAAGAGCAATGATAAGTGTCCCAGATGTTCTATTTATGAACCTGAATACTACTTTTCACTGGAGGTAACCTGAATACTATTTTTGACTGGAGGTTACAGACCACAGTTGTGATTGGCTGGTTGCGCATCCCAACGGAGATAGTCCGTAATTGTGAAAATACTGTGTTTTCAGCATGCTGTAGCTTCTGTTTAAATAAGGGTTTTGCTGCATCTCAGAGTTGCTTCATTGGTGGTCATATAGGTGCACTGTCTTCCAGGCCAGGTGGGAACTTTATGGTAGGGAAGGCAATGATGTGACCCTGGCAAGAGCACAGTTCATACACATGTATAAAGCTGACATCCAGGTGTTGTTTCGTATTTCAATTATCACAAATTAACGAGCTGGGAATTGTATGACAAAAATCCATCTATGTTTTTCTGACATTTTTATCTGTTGAATGCCGTTCACGGAATTTTAAAATACCAAAATGCTGACTTTTTAGACTGAAAAATGCTAATATGAAGAATAGAAGGATTTATAACTGTGGTCTGTGGCCTGGAAGCACTTCAAGGTAAAGCATTGACTGATGGGTCCACCAAGTACATATGTGGTAAATATGAAATGTCAGCTGCTAGTAAAGCTTGAAATAGCCTGTTCATAAATGAATGAACTGGATGGACTGGTGGACACACGAACCACAAACTTATACGCACAGACTGAAGGGGTGCTGTGAAGGTCAGAATAATATCAAAGTCACCTTTGTTTAACATCATCATCACTGGTGCTAACCTAAACATATCTCCTCACCGATTTTTCAGAATTTTGATAACTTGTTTAAAATCAGAAAATCACAGTACCACCATATATTGAAAAAAACTTTGTGGAGATCCAGTCCACATATATTCCCAATACATCTGAAGAGGACCCCACGTGCAGTTTGGGAAAAATTGTCAAGAAATGTGAAAGAGTCACAAAAAGCGAAAAATTATGACAGTGCCACCTATTGAACAAATTCACATCTACAGGACCCTTGAGGTGACCCCATGCAATTTCAAAACTATTGGATTGGTGGTTTTGGAGATGATTTTAAAAAAATACTGAAAAATGAACAAGAAAACTCTTTAAAAATCTTAAAATCACTGGAGCGTACCATTTGAACAAAACTGGTGGAGACGGACTCAAGGTACATCCCTACCGAGTTTAAAGTGAACATGGTTTTTCGGTTTTGGAGGAGAAATGAAAAAATTGAATTGCCCATGTCAATCTCCATTGACTTGCATGGGTATCAATATAGTGTAGTAGTAGGCATGTAATTTTTTCATGATACCCCTACCCAGCGTATAGGCAAAATTCTAACCTATATGGGCTGTTTACAATATTGTTAAGATTACTATTATTGATGTTGGAGTTGCAGCAAACAACTTCCAACATTATCTTTTAAAAGATTTTTTGAAGTCATGGCTGTGATTTCATTGGACGTCAGGAGGAAGCACCTTTTTAAAATTGAAAGAAAAAAACAT
This sequence comes from Hermodice carunculata, assembly GCA_964020975.1. Taxonomy (NCBI): domain Eukaryota; kingdom Metazoa; phylum Annelida; class Polychaeta; order Eunicida; family Amphinomidae; genus Hermodice; species Hermodice carunculata. The sequence continues at coordinate 92,070,947 of OZ026622.1, forward strand.
TTTGGAAGCACCTAATATATTTTTGTGAACAGGAATTGAGATAAGAGACATACTACCATTTTATCATATGACCTTTACAGAAAAAGTCAAGGTCATGAAAATATATTATGGTATTCAGGGTATATTATATTTCGAGGATTTAGCACATTTCCAGTTTTATATATAAATTTTTAAAGACGATTTTTATTCCATTAATGCTAAAGAGCTATACCATATGTTGCAGCATGTACACATAAGTGCAGAAATATGGAAGAGAGAGAGATGGGTGAGGGTGGTGGCTAATGAGCATAATTTAGCAGGTCTTAAAGCTATTATTGATTCTGATGAAATCAGAAAGACATCAGATGATGTCTTTTCTGACCAAAGTCCATTCTGAAATTAAATTTTGAACTTGACAATAAAGGTGAAATACCATGCCAAATGTAGATCTAACTATACAACAAATGGATTAAAGTGAAACAGGAATCTGGAGAATGTTCCAGTCAGACATCAGAACCAAAACTTAAATGTCGTGTGAGTAATAGGGCTTCAGCATCACAATTCAATATAAGCCAACTCTCCACCACCACCCAACCCTGCCACCCCCACCGTCTACCCCGGTGTCTAGTTTCTGCGTTTCCTTTCCTTGCCCATCAACTTGAAGCTAAGAATGTAGATTTTTATTAACTTTAATAAGTTCAGGTGTTTGGTGGCTCATTTCTCAAATTTCTGGATCTGCCCAGTGTGGGGCAAAGGCACTGCTGACCACACGCATGAAAGGCTTTCATATAATAGTTCCACATATAAAGTTTCATAGTTGCATAGGGGAGACCATACCGTGTTTGTGTACACAGTGCTTCGAGTTTGTAAGCTACTTATCTAATGACCCATTTCCTCTAGATTGTACATCTAAAGTGCATATTTAGACACACAGACAGACAGGTCGATTTAGGAACAATGCCCTCTTTGTTACTGGCATGAGAAAAATACATTTTTCATTTATATTCTGTTAAATACAAAAGTACGTTTATCTTAATTGCGCGAAAGTGTTTTTGTGTGTGTGTGCTTTCCATGCCATGTGACTTTGAATGCTGGGGTCAAGGACACTAATCAGTGTTATCATAGGATGTGTAAAATAAAAAGGTGCTCTACACACTTAAGTAGCTAGAAACACTTTAAAGTACTTTTAGGAATGACAACAGAGACTAACTCCTTCTTTAGTTTGGTACCGTTTGCTAGAGAGATTACCTTAAACAACAGACAGAAATAAGGCAAGGTAATTGCCGCAACTGAAACATTTTTGTGGTTCCTGACAAAATATGGTACAAAGGTATGCGGGTTTTAAATTTTGCCTACGCCTGGTAGGCGTATCTCGAAAACTAAGCCTGTTTTGAAATTTTGCTGCTGCTCTGATAGGAATGTATACCTTCAGGGATTCAGAGTTTTACACCAGAGGGGCCCCAACAGAAAAAAAAAATCCGACGTACTACTTTTTTCCTTCCCATGCAATAATCACTTCGTGGAAACGAAATATTTTTCATGGAATTTAATTAGGGGGAATCGAGGGAATGAAATACATGTACAATTATTTTTCTGTCATGTTTCCTCTGAGGTTCCGTAAAAAGTAAATGTCCTGAAATGTGTTATCTTTACCAACTGTACCTGAGGATTTGTCAACCGACAGTATTCAATACAATTGTTACAGACCTTTACACGCGGACGTCCATCTTCTCCTGCATCCTCAAATTTGATTTACAAGTGTCTGTAAGTTGTTATTTCATTTCTATTTTCATGTTTGTATACATACAGTAACTGATCCAATCAGCATTTTCGTTTATTTCTCCGGATAGTTCTCCTCCTGGGTTAAAATTAAGTCAACTCTTCTTGAAGAAGGCCGAACCACGCCAGAGAAGACTGATGTCATAGGATATGGTGTCTTGATAGATCTTGTCGTTCCATGACGAGAGACATCAGTAAAAACATTGAAGCAGACGACATTTAATCCACGATCTCTTTTGATAGGTTGTAGGGATTAGCAAAGAATAGAAATATTTTCGTGCATGTGTCCGTGTTGGGGTATTAAATTGTAGGGCATGAAATTCTGTCTGGCGTGCCGCATTCAATGTTTATTTCACGAAAAGTCTGATATTTAAATGTCATATATTAAGAAAACAATCACTGTACTCTTATTACATGGCGGATATGATGTATGCTTTTTTTTTTTAATCTGGACAATTTTCAAAAATAATTTCACATAGGCTTTAATCTTCCATATCTAGAAATACATGTTTTGTCAATTTGATGGAGAGAATGGAATTTAAGTCTTTGCTTTTTTGAAGCAATATACCTATTTTTGCCCTTAATATAATCACATGAAATATTTATGGGATGAAACTTGAGATTTGTGTTCATGTATTTTGTATAACGTGGTGAATATTTCTTTAACAATACTTATTCAGGCGAGTTTTGTGGTGCTGGTACTGCAGGACGGAGCAAAAACATCCGTGCCGGAGATTGTGACCTTAGCTGTGGGGCTTCCTTTTTGTATCGCATGGTGCTTGTGGGGATGGGTAGCGGTACGTAATTCAGGCATAATTTATTAACATAAAATACGATCATTAGTTTCGTAAACTATCTACCCCTATAGACAACTTTTAACAGGCAAATTGAGTTATGGTATTATATTGTGAAGCAGCATATAAAAGTTTCGTTTTTCATTATAAGCTCCATATTTATATCATTCATAGACCGATTTTCCATTTTTTTTTCTTTTCTTTTCTTTTCTTTTCTTTTTTTTTTTTTTGTAAATGTGACTTATAACTTTGTTTCATTATTTGAACAGGTTCACAAGGAACAAAAGTGGATGGTGTGGGTATTTACCATCTTTGCTGTTGCCCAACCAACATACGTCATATACAAATTTGTCACAGTAAGAAAACAATGTTTTTTTTCATATGATTTTTTCCAATATGATATGTTTCAAACTGGTGTTTTAGTGACGGTTCAATTTCAACCACATTTAGGTAAATAATGTTGATGAATGTTGCAATTGTATATTTCCCGGATGTGGTTTTTGGTATGAAACCTCCAGCTGGCACTGACGGGGGGGGGGGGGGGGGGGAAGATATGAAAACCACGCCTTTCTGACAGGTGTCTGTGAAAGGTAAATTAAAAGATCGAAATAAACCCAAATGGCTGAGATACTGCACAGTTAATGCCAAGATGCCAGCTTAATTCGAGAGCAAAACATTTTGTATGAGGAGAGTTGGCGTCATGTATGGCCTGTGAAACGCAGATTCGAAAGTGTGTGGTACGGACCTGACTTGAATAATTCTTCCCTAGCCGGCCAAACAAAGGACATACCTGGGCTGAAAAAAACAAAGCAGCAGAGAATATGGTAATGGAATTCTCATTCCACATCCCTGCTTAGAACAAGTGAAGCATAACGCCATATATGCACGATACAGGAAATCTGAATGATAGCTTTGCAAGTGTTAGTTGTGTCATCTAACACTAATTGTATTTGTGTCTTTTTGTCCAAAACCACTTCCTAGTAGTCATTACCCTATTCCGCAGTCCGAACTCTAAATGAAGAAAATTCATTTACATCTCACAGGTGTATGATTCCATCAAGGGAGACACAGATGCACAGAAAAACATGTCCATCATGGCATTAGTATACTCTCAACTGACGGCAGGTATATACAGTTATAAGAATCTATCCGCGCAAATTGCGATGTTAAAATTTGCAGAAATGCTTTCAAAGCTATGAATATAGTTACAGATATAGTTATTAGCGGTGGAAACATGGTCAAAGCATAACCCGATGGTTGTTACAGCAATAGCAATCAAACACATGTAGTATACAAGGCTTCTTAATCATTAATACTGAGGCAAGCATTTGCCTTATTGCCCTATTACGCGCGCCTTAGTGAGGCAATATCAATCACGTGTATACAACATACTACATTTACTATGGCAATGACCAGCATATAAAGGCAGCAACATTCAATTACCATGCGAAATTTTTAAAAATATGTATTCTTTAAAAGTGATGACAAGTCCGTGAACGCAACGTAAAATCATAAATTTGCAATATTAATTTCTTGTACAGTATTGCATTTCTCAGTGGCAAAAGTATTTAGCAACGACAATCTGATTGCAGGTGCTTTGGCTATAATAGTCCGATGTCTGGTCATTTTCGAACTCATTCGAGTTAGCAGAAACTTTGGAAGAGGTCTCAAAGAAAGAGGTAAGATGATTATATGACGTTTGTCACATCAACATATTGTCTTTTAAGCTCACATACAAGCAGTTTTATTTCACAAGGACCAGAGAACAGTCTTGACGTTTGGACCATGTATAGTATTAACTTTTAATGGGCTTTCGTAGTTTAACATTCATTTTTCACATTATAGGTTATGGTTTTATGTGTCTTAATTCTACGTATGTCGTGCATCTGATCATGTTTCTTTTATGTACTACTTTTCATACTATGTATATTTCTGTATATGATTTTTACTGGGTCCCATTGAAAAACAGCATTTCTGCTGAATCGGATTCCCAGAATAAATATATTCAATTATCAACATATTGAAGCCCTCTGTAGTCAAAGCTTGTCCTGGTTGAATCCGTGCGCTACTTCTTGTTATAAGTACCTTGTTGTTTATTTATACTATTTTTTTTAAAAATTTCGTGTATTTTGGGAAACTAAACTGAAAGTTGAGAAGAATTGATACAGTTGAACTATGTTCACTTTGCCAACCCCATTCCATCTGCATTTAAGAGCATAGTTCTTTACCTTACCGGTCCGTACAGGCCTTTCTTGACTCAGTTATATGCCGAAAAAGAGATTGTGCGGTTTTGATAACTTATTGGCAAGCGTTTTCGAAATAAGAAACTGATATTTTACATCAATAGTAAATGTAGATGCTTTGATTCAAATTCGGCGTTAATGATTTTAAAACTAATTACAAGAAACACTATTTTCATGGATTTGTTTATATGTGTACTATGTATATTTTGAGCTAAGCTATGTTGTATATATCTCTTCACTTGTGTGTATTTTTCTGTATTACTTTGTATTTTATCTGTAACAGGGCCTCGTAAAACAGCCTCTGCCTGAACGAGTGCCCCTACATAAATATATTCGAATAAAAAAAATAAATACATATAATCCAAAGCTAAATCAAAGTTCTATCCGCAAATCTATTTCTTCTATAGAATTTCCACCAGAGGCAACTGAACGCACACCACTAGTGCCTGGAACGCGGTGAACTTTCTCTTGCGATTGTTTTCCCGAAGCTGTCGACTCTTGTTGCTGTTTGGGCATGGTGTTTGCCCCGTTTGCTGATGTTACTTCTGCAGTAGAACGTCTTACAGACCAAGCTGAAGAAGCACCCTTTCAACTGAGTCTGCCAAATACAAGAAATAACATATTATTGGCCTGCAATTTATTCGCAGTTTTTGTGTTTTCCCTGACATGAGTTGCGGTACGTGGTGAAATCTGGTTTTCCTTTTGTTACCAAGGGACTCAACAGGAACAACCTTATCACCTTGTTTCAGAAAATGCATGTTGGAAGGGTTGCGATCAAGTTTTCTGAATACGTATTCGGTGTCAAAAGAAAATCTTGTAATGCAGATGTACGGGGTGAACCTGGCCTGATTCCAGTTCTGGTTAACATATTATCTCATGCAGCTAAATACTGATAAAGACTTCTTATCATCGAACCATTTAAACTTGTTTCCCGGCAAGTCCGATCACTAGAAACTGGTGATTGGGTACTCTTTATGCATCAATTTATAATGGAAAATGATTTGCCTGCTGCAACCTGGAATGGAAGTCGTGAGTTTACAAAATTGATGATAAGCGCCCACAGGTAGGCTGAACTGGGTGGATATTCCATTCCCAAAATAACTTGTGGTATACGCTTATGCAGTATCTATAAATTCGATAATGTCAAAGGTGAAGTGCACTTCATGCTCTATTATCGACGGAATAAAGAAAAAGAAATTGGTGTATGTTAAATTATTAAGTTTCACCAATTTCACCGCCTTAATGATCAGAATATATGTATGTATGTATGTATGTATGTATGTATGTATGTATGTATGTATGTATGTATATATATATATATATATATATATATATATATATATATATATATATATATATATATATATATATCACAACAAAGAATGAAGATTAATGGCCTTGTCTCACTGGTACCAAAGAATACTAGCGCCTTCAACAAGCTTCCTGCTGTAAATAGCCAAATTGTACTGTATATTGGTTGTTGATGTTAACTTTTTTAGTGCCAATCACGTCTTAAGTTGATCTACTTAAGTCAGACAAGTCTGAATTACCATTAGGATCCCACATTCGTATTCCTCGTAAACAGAACTTTCATTCAAGTGCCAGTATGCCTATAGTTCCAGAGAGAATACCCCAGGTCAACATCTTTTCTCGGCGCGCATTGGGGGCATTGCGCCCAATGCGTACCGAGAAATGCTGTTGACTCAGCATTTCTCGGTACGCATTTTGCACTCAAAGAGTTAAAGTAATATATTCAGAGTTAAAGGGTGAATTGGTGCTTCAGCTTTTGTTGCCTCTGAACAGCACAACACGGGGGAAAAATTAGTTTTGTGACATGGATTTACCTGTCACCTCTTTGAAGAGGTCAGCAATTACTATACCGTGACTTTTTTATTTCAAGAACTTGTTTCACCAACAGCGTCCTTGAAGGACAGAACTTGTTACCTTTAATGAATATTTGTATGAGCCATATCATTTTAAAGATTTTTTTAGTAATATATATATATATATATATATATATATATATATATATATATATATATATATATATATATATATATATTTAATAGGTGTATGCTAGAATCGTTTGTCATCTTTAATATGAATTTTACCCTAGTGTATTACCCCATAATACCGACATCCAAGTCCATTGATAATAGAGTCATCAAAATTTAAATAAATAAATAAATAAATAAATAAATAAATAAATAAATAAATGAATGAATGAATGAATGAATGAATAAATAAATAAATAAGTGAATGAATGAATGAATGAATAAATAAAAAAGTACAAGTAAATAGATAAATATATAAGTAAAAAATAAACAAACACAAACAAATGAATAAATAGATAAATAAATAAATGAATAAATAAATAAATAAATAAATAAATAAATAAATAAATAAATAAATAAAATAAATAAATGAGTGAGTAAGTAATTACGCAATAAACAAACAAACAAGTAAATATAAAGGGGGAGAAAGAAACGCCATATGATTTTTCAGTTTTTGGCATTTTATTTTATTTATTATTTTATTTTATTATCTTTTTAATGGCCGGGTTGTATAAACGCACTCTGGCCTCCTGGGTATAATACATTTTTCGATTCACCAGTAGTTGGAAAAGGATATAAAAAAGTTTGATATAGCCCCAGACATACTAGTATGACCTTCGCGATGAGGTTCGAAGCCCGGGGTTGGCGGTGAGCGTACAAGCTGGCGGACGAAGAGACTGTTGACTCCTTTCACAGTCTTTCCGCCTTTCGATTCCTTGTTCACACAACCCCAGTCCTGGGTCCTGAATACCCTCGGAAACGCCACGTATACGAGGCCAGGAGAGTCATCCTGTTAAGGAGCTGACTGAAATGTTATAACCATTTTACTGTCTGTACATACAGTGAATGAAAGTGACTTGGAATGCTATCATTGGAACACTTCCCCTATGCAACTAAGAAAAGATATGGGGCGCAAAATTTCAAAAAAGTGTTTGCTTTTTTGTGTTAGCGTGTTAGATTTGAGCCAGTGTCGTTTTGCAACGCTGTACTGAATATTATACATTGTCAGGTCCCTTGTCAGGCCCACATGTACTGTCAACTCTAACAAAAGGATACTGCATGTTTGAATTTCATTATATCTTCCCAAATCCATCAGCCACGATCACCTGAAACTTTATTGGGATGTGTTTTTGGTAGGTCCTGATTAAGCATTTTCAAATGGTCACGCTTATGGCAAGCCAACCGGGACATAACGCATAGGTCTTACGCGTTGCCGAGCCTCCACTGCCCCTGGTCGAGGTTCCACTACGTTTAGTCGAGCCAAACAATCAGATTCCAGTCTCTACTACGCGTAGTCGAGCTTCGGCGACGCGTAGTCGAGCAACATATGGCCTCTTTTACCTGAAGACACGCAAACCAATCAATTACGTTTTTATAAGCATTACTGATATTAAAACAGTCAATCAAATTGGCGTCTTCATAACGCGAAGCGGAAACACGAAATTCTCTGCAACGCGTCGTCGAGGCAGCCAATCAAGTTACAGTCTCTACAACGCGTAGTCGAATGGTTAATACCCCGTATTTCAAAAGTGGTTGAACGAGTATCGAATCTTATTTTATTTATCGCCACAAGAGAGATAAACAACGAAGGAAAGAATAGACCAACATGGTCAGGCGGCCAAAAGACTGGGACTCTAGTAAATTCGACCGAATTTGCTCCAGCCAGCATTTCTTTGGAGGTAAAGGACCAACAAAACAATTTCCCGTTCCAACCCTGTTTCAGTACAATAATTGGAAAACACCGTCAGTGCATTGGAACAGGGCATGGACTGTACTGCAGTTTTTCATGACATTTTTGTCAGACATTAGAATACACAAAAATGATAGCGTCTATAAATCCTTCAATTTTGTGTTTATGGCAATAATATACCAACACTGTATCCCCCTTACAAAGACCTGTCCATTGATATATAATAAGATATTGTTTGTCAAGATATTTTGAAGAAAATTTCTTCACGCCTGCCGAGACCGTCCAAGACAGTCCGGGGGTGGGGGGGGGGGTACTTCCCCAAATTTTTGGTGGGGGTGTGCGGTTCGACTTTTCAAAAATTCACCCTTTGTTAGGGCACTTTTTCACAAAAGTGATACCTTTGAGGGATTTTTTCAAGCGAAATAGTAGAAAATATGGTCCCAAATTGGCGACAAAAGTGCTCCAAGGAGAAAATTTTGACATTAGTCCGGGAAATTTTCCGGAATTTTGGGCCATAAAAAAAAGCCTTTTCTGAGGGAATTTTTGTCAAAATAATGGACCTTTGTTAGGGAAATTTTGCTGAAGAGGGGCCTTCAGAGCGGCAAATACCCAGTATTGTCACTAATGGGAGTAACCCCCCTCCCCCCGGCCGGCAAGGCAGGCAGGTGGCCGTGCATGCCGGTAAAGCGTAACTTTTTACCGGCTAGTCTCGACCGCGTGCCTAGTTCTGGTATATCCTGTAATTGTTCACGACTTTGTAGAAGCGATAGGTTCTAGTATTTTCGGTCGATTTTCCATTATCATATATCAAATTAAAACCTTATTTATCGTTTGAAAAGATTATCTATGAGAAAAAAAGAAATGGTTCCCTTTTGATTTCCTGACCGGATTCCTCACCTGGCCTGCATGGCACAACTATCGGCTTTGGTACTTAAATGGAGTTTGTTTGCTCGTAATGGGTCGATTTTGTTCTTATAAAAAAAGTGGCGTGTAGCGATAGTTTCGGGTCAAATGTTGAGCAGATTGGCTGGGACATGAACCCATCACGCTGAATGCAGTGGTTTCACGGCTTTGCTTTTCTTGGTACTTTCATGAAGTTCAAAATGCCCATTTCTATCCGTGGTGAGACGACCTTTAATTCCTATTCTTACTTCTACTGAATAAAAATTAGAATTTTATGCGATCCATAAGTTACTTTTAAAAATTTTGTGACTCATTCATTCCTCATGGATGGATGGATGGATGGATGGATGGATGGATGGATGGATGGATGGATAGATAGATAGATAGATAGATAGATAGATAGATAGATAGATAGATAGATAGATAGATAGATAGACAGATAGACATGCACATGGACATTAATCCTTCATAACGGTTCATGTTGAATATGGTTACTGAAAAACAATCATCCAACAAATTTTGTAATGAAGGAAAATATGAGATTTGTTATTGATTGGAGAGAATATTGTGCTTAAGTCTTGCGATTTGGGAATTCTTATATGCTATATCTGTGATACGAATGGATGAAAATAAAGTTGAATTAGATGAAACAGCTGTGTATGGCTTTGTTCGCAAAAGTGTACAACTAAGAGTTCAGAACAATTGCATCCAAGGGTTTAACTTTTATATTTCCAAACAGAAGTATAATGTTTGAAATTAAATCGAGTAAAGCGTCTACGAAGCTGCGGTGATGCTGTATGCAAAGTGATTTTTCAAAAGTTGTCAGAAACTGGGGTTGAAATATTTTTATGTGCGGTTTTCATTGATATAATCTACTTGGATCTGCCAAAAGTTATCAATGCGTGGATTTTTAAAAATAACTATTCTTACCAGATGCAGCATGTGAAACATATCGTCAATTCCTTTGCTCAAATTCTTTTGATGAAAAGTAATGATGTACAAACATTGATACAACGCTGGGATAAGATTTACAGGAGACATTTAGGCGATCAAGTTGGCTGCTTAAGAGCAGGAGAATTAAAAAGAAAATACCATGTTACAACTATTTTGAACATCATCACTCGGCTTACCAATTCCAGGCATTTTCGTTACACTAAGAAGTAGGCTCATTGTGGGGCAACCTGTCTTCCCAATTGATAGCGAAAATGTTCACTGTGACTTGAGCCGTGAGGAGTTTTATCCATGTATGATGAATTCCTACAGTGTAAACTTACATACAAGTCCACGCAGGCAGTTGATCTAGAATATATACTTTGCCATGCAAACATTTGCCTCCGACTCAGATCCAAGCTACGTGTTATGTATACTCCGCTTTGGTCTACCCTTGTTTGACAAAGTCACTGTCTCAGCTTTGGAAATATGACTTAGTTTCTGATTGGCTTAGTATGGTTATCATGGTAACAGACGGTAGTACCCTGGGGAACTTTGACCAAGTGTCATAGAAATAACACGGAACTTGATCTCCTTCAGAGGCAATGCAAATGTACACAAAAAAGTAAACTACAAGATTTTCTACTTTCTACACCTCATGCGGTTGTTCCTCATGACAAATTTGTTTCCAAATAAATCTGGTTCAGGGTGACGCTTGTGGGAATTGGACCAGCAAGGACACAGTTGTTCATCCCTTTTGGGAGTGTGAAAGGCGTGCAGCTCTTTTGCTTTCACTTTCCAAACTGGTAGGGTGATTGTCATGCAATGTCACACATTCTAGCGCTTTCATCTCAAAATGTTATTTTTAACTTCACATCAATGTATACTTTTAATAATTGTATTCTGCAAGCGAAGGTTTTTTTTAATTCTTAAAACATTACGCAACAAACACATGGCTAACTTTTAAGCTTTTCTAAAGTTCTTCAGACTCAAACTAATAACTGATATATCTGTATACTAGTATGTTCACATAATATTTTCAAATGCAGACGGTAACAGATCATGACCTCGTTGGAATAATGACGACTGTATTAGTATTTTTGTGACGTGTATGGTCATAATGCATTCTTGACATGAAATGAAAAATAAAAAAATGCGTTAATTTATATTTCGATCGAACGCCGTATCTAACTCGGCTTGAGACTGCTTCAGGAAATACTCCCTTGAGATAAGTGTGGGCAATATGACTTGCAATGTTATATATTGGAAATATTTTTGTCCCTTGGTGTATAGTTTTCCTTGTAGATTCGTCATGTAACTTCCAATGGCTTGTAAATCTACACGCTATTGTGATCACTCGAACTGCTGCTAGTTCCACATGTTATAGCTCATTTTACCAGCCTATGTGCCATAATACATGGCTGTCTATACGCACTCTAACAGTGAGTTTATGTGCCATTATACATGGCTGTCTATATGCACTCTAACAGTGAGTTTATGTGCCATTATACATGGCTGTCTATATGCACTCCAACAGTGAGTTTATGTGCCATTATACGTGGCTGTCTATACGCACTCTAACAGTGAGCCTATGTGCCATGATACGTGGCTGTGTATCCGTGCTCTAACAGTGAGCTAATAAGGAAGTAGAAGGAATGCGAAAGGGATTTATATCGGGCTACGCCCTTTTCCCAAATCGCCTTTTTTCAAATCAAAATATGTTTAAACCAAAGAAGTAGCTTTTTTACCCATACATCAATAAGTTATCAATTAATTTGCATAAGGTTGAGGTCTGTGGATCGCTGGCTGGCTTAAGATGCATCTTTTTGTTTGGTACTATTTAAAGTATGCCATGTTCTTTTTTTTTAAATGAGTACTAGAGTCAGATGGCCTTTGAAAAAGAATTGCATTATTTTTTAGCAAATTTATTCTCTTGTCGCTCACTGTTACAACCAAGGGAGGGAAATATCCAATTTACATTATTATCAAATGTAATGAATGAAGTTCGTTGAAGGAAATGGAGAGCGGGCTTGGGGGTAGCTTTCTCTCTGCGATTACTTGTGATCGGAGACATCTAGTTTGTTCCTTGTGATAATATTTCTGTGATGGAAAAAACTGGTAATTATGAACTGAAAAAAAAGCTTTTGATATGGGACTTCATGAAAGTAATGGCAAGCTTCAAAAATGGAATAAATACCTGCATCTCATGATCCCTTTTCGTGCAATATTGTCCCTGAGTAACGCGGTCACCCAAGTGCGACCTTTATATTTTGCGTCGCTTCAATCAATTTTTGACCCTCAGGAAATTTGTTTTCATGGTTAAATTTGAGACCAAGGTTTACTTAATGCATGCAATTCACGAATTATTACCATAATACAATTCATCTAAAGCACTCATGGGGCCAAGGCAACAACAGCAATGCATGTATCCTTCAATAAAGATGTTGCACCGTGACACATTGACCAAATGATTTTAACACGTAATTATATGGGCAATAACGACTCGTTCAGGGTGATAATATTCTGTTTCGTACGGTGAAAACACAGAAAGTGGACACGATCGTTTAAAACTTTACATTTGTCGTAGTGTTGAATAAATGTCACCATGTTTGTTCTATTGCTGTTGTTTTCAAGAATATTGTAACATTGAGTGGTTTTTAATCTCGTTCACAACCAACAATTACACCCATTGGACTCAATGATGCTACTTTTATTCAGTTTATGGATATTGTAACTGAAAGCAGAATATCGTGCATACACACACACACACACACACACACATACACACGCACACACACAGAGACACAGACACAGACACACAGACACACACACACAGACACACACACACACATATATGAGAAAAACTTACATCAAATCAGAAATGTACATTGCATACCTTGCGTGCTGAAGAGCCCAAGTTCATGTATTTTCCACTCCATACCAAACGAGATGGAAAGAGTCAAAGCTTCAGGGATGCTAGCCGAATATCATGGATGAGTAGTGAAAAGTAGTCTTCTTCTGCTCATGATTTGTTGGTGACAATTTGTTTCAAGAAGTTTATAATCATGCAGAAGGTATATTGTTGCAGTTAAAATAGTTTGCTTCCCTTTCTGGATTTTAACTACGAAATGAGAGGTAACAATTAGCAATTTTATGTGCATTCAGCTGAATACAAAACCCAACAGACAAAATCTTTGGGGACTGGAGTTGTGTGTGTTCCCATATAAAACTCTGATAATTGACTAGAAACCCTAGTGTTTTATTTCTTCTGGATCGAGATCACAAGTACAAAATCAGTCCCATCTTGATTAATTCATGGCTTTACCTAGCCCATCAGAAGAAGCCATGTCCAAAAGCATGCCTTCCGCAACTTATAAACCCCCAGGCTATGGGAAAACTTAGCGAGAAGCAGGAAAAGCCAAAACTACACAATACTACACACACACACACACACACACACACACACACACACACACACACACACACACACACACACACACACACACACACACACACACACACACACACACACACACACACACACACACACACACACACACACACGCACACACGCACGCGCGCGCGCGCGTGTGTGTGTAAGAGAGAGACATTGACCCACATAGACCAAAAAAAAACTGACAATTTATTGAATAATTCTAAATGCGCGACTGGTTGCACGTACTTTTGTACCATCAATCGTACTTGCATAATAAATCTTTTGAGTGAGTGTATTTTGATTAGTAATACAGCACATGATAATTTCAAGAAGCTTGACTTGTAGGGAAATACATCAGAGCGGGCAGGAAAAACTTAAAGTTAAAAGACCCAGGATATAAAAACAGCGACATCGGCCCCAATTCAGATGCAACAAAAAAGTTCAATACAGCGCTGACCTTTTCCTAAATGCTTATGATTTATTGCCATGCTATATACATGCATATGATGTCACGTAATTGAAGAAATTGTTTAAACCAAAGTTCTATGTGGTTCATCAGATTAGTGTAGAAACCAGGGGGTATCTTTTTTCGGTCTCACAGTTTACATTTTTACGGGTAACTATATTTACAATGTCGACCATATTTTTTTCTCTAAGACAGTGACAAACTTAGTGCTCATTAACATCCTGAGATCTCTTATCACTGATGACATGCTTTGTTGAGCCACAAAATGCAAACAACGCAAAACGTAGATATTTAAATTATGTGGCCTGTAGCTGAATTTTGCACCAATGCTTACATTTAAAACTTTAAATTTTTTAAAGTCCCCCTAAGAGGGATAAATCCAGATTCTACAAGTTTTGTTCGTAGTTCGCTTCCAGCGCTAGCACATACCTGTAAATAGAAGTTGGAAAGAATACCTCTACCTATAATAATCTTGGTGATATTCAGCATTTAAACTTTTCAAGTGTCCCTTATATGCATAAGTTGAAATTCTATAACTTTTTAAGTGGTTCATTGGATACACTTGCAGCACAAACCTAAAATTGAGGTTGGAATGATACATCTGTATATAATAGTCTTGAAGATATTCAAGGTGTACATTTTCAAATGGGCCAAATATGCATAATTTTTAGTATTGTTCTTATATTTCTTTTCTTTTCTCGAGAAGGCAAAGCCTGTTTCCAATTTTTTTTCTGAATATGTTTAAAACAATATGCATAATTTTCAAAACTGTCACCCTCTTCATAAAAAAGCCAGACTTTATGTATGAAAGTATAATCATGTTTGAAGTTTCTTCGTGTAATAGACTTTACGTAAAATGTCGGACAAATTTGCTGGCAAAGAAAGAGTTCACAGAAAAATGTGTTGGCGCATGGACAAAATTGGAATTAAGCAGGAGTGAAAGTAAAGTTACGGCGTTGTGAAAGGAGCTGGACGGAAACAGAAAATGGAACCCAGGAAAGTTCAAATTTCAAAGCGCATGCAAAAACAGGTGATTGAAATAGGGAAGGTTGATTAGTATGAATATAAAGAGGGAGTGAGGATAAATGGTAATCTTTCCTGACATCACACTGTTTGGATCTTACAAGGGTTTTTTTTTTAGAGTACATCGAAATTCTTGGTCAGTGAAAAGCAAAACTCTCAATTATACTGACCCTATCATCTGACCAACTGTACATGTCAGAAATGATAATCCCTGGTGTCAACACATGGATTTATTCCCAAAAGATGGAAATTAGGTAAAATGAGCACTGACGCTAACTTTAATTTCCTGATGTGGGTTGTTGGTAATGGCATATCTGAAGAAAAATTAATAGTAATTATAGCATTTCAAATTGGGTACTTGAATTTTGAAAAATCAGATACACAGTAGCTTCAAAACTAATAAATTAAAACAATTGTATGTTAACCGTGACTTTAATTCAGGACATAACAAGCTGGTATCCTTTTGTAAATAGCCTATGTCTAATGCACGATACAACAATGCAATACTTAGAATATTGACGGCATTGTCAGGTTAGGTGATCTGGACTTACATTCACATACATGGTTGATATAAAAAATCAGATGCGTGGCACCTGAGCTGGACTAAAGGCTTCAAGACCGATTTTTAAAAAAATCTTGCCTGGGGAAGTGAAGAGACATTTCCCTTCCCAATTGGCAAAAACATCATCGCGGCTGAAGATCAAGTCAATGCATGGCATCCATCAACTGGGGATCGATATTCGAACGTAGAGAACCCAGATGGGGTTCAATGTTAACATTCTCCCCTCATGTAAACGGTGAACTGGTTAACAACGACCAAGAGTTTCGAAAGTCGTCTGTTTCGTGTTTTTAATTGATATTTTACATGTGAACAAACAGACCTTCATATGTGCGTACACCATTTGGTCTATTTGCCCCCAAAACAGACCCCGGCTCCTTGTTATGTCTTCTCCTCTGGGCATACGCGGAACTTGGTCTAATTTGGAAGCAATTTGTCTACACTCTTCTCTGAACATTTTTAATACAAGTGTAAGAGGAAGCCAATTGAATAAGCCCCAAGTCAACCGCCTTTCCCCGGAGCGTTCCTGATTGCATACTCTCAGAGCGCCCCGGCTGAAGCTGTTGACTCGGTCATGCGACGCTACTAAGTCATAAAGGGTTAAACTTGCCAGAAGCCTGGACCATGAGAAATTTAAACAGAAAGATAACTTCGGCGTAGTTTTGTAGTCTGTATTGGTTGGACTCATTCCAGAATGAAAACTTGCGCATTTTATTCCCGTACCTGCCATGTATATATCACGCAATATGGTATTCATCCGGATCATATAGTATTTCTCCACACGAACTAAATGTTGTGGTCAAACATGCATTTCTTGTTGCTCATATTGATGTCTATTCAAAGAGGAGGTGAGTAAAATCTATTATGTCTTACGCAAAGCGATACAAAGAGAAGCACTATATTAATGGCACTCATCTCCTACCATGAAGTGATACACACTAGCTGGGGGAACAGTTTGTTCACCTGTTAGATCGCAAGTAATTCCGTCTGGAACAACACTGTTTTAAAAATATTGAGACATTGATAAGATTGCGTTTATGGTTCTAAATATATAAATAACAAGTTTTTTGGCGTTTTCTTTGAAAGTGGGCGCAAGAAGCTGCAGGATTATTGCCCACGGCACTCTCTGTCTCTCTGTCTCTCTGTCTCTCTGTCTCTCTGTCTGTCTGTCTGTCTGTCTGTCTGTCTCTCTCTGTCTCTCTCTGTCTCTCTCTCTGTCTGTCTGTCTGTCTGTCTGTCTGTCTGTCTGTCTCTCTCTCTCTCTCTCTCTCTCTCTCTCTCTCTCTCTTTTTCTTGGTACTTAGTACAGTAAATAGAGCGGATTCTAGTACGCATGTACGGTTAAAAAAGCGCAGTTCGGAAACCATTTACCCCTATATCTGGGCCTCCCTTCGATATTCTGGAGTGTAGAGTAATGCTGGACGCTCCAGCAGCGGTGGAGCACAATGGCTGTCATATTGTTATTTCATCGTTAAGTTGCTCTTCACTGCCTTTTGAGACACGCCACAAATATCATAGAGGACAATTTACTTGGCAATTGGGCAATAGGGTTTATAAAGAGAAGCTTATGTTTTGAGGGATGGAAAATATATTTACTTTTTGTTTGAGAGGAAAAATAGCTAGCTTTAATAGACACTTTTACTATGGAGGTGAGAGAGGGGCAGAGGGCCTCTGCCAGTTCATCTTGTTCGTTACAGCTACATTTTAAACTTAGAATGACCGAGTTGCATCAATGTTTTTTTTTTTCTAATTGCATTTAACAGGCATACAAACTGAGGTTTAGCCCATCGATTGGTTGTCATTATACCTTTAGTTTCCGTGTTTTCACAGATATTTATGAAGTGTTATTTTAGAAAATATGCAAAACATGAAAGCATCGTGAAATAAATTCCAATAACCGTATGGAACAACATCCTATTGTATTCTGGTGGGTCCCTCTTGATTTGTAAATTACGAAAAAAGACAGCACATTTTTCTAAATAACAAGACTTTCGATTTCAGGATCCGCTTCTATCGATGTTCGACATATAACGTAGAAACGACCTTATATTCCCAATACCCGAAATCTGACACGATTATTATTTCATCCGTATTGCATGCCAGAAAGTCTGAAATTTTGTATATGTTTTATATGGCGGACTTGTTGCATCCTGAACCTACAGTTCAGCAAAAAGACCTTGTGCGTGGATCTGTGGCTATCGTCTCGCCTTTAGGTCATTCTGAAAATGACTGAAGAAGCCCTATATAATTGACATTTTTCATTCAATCATAAACATTGTGATGAAAAAAGGATCTCATACGGCATCATGTGTAGATATATAGTGCAAATTGCATGCAATAAAAGAGACTACTGAATGGTTAACCACATTAAGTTTACATCAATATTCTCCCATAACTGACTGTTTTTGTGTAACATGCAAAACACGGAAACATAAGTTTGGGGTCATTTTAATGTTGTTCTCTGATAAGCAGGTCACCAATCAATCAATCAATCAATCAATCAATCAATCAATCAATCAATCGATCGATCGATCGATCGATCGATCAATCAATCAATCAGTCAAGCACGCAAGCAAGTGTAATTTGAGATGGAAAAAGCTAACGAATCGCTTTCTGTTGTAGATGCTGCAAGTAAATGGACTTACTATGGAGACAAGGGTAAGGCTTTAGTTCGTAACTTAAAAGGAATCTTGAACATATTAAGAAAAAACAATCTAAGTATCTCTATGCCATTAGGGCTATCTATAATCCCGCGTGGTTCTTCTCCTTGATATTGCAGTGAAAATTTCGTTTACATGTGTTGCGAAATTAGCATATCGCTCCTGTATTACGAATTTGGAAAACTAACATACGCCAAGCTTGGCCAGTAAATTATAAATTTATTTCAGTATTTTTTCAACCCGACATACTCAGCCTGACTCACACATTTTTATCTTTGGTCCGTCCCCCAAAAATGATATAATTTTGTGCTTTATTATCATTATCGTATGGGGGGGGGGAGTGCTTCATATACTTAGATTTTCATTCATTTCAAATATGACGCATATGGCCTAGACATATAATGTAATAATGATAATAAAACGCATCAGGTGTAGGACTGCTAACATCTTTCCTAATTTCACTTCAAGGTCCAAGCAACTGGAAGAAGTCGTACCCAGCCTGTAACGGGAAAAGCCAATCCCCAATAGACATCCAAACGATTTATGCCAGAAAGGACACATCGTTGAACATCAATCTTAATGGTGCGGACACTGTGCCTCATACAGCGGTTTATACCCTTCTAAACAACGGACATACAGGTCAGTCTGACCTTGTCGACAAGACGTCTGGTTTATTTAAGTTTGTGTTTGTGAGAGTGGGGCTCTAGGTGTAGGACAAACCTGTAGGGAGTCGTGCTTTACCACTTATAAACTGATATTATAGAAGTAACAAGAGGAATACGACAGCTATATCCTACGCTGACACAAGTATATTACATTATTAATTCGACCACCTATGGCATGCAGAATGATTTTCCACACTTTGAGAAGATGAAATGGTCTAAAGTACTTTTGATTGCCTCACGACGATAAGACAAAAAGTTGTTCTGTCACATAATAGTTGTTGGTCTACTTCGGTTAAAAACGAAATTGGATCATATGATCTGATCGTGAAGCGTTACTCATTAAATTGCGATGAAAGCTGTTTAAAACTAGAATCATTCATCTGTTGTTTTGTTTATAAATTAGAATTGTTGTGTGCTTGCTACAAATTTACATCTGATTTCATACACTGACCTTGCATCTTTATTTCAAGAAGTATATATAAACTGCTTGTCCAGCATTTTTTTCACCTTCATGTGTCACTTTATTCTCCTTCTCAAGCGCAAGTCAACTTTGAGAATACAAGTTATATATTGAGAGGAAATATGTTGGCATATGATTACAAGTTAGCTCAGTTTCACCTGCACTGGGGAAAGACTTCTAACACGGGCTCAGAACATCACGTCAATGGGCAATCTCATCCAGCGGAAGTAAGTCACCCAATCAATTAGATTCAGACCCTTGATTGCTTAAAATAAATAAATAAATAAATAAATAAACAAATAGATTAAAAAAAAACAAACAAAAACAAACAAAACCAACCCCCCCCCCCAAAAAACACAACAAACAAAGAAAAAAATTTATAGGCTGAATTGTCTTCGGCAAGACCGAAACTCGATTATGATAACACATTATTTCAACGAGTTTCTATCAGTGCATGTGCCAGCATGTAATGTGCATGTGCTTTTGTTTATTTCCGTGCTGTTTGCTTATGAATGCATTTGCATTGGGAACTGATGGCCGAATCATGAAACGCCTGTCCCTGTACAGAATATGCGTAGAAATTATATTAATAAAATCCGTGCTTTCATAATATCTGCCACTTACTAAAGACGTAGCCGTTTTCATATGTGACGCTTTGGCGCAGTAGATAACAAAGGTTCAGATTCAATCAGTTAAAATCTGCGTGGCTGCAGACAAAGTCTGTGACCTTTTTATTTTGCTAACCCTCTCGGTGCTAATTATAGCAAAAATTCGGCTCAACTGAATCATTTTAAAGCTTTCAGATCCAAATTTCCCTCGTTTTAGACCTCATAATCACGTACCAACGTGAACATATTTTCAGGGAACGGAAAACGGTCCAGATACACGGCTTCTTTGGTGAGCTGTGTGTGCATTACCCAAAGCGCGCCTACGAGTTCTGTTGACTCAGTTTTAACCGCTAGACTTCAAGGGTTCAGAATCAATGATAACCCCTCCCCCTTATATGGGAGCATAAACAGTATGGAATTACAATATTGAATTTATTTCCCTACTATCTTGTTTACTTCCGAGGAAAGAAAAGTTCATTTATGGAATCGTTCACCATGTGGGCTGAAAATATGGCCTTTCGTTATAAGAAAGGTCCCATTTGCCAATAACATGCAAAGACCATTTGGTTTTATGAAAATGGTGCATTTGAATCCAAATTGCTGTATGGTGGCTTCAAGACAATACATACATATATATATATATATATAATATATATATATTACATGTATTTTCAATATATATATATAAAATACATGTGAAGAGATAAGTAAATAAAAATAGATCAATAAATGATGAAAAGATGGCTAGGTATTCATAGACATTTGTATATACACATAATCATAGTTGTACGGTATAGTTTATTCAACTGAAAGTTCGTACATATCTGATGCAGATGCACTTGGTTTTCTACAACTCGAAACACAAGGATCTCTCCAAAGCAGCGGACAAGGTTAAAGGACTGGCCGTGCTCGGGTTCTTTGTGGAGGTGAAGCTGATAAATCCGTCAGTATGATGAGTTTGTAAAGCAAGTCAAGAAAAATCTATAGTGGTGGCAGTTAAGTATGCTGTCTTAATAACAATATAAGTTCAATCTATGCACACGCCTTTGAAGTTGCCATTAATTTATAAGAATGACACTAATTTCAAAAGTGTTTTTAAAAGTTATTTTCTGTTGCCAACATATTCTTTTTAATTAAGAATTACAGCAGCGGGGTCGATACAGCGCCTTCTGTAGCTTCATCAACAGATCCACCCATTTTAAGGCTTGTGTGGCAGTTGTTATTCTAGCTGGGTACCCTCTTAGTGGGATTCAAATCGACAAGCACACGCCCAGAAGCCATAAGACAAGATAAACGGACGAGACAAGGTAAAATATACATCTTTTACTGGCTTTTTTCTTTTGCATTTTAGGAAGAAACTCACAATCCAAATCTAGAAGGATTCTTCAATAGCCTGGACAAAATTATCAATGCTGGTATGTACTTATCTCGCACCTTTGCCTGATCCTAATACGAGAGGTCCCAATTAGCCAATTTATATGTTTGTCTGAATACACTACCCAATACACAACATTTTTGTGGGCTAGATGTGTGTTTTCTCATAATGTTCTATGTTGAAGTAACATTCAATGCGTTGAAGAGTTTTGCTGCAAATGTTGTCAAATTTGCAGAAGTATTTCAATTTTAGACGACCATTATCACAACAAATTCCGTGTTTGTAGGTAGAGCGATTTTAAGTTACATAGGTGAAAATTACAATGGAAACCAATGGAAATACACATACCTAGCCCGCCTGCTTGTAGAGCCTTTTACTGAGAACCTACTCGAGCCAGTTCATGGTGACTTTACCTATTGCAACTCAGACAACCTCGTGAAACGTGCTGTAGTGCAGAAAAATACCCATGTCTATTGACAGTGTCTGGATTGAAGTGACATGTATTGAATTACATCACAATGCATTCTGGTATTTTTTCACTGACTTGAAGCCTGTATTTTGAGTTTCATGCAAAATTTCACATTTAGATACGAATAAATTGCTTGTGACGCAGACTCTGTATTCAATATTTCTGAGATGCGGTTGTTCTGTAGCCGAACGTACCACTTTCAATGGTTACATGAGATGGAAGCTTTGTACCACTTTCAATGGTTACACGAGATGAAAGCTTTGTACCACTTTCAATGGTCACATGAGATGGAAGCTTTGTACCACTTTCAATGGTCACATGAGATGAAAGCTTTGGACACAAGAACCTCGGCACCTCGGCTGTTAGGACCTGGATTTTCACCAATGGAAGCTCATTCCCTGTGGCCTGATTATATTTTTGTTAAAAACTATTGTTGAACAGGCCGAGTATACATCAAACATGACTACAACTTTACATACACGCGCTATTTTATTTTATAATGTATTCATTTATAATTTGTGTTTCCGTTTACAATTGCTGGTGAGCCGTCAGCACAATATTTATCGTCTGACCTTGAGTGTAACTGTCTTCAAATGGATCATCATGTTGGTTTAATAGTACACCACTTGCTTGTTCTACTTCGTGTTTTACATTGCCGCTTTTGACATTACATAATTGTGCTAACCAATTCGATTGTCTCCCCGTCGAATAAGTAGCCTCTGGCTAATGTTTACGGTAATTGAATCCAAAGTGAAATTAAAAAATACTTTTAACTATGTCCGTGCCTACCTGTTGTCCTTATGTGAATTAAAATAGGTCTTTTAAGATTTGTTGATTACATGTTTGTATATTTCACAAGAAGTCTTGTTTTTTCCTTTGACAAACTGCAGTTGACCTAATCTGAACTTGAGAAAGAAACATTTCTAGGTTGACACAAGTACTGCTGGAGAATACAACGGGTTTTTTTTCATTCAAGCATAAATTTGGCTCTTTCTTCAGGTACTCGCGTTCAGATTGCCCCGTTTGCTATCAGGCCTTTTCTGCCCAAAGATCTTCGTAAATTTTACCGTTATGATGGCAGTTTGACCACGCCCGGATGCTACGAGAGTGTAATATGGACGGTATTCCACGAGACTATCAAAGTGTCATCCTCTCAGGTGAGATGCACAGTTACCAGTTGGAACATGAATCTAAACTTCATTAGTAAAAAATCCAGTTCATTGACGTTTGATGTTTGAGCAAGATAGTGTTCATGATTTTATTTTTCTGTCGTCTTTTCAGATGTCCAAGCTCCGTGCCATTGAGAGAAAACCCGGCGAAAAAATAGTGAACAACTACCGTCCTCCCCAGCCAATCAACAGCAGGCCCGTGTTTGTAAGCTTTTCCGGTACAAAAAATGTAACTTGTTTCTACTTTTGGCAACACTTTTTTATAGTGGAACTAGGCATAGAAAGATCAGTTTAACTGTTTTAATAAGTTTGGACTGAGTCAGCCACCTCAATTTCGTCTTAACAGATGGCATTTTCTAAATATGTTTAGCCTCTCCTATGTTTTGAAACTTAGTGAATGACTTTTCTTAAGCTTTTTTGTGTTCTTGAGTTGTTACATTTATCATAGAAACTCTTTTGGTCCTGCATGTTACATAAATCTGTCCTGTTTCCTGTCTTGTTTCTCGCTGCAGCCTCGGTGGTTGCAGCACAGAGTCCCAGATAATATGACTACCTTCTATTGTCTTTATAATAGTGCACACAATAAAGTTGTTTCCACAATTAAAATATTTCTAGGGTTTCTCGATTTTTAAATCTTTATTTCAAGTTGTTGTTTTTTATACAAGGAGCATTAGCAGAAAAAGTTTGCATTTTCACTGACAATGAGGTAAATTATATCTTAAACACTGCATAACTTGAATAAAACTAGACATGAGTGAAACAGTTAACATGGCAAATAGGAAAAGATGGTGTAACAAGCAACAAGCTAAAATTATTCGACACGAATGCCTTAAAATTAGAAAGTTGCTGAATATGAGAATGGGAGCAGTAAATAATTATTTTTACACTCCCATATTTTTAATCCATCTCGTCATTATAATATGTATGTACGCTCCGCTCTAAAAGCACCGCTATGGAATTTTCATAGTGTGGAAAGCGCCATGGCCAGTCGGCAAGGACATAATATGAGGAGGTAAAGGCAAAAATTGATTTATTAGGAAAAACTTACAACATTGTGAATTACACAGTAGTATACACGTGTTACTTTGCGAGAGTCCTGTCCAAGACTTTATGGCTCTCTTAAATTCATCAATAGTCTCAGCTGCTTTACATGATCTTGGCAGGTCATTCCACAACTTAGATATGAGGGGTTTTAGTGAGTGTTTACCATATTTAACAGTTTTGTATCTCGAGATATCGAGGTTTACGGTTTACCGAGTGTCATGTCCGATATATAAGTTAAATACCTAGGTGCTTCGTCATGTTGAATTTTATATACCTCTTTGACAATGATGTGTAGCTTGTCAACTTTTGAGGTTGTTAATTTTACTTTCTTTAGCATTTCTTCGTATGTTGTTGTAGTCTCATTTAGTGCAAATCTCAGAGAGCGTTTCAACATTGATTCCATTTTGTTCCTGTTGTCTCTAGAGCAAAATGGGTATACTGGACTGTAATACCTGAAATTAGGTAGGATAAAAGCCTGGACTACCGTGGTTCTGGCCTCTATGTCTAACATTCGTTTAAATCTCAAAAGTACATTCATTTGACAAGAGGCTCCTACAGACTATCGCTATGTGTTCATCAAATGTAATCTATTATCAATGGTGATGCACAAAAGTTTGACGCTATTTTCAGATTGTCAGAAACCACTGATGTATCGATATACCATAGAATCGTATTGTAGGCATATCAGGTATTTCTATGTAACACATTGCTCAGGAAAATTTAATATGCACACGGTACAAATCATATCGCACACTTTATAAACAACAAAAGTATCGAAACGCAACTTTCTGCAATCTTATCTGCAATGAAATGTTTGGATCTTCATGACTACTTGTTTTGTATGCACTCTAATTATGGCGGATACGTTCCCATCTACATGGACCTACAGTCAAGTAGATACAAGTATTTTTACTCTGACAAAGTTAACCTGGATCAATAGCTATTACCATTTACGCTTTAAGTTTAACATTGAAATGCAATAGCTGAAAGTTCGTGATAATCATTCTTGCTTCTAAAACTATTATGTTCTCATCCCTTTGTTGCAGATACTGTAAGCAAATGGAGCTACACCGGGGAAAAGGGTAAGGTCACAGCAGAGAGTAACATTGGGTCCCAATCTCGTTCTGTTTTCGTAGATTTGTTGAAATGAGACGTGAAATAACGAGTATTCAAAATGGGTGAAGGACGTCGTCAAAATCGTCTACAATGACGTTTAATCCTTTGACTTCTAATTGACTCGCTGATAATTGTTGCTGATATTACTGTTTTAAACGTCTGCCCTTGTGGATGGAAATTTATGCACTACTTATATCTAGTTACAAAATATTTTGCGGAGGTGTAGACTGAAAAAGACTTCCAAATTTGCAGAGGATTTTAGTGGGTTAAAGAAATATTATTTGACAAAACGACAAACATCGGTTAGTTCTCCTTCATTCCTTCAGATTAGACATACCTGGTGAGTGCATGAACTATATTTCTTGACAGAAAAATCTCATCTCAGCTGCAACCACATGAATAGAATATCTGATACGAACCTCGTTTTGATAGCATTTTATATGTGTTTATATTCAATACTTGATTCTTGGGTAACTAAAATGAGACATGCAAGATATATCACAGATGAAGTGGCCTCAGGCTAATGTAATGTACTCTTAGAATTATCAATATTATCCCAGTGCACGAAATTAAGCAGAAGCAGATATATGTATGAAGCAGATACATGTAAGAAGCTGTATCAGGAAAAAGTGAAGTAGGCCGACGTCACCTTGAAAACAACAAATATGGAGACACACCTTTATATGGTTTTTGCATGACAATTGACAAATCAAAACTTGGTTATTCAAAATCGTGCGCACATCACGTCCACTCATACAAGAAAACAATAGATGTCCTGTTACATTGTATGTGAGAATGCCCCCCCCCAGAACCCCCCCTCCCCCCAAACTCCCACATTTATCTATCCAGATGTAATGTGATGTAGTCAATAAGTTCATTCATTAATTCATTATTATATATATATACATGCATATATATATATGCATATATATATGCATATATATATATATATATATATATATATATATATATATATATATATATATATATATATATATAAAATAATAATGAATGAATGAATGAACTTATTGACTACATCACAGTACGCACATGACAATGTGCCGGGCATAACACGTTACAACGGTGTACACAGACATACATTTCAATATAATCAGAGTATATCAAGGCAAATAAAAAAAACACAAAGGGAGGTTCTTATAAAGGACCTCTTTTTCGTATCACTTCGGCATAAAATGCTGCGACTATCAAATTTTTCCACGTCATCAAGTTTCATAATAAATTTGAATTTAAATTTTGTTGATTGTCGAGATTATTATTAAATGAGGGGAAGATATCGGCTGATTCGTTATACATTGTACTTCTTTCCTTGTCATATTTTTACAGTTTATAACTTAATGGAATTCGTTGTCTATTTCGTTACAATTTTGACATTTTCGTTCTTTGACTGGAATTGTGTGGGGACGTCTGTGTCTACCTGTTTCTTTTTTAAGGTTATGGGCACTTATAAAAAGAATATAACGAGTTATATTCTTTTTAGCCTGGTTATCGTACATTACAATAAGACATTTTTCCAAATTGAAGTCGTCCTTAAATTTTGTGTAGGTTCTTAATTTCTTATCGCCTTCCGCATTATTGGACATATCCGATTTCCATTGGTTGATAAAGTTATTCTTTAATCTTTTTTGAACAATATTAGAAGGGAAATCAGGTGTGATGTAACCGATATTTTCCAACATATTTTTAAAGCCCATATATAAAAAACTTTTCAAGTTTGCTTATTGCCTTGTTGATTTCTGGAACTTCAAAATTTGATAATCCAGTTCAAAGAACGTACGAACAGATTCCTGAGCCGCAGCAGGTCTTTTTACTAACTGGTACAAGGGAGACCGTGTAGGCTCGATGCCCTCAGTCATCATCTCAGAAAAATGTTTGAACCAAGTATCGGAATCTATTTTGTTAACAGTTGTTTTTTGCTCACTATATTTTGTAACAGATTCCAGTTCTCTCAAAAGGTCCCAAATACTTTTGGATTTTTGTCCTTAATTTGTAACATATTACGCAAAATATTATCTTTAAATTGTTTTTCTTTAATTTTGGATCATCTTCGAAAATAATCACGAGTTGAATAGTATGTTTGTCTCAAATAATGATAATAATAATAATAATAATAATAATAATAATAATAATAATAATAATAATAATAATAATAATAATAATAATAATAATAATAATAATAATAATAATAAAAATTTATGTATATATTAATAATTTAACGTCAAGGACCAAAGAATTGGAAGAGCTCGTACCCAGGCTGTGGCGGTAAGAGTCAGTCTCCTATAGACATTACTACGACTGCAACAGTGCAGGACACATCTTTATATATCACTTTGACGGGCATGGATGCCGCGCCATCAGATGCGGTCTATACACTTTTTAACAATGGGCATACAGGTCAGTTCAGCACCTTTTTGATGATGATGATGATGATGATGATGATGATGATGATGATGATGATGATGATGATGATGATGATGATGATGATGGATACTACGTCAAATATTGTTGTGGAGAGGTCTTTTGCTACTTTACTAAAATTTGACAATGCCGCCAGGCCAATTAGTCCTGGAATATTTATAAAGTATTTTGGTTGATTTTTGGGTCGTTTACGCATCAGCGATTGACAAACCATTTTTGATTCAATGTTGATCTGAGTAGATAGATAAGTGGTTAATATGGAGTGGGTAAACGTATATGAGGAAAAGATGGTCATGCTTGGCTCTCCAATATCTAAATCCCAAATCGTGGCCAAAGCTGTCACAAAAGATGCCAACTGTGAAATCCACATTTGCTTTCTTTAGCCATTTCCCCCTTGAATTTATAGACACTGAGTCCACCGAGTCTTTGGCGTGGGTTGGCAGCTGAGCGCCCCACCGACACCAAGTAAAGGTGGTGATCGACCTGGGTAATGTTATGTTGACAGATCTCATCTACAATTCTCACTCAAATTGTTTTCCGTTACTGCTGAAATTTAGTAAAAAAAGCATTGAAACAGACTACATTTGAGCACCAGTCGGTTTTGGATGGTTTAAGGCGGAAAGGGTTAGAATGAATGTGTACAAGTTTACCATTACGTTGTTCTGTTTCATAAATACCATGGTGGAGCCGACTAGCATTGCTGTCCACATCTGTTCGGCTGTTCCTACTCAGCAACATTCTAAGTTCTTCATTTTACACATTTTCACGCTCTGTGCATGCTGTATCTCGATGATTTTATCTGCTGAGTGAAACGCAATAAAATAAGATAAATAAATAAATGTATCATTCTGAGGAGTATTTATTAATCTTTCACAATACATGTATGTGAAACTGCATATATGTTATCTTCATGGCAGAATTTTTAAGTTTCTGTATCTGTTTCATCATTTTTTTTTTTCAAGCTCAAGTGAACTTTGAAAACACCAATTATAGACTAAGTGGTAAGACTTTAACAAATGATTTCAAGCTAGCCCAGTTTCACCTGCACTGGGGGGAAACTTCTGCCACCGGCTCAGAACATCAAGTCAATGGCAGACCACGTGCAGCCGAGGTCAGTCGCCCTGTTACATTCAGAACACAACAAAACTGTTACCATGGCCTTGTTTAAAGAAGCTTCAAATTACATATCAACATTTCAGGGTAATATATAGGAACTTGACGCCTTGATAATATCGTTTCATTTTAACGACAATGTCGCAATGAAAATATGTGTGTAATGATTTTTATCTTTTACTGCACTGGCACTTGCCATTACATATAACGATGACTATACCATAATCAGTAATCTTATCAATCAGACAATGTGGGCCGCACAAGCCATGTTGATTTTAAAGTTAAATTTGAAGTATGAAATATGTAAATAAATATGTATGTATGTATGTGGCATACTAAGGGGAGCGTTCGAAGGGAAATACTACTTGCATACACGAATTGTCAAATACATACAGATAGAGAAAGAAAGAAAGAATACTTCAAAGACACGAAATGCAGTGGCATAATAGGGACTCATGTGCACAGGATTTTTTCCAGTTGCATCTGGTGTTCTACAACTCGCAATACAAAGAGCTGTCCACAGCAGCGGACAAGATCAAAGGACTTGCTGTCCTGGGATTCTTTCTGGAGGTGAGGTTGCTTTTTGTTCCGCATTGTCTTGGGGTTGTCCCCAGCTCTCTGCGATCCACAACATACACAGTATTTGCACCACACGGCACTCTTTATTCATGCAGAGTTTCTTCTGTCACCATTATAATGTTGACCGTAACTACATCAAATATTTGTCAGAGATGTATCCTAGGATAGACCAGATGTTAATGATAAAATGGCGTGTTCTGATTATTTAAAAATAAAACTTCTGTAATGAATTTTTTGTTCTTTGGAGAACAGAAAGTAACGCTCCTCTTTTTAACAGAGATAAACCTTGTGATGGACCAGAAGTTTATTCTAAACTAAATTCTTTCTGTTAACGCCTTTCTGGTGATTTTTTATTTTGAAATGCGAGTTTTAAAAAGTGTATTTGGACGTCGGATAAGTGGCATCCAAGACTGATATTACCACCGTATCTAACGACCGATCAATGACGGTTTCATGAAATTTGTGCCACAGATGCACCTCACAATGGGTCAGAAAGTTATTTAAAACAGATTTCTGGGACTTTTTTTTTTAAAGTTTTAAACAGTTTTAGGTGAGTCGTGCCGAAGGGGATGACGTAATATCTCAAGAGAGATTTACGTCATCATCCAGATATTTGTGTCACAGAGTGCATCACTGACACGTTGCTTCTTGTTTGAATCAATCTATGACTGAAAGATACAAAAGTGTTTGGACACCTCTTCTGACAATCATTGTTCACAGTCTTCTCAAATTTACATTTTGTACCTGTTTGCATGCGCTGTTTTTCAATTTATTACCTTAACAGTCCTGCATTGCATACTGTATATCAATAGGAGGTATTCATATTGACTGCGATCCTCTGCTGCCACACTGGCTGCAGCAAGGAACTTGACAGGAAGGAGAGCAGATTATGTGTTAAGCAAGGTCAAAGAAGTTTCTGTTTATAAAATAATAAGCCAAGAAAGCATAAAAGGCTCATTCACTAAATTATGAGCATAAACGATGCGAAACATTATTAAAAAGTACCATTTGTTTGCTAGAAAAAAGTGTTATTTCTGGAGAGTTAAGTAACAGAAGAACAAGTGCGCCTATCATGGCGGAGGCATAGTTCTGTTGCCAAGGTGATGGGGCCAGAGCTGGTCTGCAGTTAATAGAGTTAAGTATGAATACCTTCCATTTATTGCCAACGACACTCCTGATCAGGTAACCTCAACACTCATACCTCTGACAAAATGTCTCATCAGCTAACCTCAACACACACACTGTCAACGGTTCGCCTCATCAAATAACGTCAACAGACTTCTCACTGGTGATTCTTATCACTAAATAAATTCGACAGACGATTATCAACGTAAAGGACAATGATTCTGTATATCATACCTTCCCCGTGTCCTTGAAATTTCTGTCATACATAAAATGTACAGAGGGGAATTGCAGGATAACGTTGTTATTGGTGAGTAACTTTGTTCGACACTCCGGGAACTTTGAGTGTGCCAAGAAAGTAACCGACTCCGTCGTTTTTGACCCGCGAGTGTTACATCAATTTTGACCAAGCCCACAGTTGGATATTTGTTTTACTCGACAGGTAGGGGCTCACAATTCCCATCTGGATGGATTCTTCAGTAACTTGGATAAAGTGAAGCACGCAGGTATTGATATTACGCTATCGACTCTTTATCTGGCTACAACAAGTAATTGCCTGAAGATAAATGAAAAACTTGCTAGTGTCTGGTACGATCAATTGCCACTGGACATCTACGACGATTTAATTCTTAGTTCTGTTTTGAAAATTGTCTTTTATCCAAACCATACACCTGAATACTTTAAAGTATCAAACACCGCATCCACTACATGTACAACATACTATAAAGACATGTAGATATACAGTGGTGTGAAAACAACCCTACAGTAATATATAGACACTAGGACATACAGACATGAAACGATATGAATACAGACACACAGTGAAACACAGGCATAACGACAGGCAAACTGAATCAAGTCACAGTAACATTTAGAAAACCATGCAGCAAGCATACTTATACAGTTATCTGAAAACATGGAACTATTCGCTTAATATATGTCCATGCTGAAAACAAGTCACAGGAACATTTAGAAATTGAGGCTGGCAAGCACACAGTTGTGAAAACAGGCCGATAGTAACATACATTAATAAAAGCAGACAATATACAAGAAGAAGAGAAACAAAAGAAACTTCGTGTATTCCTCCTGTATGGGGCAGTCCAGTCAGGAGGGCTACAGTTTTGTGTTCCTCGTACTTTCTATTGCAGTTCTCAACTTATTATTTTAAAACCACTGCATGGAGAAAGACTAAGTTGTTCATACTAAATCAAGGGGAATAACTTGCATGATTTTGATAATTTATTTTATTGACCTCATATTTAACCAGTTTATTCCATGCTACTGTTTCATACAATCCGATGGGAATTTATGACTCCCGCCACAAGAATGTTGTACATTTGGTTGTGTATTCAGCTGAATGCACATGAAATTGTGACTTCACTTATAATCTGAAAACAAGCTGCAGTGACGTGCAGACATTAAAATAGTCATACAAAACTCTGATACCTAGCCACACTGCAAAATTGCATCATTAGCAAATCCAATTATAAAGACATTAAAAACAGCTCCCCCCAATGTATTTGCGCATATGGTATATTTTTTACACATTTTTAGCTGAAAAACGAGTTCAAACTCTTGTCATTCATTACCAAATAATTAAAAAATTACTTACACACCTTGATTAAATTGGAATCATAAGGTTAGATTTTATCGATAAAAATATGCTGATTTCTGACATACTTTTCGAAAACTTTCGTAAGTTCAATATTATAAAGATACTTGGAGAGAAGTTTAACATCTGAATGCACTTAATTGGGTTGGAATGTACATTATGAGGGCACTATTCATAATGATGTGCTGTGCGCCAACACAGAGTAATGGCTTCACTTGCAGAGACTAAGGCACAAATAACTCCATTTGCCATCAGGCCTTTTCTGCCGAAGGATCTTGGAAAATTTTACCGCTATGACGGCAGTCTCACCACTCCTGGATGTCACGAGAGCGTCATCTGGACGGTGTTCCACGAGACCATCAAGGTGTCACCCAGTCAGGTGGGACCCAGGGCAGTACTTATTGAATGACACATGACTGACTCACATAGTTAATATTTGTTTCAAAATTAGGTTTCTTGCAAAATCGTAATGTAATGATCGATATATGCATTCACACACGTACACAGTTCTTGACCTACCCACCGAAGCGGTTTTATCCCCCCAAACAACTCTTCCTTTCCTGAGTTATTTTTTAAAATTGAAAATGTTTGAATATATATATATATATATATATATATATATATATATATATATATATATATATATATATATATATACATATATATATATATATATATATATATATATAATCTAAGAGGATTCAAATGTACCTTGAATAGACGTTCCTACAATTTCTTTTATGACGTAACCATCAAGTATCGTTTTCTCCTGCAATTTGATTTTGTTCTGTTCTCCAGCTGTTTAAGCTCCGCCTTATTGAAGGACACCGGGTAGGCGACAAAATAGTGAACAACTACAGGCCTCCACAACCCGTCAACAGCAGGACCGTGTTCAGGAGCTTTTCTGGTATTGCTGCAAGAAAACATTGCAACCTATTTCTACTGGTACTGCCAACACTTTTTGCAATGATGGGGACTTGAAAAGTTAGACAAGTACTTTTACATTGGCAGGGTGTGCATGTAGTACCATAAAGGTGTTGGTGTTGGTTCTTGGCCTCACATTAATACATGCAGGGGTCGACTAGATAATTTCACTTAATAGTTCATATTTTGACGTTGGCAGCTAAATGGAATGACACTTGCTCCTGACTATATGCGAATATCGTGGGCTGCTAAAATTGTATATTTCATTATCAAACAACTGCAACTGCACGCCTGGAAGGACCGTTCTGTGATAGTATATAAGGCTGCACAAAGTGACATTACAGAATGAAATGAGACAGAATCTAAGGAGTCAGTACGTAAAAAGTAGGTATAGAGAGTATTTTCAAAATTGTGCTTAGGTAATCACCAGCTTAGTCAAAAACAGGCAATATATCGACTAGCCTAGCCTGCTGAACAGCTTTAATTCTGATATCTCACAGAGAGAGAGAGAGAGAGAGAGAGAGAGAGAGAGAGAGAGAGAGAGAGAGAGAGAGAGAGAGAGAGAGAGAGAGAGAGAGAGAGAGAGAGAGAGAGAGAGAGAGAGAGAGAGAGAGAGAGAGAGAGAGAGAGATGCAGTTCATTACTGAACTTTCAGGACGAACAGCGGTGCTTTTTTGTATGGTTATGTCTGAAATCACAATACACATCTCCTATGTACCTGCGAGGTTGCCCGACATCAGGCTGTTAGCTAAAAATATCCCGTACGTAGCCGAATCAAAGTGATAATTTGATTTCTGGAAACGTAAAAATATCCCAGTCAATAACGACAAGTAAAGTGAAATGTCGTCCGTTCGCCCTATTCTTTAATGATGTGTATCCCCCCCTCCCCCTGCATCTTTATCCGGCAACAAGCGCAGGCTTAATTACCAGTATGAAGTTCGAAATGTTTCGCATGACAATATTTTTGAGGAGCTTTCAACGTCATATAGGCCTATTTCACAATAGTAAACGGGGGTGGGGGGTGGGTGGGGTGTCAATGCAAGAACCCTTGTTTAGTGTATGTTTTATGTCTTTTCTGCACAAATATAAAATAAAAAAGTGGAACATTTAAGCCAATTATATTAATGCTGAGGTATCGCTGAGTATCATGACCAGACCTAACCGCGTATCTGTAGAATAGGCAAGGTCAAAGGTCAGAGCGAAACCTCCACAGCGCGTATGATGAAACATTCATGAAATCTTTACAGTGGTGCATTACCTGTACACCTCCGGACGGCTCTGAAGCTGTATAGTCCATACGGTAACTTGCATACATGTTGCATGTGAACAAAATGCGGCGCCAAGACTGTAGACACTTTAATTCATCATCAAATATATGTACAATCAAGGCAACTATCACACTGTGCCACACTGGCGTGCTGTCATTTCACGGCCGTCTGATGCTATGTTTTCGGAATAAGTAGCGAAAATTTAAACTTGCAATAAGCATATTCGACTAATAGTGTGGTTTTTTCCCCATAACTTAACCCCTGGACATGTACTCACATGATTATTTCACAATTCTTGCTATCATATTTAAATGTGATTAGTTTAGGCCATGATTTTTTACGAACATGTATTTATTGTGTATACCGGTTGTGTACCGTGGTAACATCTTGTTACTGTCTTTTTTGATGTACTGTACTGTGCGTTTTGTATACTGCTCACTTTAGGTATAAAATACTGAAATGCTCATGATAATTATAGTTCCACACTAATTTTTTAAAATCCCACAATGTATTGTCCGCCTCTGGCTATTTTCTGATCCTCGTTAAAAGAATAAAGTATATGAAACAACAAGAACACACTTTATTGTATAATCGACCCTAACAACTTATAAACACCGGTGCACTGGAATGTCTGTAGCTTAGATGAATGCCCATAACATACCTTTGCTTACTTTGATTTAAACTGGATATCATAATATTACATCGAGAACTTATAAAACAGGTCTCTAAGACAATGTATACTACTACGTGTTACGTTAATCAACACTTTTGAAGTAACCAAGCTGCAAATTGTGATGGAAAGAAGAGGGAATACACAGTGGTGGCCCAGCTGACTAAAAGCTGGAATCATCTGCTTCTAATTGTATTCTCTTTTGTTAAAATATAAGCTGCTACTACTACTACTACTAATAATAATAATACTGTGGCTCTCCGCTTGTCTGCCGCCGTCCTGTGTCACTCTGTGACACAGGTGGTCTAGGATGAAAAAAAAAATCCATCCCTCTTACACCCTATCCCCGCCTCTAAGGCTCAGGCTTTTCCCATGGGAGCCCCCATGGGAGCCCTTATAAGGGCTACCACCATTCCCATTCCTTCCCCTCCCTGTACTCTGGGATTCTAATTTAACCTGTTGCCTTCTAACTCTATTATTTCATTCCTTTTCTCCCAGCATCCTACCAGGTAGTCCTGTACATTTTTATTACCTTTCCTGCCTCCCAGAAAGCCACCTTCCAAACCTAAAATCCATGCTATATGTCCTCTTCCTCTAAACCCTGAACCTCTTCTAAACCCTTGTAATTGTAATCTTCTCTGTTGAGACAGAATCAGCCGATGACACGTTGTTGTCACAGGTCTCTGTAGTCTCTTTACATGGAGATGAAACTTTCCCGTACTAAAGTCCTTGATTCGATATAGCCCCAAGATTTTTTTACGATGCAAATTTCTTTCGGGCATCTCATTACACAACCCTCTCAAAATTTTGAGTGGGCATGGACTTTTACGATAAAACTGAAATATTCCTTCGCATTCGGAAGTTTCATCGTGTATAAAACTTGAAGGCGAGGTACAAGCTCCACATACATGTGTATTAACTTCATTTTTGTTTCTTCAAATAAAACAATGTTACTCATAGGTGAAAGCGAGGCTGTATAATAATACTACATTATTTTACATATTTTATGAACAATTTACTTGATCAATTTGACCCACACGGATATTATGTATGTTTGAACGGTGTTGTGAAATCTCACAACGAAATGTTCCCTTTACACTGAAAACTTAATAATATTAGTTTGGAAAAGTCAACAAGGCTTGTATAGAAATATTTTAGTATTTTTCAAGTACTTGTTGCAGAAATTGGAATATGAGTTTTAGCATCAGAACATGCATCATAATTTTCAATAAGACAGATTAAAATATGAAAAAGGACATTTATAGGGGATGCGTTGAATCAAAAAAAGAGTACACACACATGAAGCCTAAAGATCTACTACATGTTCTTTGATATTCAGTTTAAGTTCATGTACAGAACCAACAGTAAACATGTTATTTGGGTGTCCTTCGGCTACCATGGAAGAAAACGAAATCCTCTTGAAAGCTGTTCAAAATTACATACTTTCGACCAAAAGATTCTGATTTTGATTACACTTTTCTGGCCTGTCCATTTGCAAAGTCTCTGTTCCTGTCAAGAGCATCGTCTAACCAGTACACTTACCCTTCTTGCTGTACATATTGAATTCATGTTGTCAAGTAAATTAACTAGGGCCTGAGTTATCGCACTCTTGTTTGAACAATTTCTACTGCTTATTTTGTTTTATCATGCACTTATTGTTATCTACTGACCTGCTTTGTCGAAATTGTCATGTTGAATTAATACGGAGGAGCAAATTTAAGCTTTAAACTTGTTCTCCAATCCCTTTTCTGTTGAAATAAAATAAGTTTAAATCACAAGTACATGTATTATGCAATAAAACTGGATAGGCCCAGTGCAAATTGAAGAGACTTTTGAGGATTGATCGTGGTACTTTAAAATACCACCGATCCAAAACCGCCTTACATCTGCAATATACTAGTACGCAGTTATCTCTTCGAATGTCTTGCATAAAACGTTTTCACATACTTATAATTTACCGCTCAATGATTTTTAGTTTTCTCAAATATGATCTGGAGGTACACTTTAAAGCGTGTGGCAGGGCTATTTTAGGTGAACCTGGAAGACTCTAAAAGCATTGAAAGTCATGAAATCAGTTTGTGAAAATTGATTTCAGACTGTAATAATTGGTTTCGGAACGTAAAGTGTGATACGTCTTTCCTTTACGACTTATTTATGTAATGCAGAAAGGTTTCATGGAAAGTAATTGATCTGGTCAAGCAGGCATGATCAGCCATATTGGTTTTCGTTAGCTTTGGCCTGACCGGTTGCTCCAAACCAGACCCAAGCTCCGCGCTACGTCTACTCCGAGATAATATATGGAATTTGGTGTGCTTTGGAGGAAACGCACCCTCGGGCACCAAAGCAGGACTCTCTTCAGTGGCAGGGAACAGAATCTTTCATACCATGTTTGTGTATGCAAGTGTGGCTATTAGATAGATGGATAGACAGACATAGATAGATTTCACATTGGTTTAAAGCAAATGATTTTAGTATGTTTATTTGTCTAAACTCTGATTTTTATATTTTACATTTTACGCTTTTACTGATGTAACTTGAAGGCATCGTGAGCTTACCCCGGTTCACGGTGCCCCCGTTGTAAAGGGTTAGTTTTCCTAATAAATTGAATTGAATTAAATTGAATAGATAGATAGATAGATAGATAGATAGATAGATAGATAGATAGATAGATAGATAGATAGATAGATAGATAGATAGACTGAAGCTCGTCTTCCCCAGGGCCCTTTGACACACCGCACGCCATCAACCATTAACACACGTGTGTGCAGTGACCTGTTGTGAGTATATTTCTTCTAGCAGCCACTATTGAAACAAGGAAGCACAGGTATTAAAACCAAATATGTCACACTAAGCCTTTGAGCAGGTGTCACTGCATGCGAAGAGCCAATCACATTCAAGTTCCTTATATCGGTCCGGATTTGAACCCTGTACCCCTCGCACAGAAAGCCACAACGGCTCTAATACGAATCGTGCATATACTGCTTTTCCGCTACAATTGCACACCTGGTTGTGTTAGTAACCATAGTCTTGCCTGGCGAGATACGGGCCGCTGCCTGTGCGGGGAAGCGGGGTATTGATAATATTTTGGAAATAAAGAATACTTAGTACATGCAAATGGAATTTTGTTCTTGAAACCAATTTAGAAAAAATTAATATAAGGAACTTGAATGTCATCGACTCTTAACATGCAGTGACACCTGCTGAAAGGCTTAGTGTGACATGTTTGGGTTTTCTGTATGGCATGGCATGTGTTAATCTTGATCGTTCATCTCCAAATAAAATGGAGTCCCTGCAGGGCTGTCTCCTTAAACAGTGCCTGGGGACTGGGAAGCAACATCACCATACGTGCTTAGTGAAGGCTCTAAATGTAAAGCTTGTCGAGTCCATTAGAGAACGTGCCATATTACTGTTTAACAATATTTTTAAGGTTGACACATGTGTACGTGAGTTGAATTTGGAATTACTTTCAGAATATGTTTTAACTGGTTCAGCTGTACCAGGAACACCTTTAGATTACGTAACTCGAATTGGGATCTTTCCAGTGTCTCTGGCGTTTGGAAGTCGGCCTAACTGCAGACTCAAGCATTTTAACAGACAATACGGCATCGTCGAATCCTTAAGATTTTATTTTATCCCGTACTTAGGGTCATATTACTTTAAAAATGGACTTAATACAGACTACGTAGTCTGACTGACCATACTACGTGGCCATGCACCAGACTACGTTGTGTTGCACTACTTTCTTTCCATTCTTGTGTTCATTCCCTTATATGGCATGGACTTAATACCGACTACGTAGTCTGTCCACATGGCTGCCATTTGAAAACTTGACTGTTCACTTTGTTTATGACCTTAATGTATTCATACACCAGAAGCAAAATAAAATGAGGTCGCGTATGTCTACATTGGGAAGCTTGTGTCTGTTATCTTTTATTTAATTATTAATTGTAGTTTTTTTAAAAATTTACAATGAAAAACGAAAATTGATAGTACTTAATTAAGTACGGGATAAAAAGAAAACTAGGCTCGTCCGGAGTCTGCTACACCAGACTACCTTCGTGACATCCGCATCTCACGCGCCCTTCGGGCTTGTGTGATGCGGATGTCTACTGAGATAGTCTGGTGTAGCAGACTCCGGACTCACCTAGTTTTCTCATTACACCATGAAAATTTCATTAAACCGTATGGGGAAGAACATATGCTGGTATCACAGCTGACGAAAGTTTTCCAGTTTTATTGTGCATCTTGTTTTATCCTGTATTAACTTCTGTATATTTTACTTGTATAGTGTCACTGTGCTTATCTCGATGTATTATGTAGGTTTTTCCTCGAATTCGGGACTTTTAATAAAATTATTATTATTATTATTATTATGAAGCACTTAATGAATATGACTGGTATTTGTAAACTTAAATTTCACTAACTTTGTGAAAAAGAGGTATCTAGCCCTGTCTATGACAGTGATATGCCGGTGCATCTTCCGTGATTGACACTAGGCGGCAGCGCCGTGCTTTGTGGCGGGGAATTCATATGCGTGCCTCGTTTTGGATTTGATTAGCACCCATTCATTCTCGAGGTGGGGAGATAACAGGTGACGGCCAGCATGACCTTGCAGCTCGCGTCAGTTGATGCTGTTCCAACTATGCAGGCAACCGACCAGAGCATGAAGTCCATATGAACCTCTAGCCCGAGACAACTGAAAACAGAATCTTCCTAGTGGCAATGGGGATCAGAAATCTACCACTCATCAAGTTGTCTGGGGTCATGACATTAGTACAGTTGTTATCCACAGTGTGTCCTGCAGGAGTGAAAGCTTAATGGGTTGAGGCATCTGCATTGAGCTCCAACTGGAGCTTGACAGCTCATGGACTTGAGGGAGCCCAGATGGCTAACGCGTGATTGGTCAAATTTTTCCAAACACCGTGCAATCCAAACTTTGTATTCTTGGAATCCCCCCCCCCCCCCCATGCCTTGAAAACACGAGCTCTTTTTATGGGGTGTACTCGGAGAATAAAAAAAGGGGGGGGGGGGATTAGGCTGCACCCTCGAACATTAAACATCATTCCTGGAAATAAACAGATTACAACACCATAAAAGATGTGTCCTTTCAAAGATGTAGTCGGAGAGCGACCTGCGATGGCAGCCTCCATTTAGATATACATAGACATCCCTAGTCTGTCAGCATAATTTGCCCCATATTCATCCCTTTGGTGAAGTGTTAGGGGCCCAGGCTCAGACTAAGAGCAATGCTTGGAACTGATGGGTCCTTTCCACAACAAGGAAATCTTAACATTCACTGACATTGTCCACTATACACAATCTTGTGACTAATGAGATGGATGCGATTGTTCTCATCTTGAAAGGATCTTTCTCACGGGAGGTTTTGAGCCCTGGCAGATCTATTTGTGGAACTGTGTGTTGGTTGCTGTCACAAAGCTTTCCACGGCTATATCCATGGCATGTTGTGTTTCCAGGAGTATTTCAAGAATATCTTCAAAACTATTTGACTTACAGTCATGAAACTTTACAGGATTATTAATCAGCAGGCCAATGTGTGCCTTGGGTTTTGTTTGTCTTTAAGGAACACTTGATTTACTGAAAAGGATTGTTGTCCATCCCATCTCTGACATGAACTTGTGCCATGCATACACTCCAAACTATTTGACCAACAGTTATTAATCACGATTATTATTTTCATTTTAGCAGGATGTTGAACGGGTCTTGCAGTCCATAGTCTCTACTCCCAATGCCACTGTACTGTACAATCCTTTCTTACCTCACACCACCACCAGCCACACAGACAGTCAGATACACACCACAAAACACGGCCAATTCCCTGCTGGGCAACAACTTATTCCAGACTTTTCCCCCCTTTATCTTTTAATAAGTAACAGCCATGTACTACATGTGGCTCATAGTATTTACTGTTTATCATCAAAAATGATACCAACCCCAGAGTAAGATGGGGCTACGTACTTGCATGTTGGCCTAGCTTCACACAGCTGGCCAGTTGGGGTTGGTGTTCAGTTATAATTTTAAAAACAGGAACGAGCCTCGTAAGAACATTTGCAACAAATATAATTGGGAAAGAGTGCTGAGCTATTACAACACCATAATCAGTTAAGGCAACAAATTTTTTTCAGCCCTTAAATTAAGAATAAATTTGTGGGAAGGGGATTGCTTGGGAATCTCTTCCAGAGATTGGACACGTGAAATGCAGTACTATTGCACACTGTGGGAGCATTTGTTTGTCATATTATAGAACTTAAAGGTCACCAATTCCAGTTTAGGATTAGGCCAGGGTTAGTTGTGATACCGAAACCAATGGCAGTAAAACTTTAGAACATTTTGCATGCGCCAAAGGCACAGTTACTTACTTGCACAAACAGACAGCCCGTGGGCAGGAAGGACTTGGTGCAGACTGACATCTGCAACTGAGAGCCACTTGAGGGTTTAAGTGCATGGGTTTTACCAGATAAAGGGAATTTGACTGTTTCCCTGTGGCAGTGACAAGCATGCATGAAAAATTGGTGAAAACCTAGTCTTCTCCCCTGAATTTCCCTTCTTGTGATCCCCTGAAAGAGTTCCTAACAGAAACACTGAATGGACTTTTAACTTTACTGTGATCTATCCAGCTTTTCTCTGATTTGGACAAGAGAAACAGAAAATGAAATACAGATTGGGAACACTATGACACGATATATATAGACTCTTACATGGCTGAGAGTGAGTTACTATTTCACTCTCACGAGGGATCACTGTTGGTGGGGGAAAAACAGGAGTGACCTCAGGTTACAAGCACCAACAAGGATCCTAGGCGAGAAAAAAACATCAACTCACTCTCCAGCCATGTCAGATTTGGAGTATTCTAGGTTCAATTGGGTAATCATTGAAAAAAAAAAAAAAAAAAAAAAAGGCCTATTTTCAACACCCACCTAGTGTGCCATGTTTGTTTACATTTGCTGTAGTTATATGTTTTGTGACCATGGAACCGCCAGGTCTCAACTAGCAACCTTCGGCACCAATCACCTAGCCCAAAATGGGAAACACACATACCAACAGTACCAAATCCCCATTCTTATCACATCCATCAATCATCCCTGGCGCAAATCTGATTCTGTCTCTACATTAAGGCACCAGGCATGTCACAATTTAGTTGTAACATTGTGCCAAGTCATGAGTTACAGTGAGTTACCAACTAGGAATTCCACTCTAGAAAATGATAATTCACTCTCAAACACAGAATAAATAAATGATGTAATCTATTTCAAAGAGGCAACAAATGAACACCTGTATTTCATATGAAAGATAGACTTTACTATCCATGGAAAATACAGCCAACATTTACAGCAGAGGTTTCCTTCCTAAGCCAATGATGTTGTGCGACCATTGCCATATGGTCACATCTTAGACCAGCCAAGGTGCAGTTCTGTTTGATTGGGCACAAATATGTTCAAGCTTCCAAGTATCATATTCATTCATTAAAGTGAAACTTCTAAAATTTAAATCCCATAGATATCTAACTGGTGTCCATGAAGCTATGTCATTCAGGCATTTATATATGAGAGTTTTTGTTCTGAATGAACTTGAATGGTACAAATCTTCGGACATGCATCGCAGGATACAGTACTGTCACACTTTCAAGTTTATGATCTTTTTCCAGGGCAGATGACAAAGCCTAGTTTATTATGTTTATATAACACTTAATATATGTCATAATGAAGTTTTCTAACAAAAATAATCTGACGCGGCAAGACTTATAAATTATACAAATGTAATATTAAATAGCTTCTTGTCTCCAGTATTTACGAAATAAATAATTACAAAGAATGTGTGACTGGCAACGAAATACAAAATTTGCCATCATTTCACCTTGCATGCAAGGAGACAAGTATTTCATACATTGTGGTCAACCAATCAGATGCAAGAGGGCTATTTTTGACCATGTCTTTTACTTGTTCCATTTTGACAAAAACTGATCCAAAATTGATATGGCTTAAAACAATGCACCACATGATGCACTAGATGTGATGTGTACCATGGTAAATATCTTTGTTTCTGTTACCTCAAGTACAGACCAAGCACAAGGTCTTGCTTGGTTGAGTGGCTAGCAGTAGCAACACAGACCCTGGCTTGTCCAGCAGGCTGCTGCTTCTTGCTTGAGGTAGACTTTTTTTTTTTCAACTATATATTTTACCAAAGACATTTAACTATTTAGTAGCCCTCTGAATCTGCAGTCATCCCCTTTAACATTTTTGCATGTGGTACTGCAATCTACAGTCCATTTTCTACAACTCAAAATTAGTTAACCCTGTGTATTCCAAACCCACCCCTTTCATGACACGGTTCACTCTAGCAGCTCTTTGTCACGATTTGCCATTGGTAAGATAGGAATCTATTTGTTGCTTTCCCCGATCAATGTGGCCATTGTTTAGGACTATGATGAAGTACGTAATAAACATCAAATCTATTGATACCACCGACGTGCTGTATCAACTAGTATGAAAAACACAGGAGAGATGTGTGAATGAAATTCATATACAATAAAGACCTCAAGGAATAATGGTGTCCCACACAGGGTCCATTAAATGATGTTCATTTCGTAAAATTTAGGGAAATAACTTCATTCAAATTTTAACAAATGAACTTCATTTAAATTTTTCCATCCCAAAATTTAGCATTCACAGACAATTACAGACTCTTAATATATGACATTCATTTTCTTCATAACCAACGAAATGAAAATTATCCACGTTACAGACTTTATAACTGACATTCATTCATCCAGTGGTGTCCACAGTAGTGAAGTTCATTTGTACAGTTTGAATAAATCCACAATACATTTATGATAAGGACTTTAAAATGAAATCCATTTCAACTATGGAACCTCTTATATGAGGTTCACTTACGACATACTATGGGTTCCCAAGCATCTAATCTTTTTGCAGTTCATTAATCAATACAAGACCAGGACATCAACTGTCACAGGGCACCCACTGTCTTTTCCCCAAGACCATAAGA
This sequence comes from Hermodice carunculata, assembly GCA_964020975.1. NCBI lineage: Eukaryota > Metazoa > Annelida > Polychaeta > Eunicida > Amphinomidae > Hermodice > Hermodice carunculata. The sequence continues at coordinate 92,115,114 of OZ026622.1, forward strand.
GTACAAACATAGATTGCTACACAAGACTATACACACACACGTAACAATGTGTAAAGCTGCCCACTTCCTGGCCCTAACTGTGCAGGTTACCTCGCCAGTTGACATACACATCAATATGTAAAATGCAATGTTTCATCAACCATTGCTACTACAAATTGCTGCACTTGTGTCTAAAAAAAAGCCAAGCTATCGGACCAAGAGACTGAGTATAAAAACTTTTAACAGCTCCCTATAATAATCAGCTGCCCTAATGTGGATCATTTAAATTTTTTTTTTTTACACACATGTTTACTTATTGTGGCAGTGTTTTAATTGGGTATAACCCAGTTAAGTATTTCAGTACCTTGAACAAACAACACAGTTTCCAACCAAGTGCTCCAGCTTCAATATATCTCCCATGTTGTCTCTTTCACAATGTACAAAACAAATCAGACTGGAAACACAAGGCTCATTTACACCATGAAAACTTACCAATACATGTTTCTAATAACTATATATGCTGAATGATTAACCTTAGTTTTCACATGGAGACCAAATGCACCATACTTCCCAACATACAACATTTTGCTCATCAAATCTGTTTGTGAATGAGTCTGTATCCCGCTGTAACCTTAAAGTCTCAAATTTTCCTGTAGCATGTGAATCTAGTTCTTGGCTTCCACAGACAATCTTCTATCATACATACTAGAGGTCTTTTCACGATGTATATACATGCTTATTAGTTCCACCACTTTGTTTCTGTCAGTAAAGCCACCTGTGCCTACATCTGTGCTGGTTGCCAGGGTAACAAGTGATGGTTGCCATGGCAATATTTACAAACTGCAGTACAAAGCTGGAATGTTGTCTTCTCTGTCTCTCATGCTTGCAGGCAGGTGTGTTGTCCATGGGTGAGACATTATCAATATAAACAGGGCACCAAGCCAGGAAGTTGGTACTTTACAGCATGTGTCCATATGTACAGTGGTCACAAGTTTTAATACAAAGATCATGGGTCCCTATGCCCCTTCATCACCCCCTTCTGCTTCGGCCTCTGCACCCTCGGCCTCGCCTGCTGCACCACCCTCACCCTCAGCTTCACCTTCACCTTCCAATTCTGCCACACCTTCTTCACCTGGAACAAAGAGTTCTTCGTCAGTAAAAATACAAAATGTTGTTACCTGATTGTCTTTCACTCCACTCTGTCAATTTTATTATCATACTTTTTCCCAAAAATCTTACCAGATTTTGATCAAATTTGGTATGAGGGTGCCTTATAAGGCACAGATGAAATAGATCAGATTTTTTGGTCATTGTGGCCACAAGGAAAACCAGATACAGCATACTGGTCAATGTGCAAGTTAATCATGCGAGCATAACAGCGTTATCATATACATGTATGTCTGGAATCTTAAGTTGACCACTCCACTAAAATCAAACAGCATACATATCACCCGCATCAGCTGTCATAAGCAAGAAGAGTGCCTGAAGACAGACTGGATACTGCATTTGGTAAAGTTCAATAGAAAAGTAGGTCAACACGACCTGTATGTAATGAAAATGTAGCCCTTGAAGATCATGATCTGTAAAATGGAAGTTTTTGCTCCAGAGTTGTCAAGTTATCTTCTGGAAAAGAAACTTGGCTGCTTTGCTACCTTGGAAAATGGATGAATGTCACCCATCTGTAATCCCCTCCTCACCCTCATGAAGGGCCACTACAATAACATAGGCAACAAGAAAACCTGAGGTAGAAATTTTAAGTTATCATTGAAACCCAATGGGTGATGGACAAATGGATGCATAAACAGTGATTATTATGGAGCAGTCACCCTTATAGGCATTGCCTGAAAAAGCCCTGAAGTGCTTTGCTGTAGTAACACTCTTATAGGCAATGCCTGAAAAGGCTCTGAAGTGTTTTGCTGTAGTAACACCCTTAAAGGCATTGCCTGAAAAAGCTCTGAAGTGTTTTGCTGTAGTAACACTCTTATAGGCAATGCCTGAAAAGGCTCTGAAGTGCTTTGCTGTAGTAACACCCTTTTTGGCAATGCCTGAAAAGGCCCTGAAGTGTTTTGCTGTAGTTACACCCTTATAGGCATTGTCTGAAAAAGTCCTGTAGTGTTTTGCTGTAATATCAACCTAATAGTCAATGCCTGAAACAGCTCTGAATTGTTTTGCTGTAATATACACTGGTAGTACAGTGCTTGTGGCATTTCATAATTTGAGAGTGGGAATAAGTCAGACCTTTTTTCTCTCTTAATTATTCATACAAACTACAGATACCTTCAACGCAAAGTATTGACTCAAGGGTCTGCCAGGAAAAAATGCTGTCACCTGCTCAAATTAGGTCATGGTGACACCAAAATCCAACCAGTTGCCAGGTAAGATAAGCATATTCCCAAATTTGAGCAAAATACATGGATGCATTCTGCGATATCATGGTAAGGAGATTGTGCACATCCGGAGGGACATCCAGACGAATGGACAACTCGAAAACAGAAAGGGTCCCCCCATGGAACAGACCTTAAAAACAAAATGATAAGATGGTTTAGTGATCAAGACCTCTCTATAAAAAAAAAAAAAAGAAGAAACTTAGTCATCCTATCATAAACTCATGCTTGACAGTGAGTGTGATTGTGCCTCAGCACATAATTTGTTCTATTTAAACACACTTTTAGCCTGAATAAAATCTGAAATGATAACCCACGGACATACCTTCATCTTCATCTAGCACCTCTTCTCCGTCATCCTCATCCTCCTCTTCTTCGTCAAAACCTTCCTCTGAATAAAACAATAAAACGTTTTGATGCACAGAACACAGAAAATGTGAAATGGAACCTGACAGCCACTTTTTTTTATAGTTTTCGGTATCTGTTATTTGTTGATCATTAACATGGGAATGGCTTAGTTTCACTTAAATGTGCCTCATTGATGCCACAATCAGTTTCCATTTAAATTTATTTATGTCTGAAATACATATATAAGTTTAGGTTTGAATGCATGGTTCCATTACTGGGCCAAGGCAAAAGGTCATGTTCATATAAAGTTTATTGATAAACATAGGTTTGACAGGCAAACAGACTAGGGGATACTTGGGAAGTGCAGGCATTGACTAAGTGATTGATGGACTGATTGGCTGCAATGAGTTGAATGACAATCTATGGGACCCTCTGTTGAACCACATGGACCATGCATGGTCCATTGATGCGCTCAACTTCTGTGGGCTCTAGCTTCGTCATAAACAAAACACTTACATCCTCACACCCAACATCTACTTCATTGTCCCTCTCCTCTACATAATCCTACCCTGCCCACCCCTAAGTAAGGTTAATAACCTCGGCACTTGTACATAAATGACGGACAACTGCAGCTGAACCAGTGCTGGCTGCTGCCCTCTTTGTGACATCATGCACCCCAAGGGAATCACCGGGGAATCCCCTGAATGACAAGCAGAGACGCAAGAAGGGGAGGTACACATAAAAAAGATCAATGTCTTTCTTGGGAGAAACATAACAGCTGTCTATGTCAAGTTTGGTGATGATTTCTGAGTTGTCAACACAAGTTAGGCTAAGCTAGTGTTAGCCCAGTATGAAATCATGTGATTACCTGTCGTTAACGACCGGTCTGACCTTTTAAGGGTTAAATCATACTCACCATCATCATCTTCCCCCATGACAACCACAGACTCATCTAAATCATCTTCATCTTCATCATCCTCATCACTAGAACATTAAAGGAAAAGCATAATCAAAATCAGATTACATATACACTCACATTATGTTGATTTACAGTCACAATACTATATTGAGCTTGACATCTGTCACCTTGAGTTTGATATTTATAAGGGTCTGTGCATGAATTGATTTGACTCTAAACTAGATTGATAGGTGAATATATTAAAACATTCCAAGCCAGCTGATGGGAGAAATAAAACCTCCATCTGGCATTAAATGAAGCAGCTCAGCACAGATGGCACATGTATATTAAATTTGTTTAAAATAAAGGGTTCTATTTTAAACAAACTTAAAACGAAAGCTTGAGAAAAGATTCTGTGACCTTGAAAAGGAGAAAATATCACAAAAGTTTATTTAGCTTTAGAAACACTGGTCAAATACAATTGAAGTGAATTTAATTTTGACGCAGCCTGGGAGTTGTGAAATATTTGGTTTGTAAGGGTTGTGCTCTGGACAGATAGTCAGACAAGCCACAAACTGTGTAGCCCCAAAACTTCGTGTCGGGGTGTAAGAATGTCAATTCTGAAAGTGTTTACTTCTCAGCAAAGATTGCTCATTCTTCAAACAGTACCTGAATGTTAAAAATAATGCAAGCCAAAAACTTACAGCCATGTAACATAAAATGCCAAAACATGAGAACAGAATTGGAATGAATGAAACTTTGGAATGGAAAAGCCTCACAGCTTTCCTGCACAAAACCAGAAATGCTGGAATCAGATGCTGCGACAGACACAGACAATCTCAACTTAAATGAAAAGGAAAAAAACAGGGAAGCACTTCAGGGACCATTCACCATCATTCTATCTGTCCTAAAGACCCATCAAGTTACTGACAAATCATGTAACTCAGGTACAATTAGCTAAGGGCTACTATTCCTTTAGCTGGGTTGGTGGTTCACAAATTTAAAAATATTTTTCTTTTTTCACCCCATTTTTAATCATGAACTAAAATGTCTAGATCATAATCATGATATTCCCACAATTTTGTGAGACCAGATATGTATCATCCAAAACTATGACAAGAATATTACTTGTACAATAGAATTCATATATGTAAATCAGCCCCTGAAATGTGCTTATCTGCAACTCCTTTCCACAAACACATTAGCACAGTCTCACAATGAATCTTCTGTTCTTAATCAATAATACCAGCTCTTTCAGCTTTGAAGCATACAGTGCCATCTAGTGTTATCTTGCACAAATTTCACTAGCGTGAGGTTCCTTCCTCTGAATACCCTGGGGTGCAACTCAAAAACATAAATTTTGAGCATTCTGTAACTTTTCTTTGTTTCAAAGTGAGCACGCACAAACATTTTGCTATATTGAACTGAAGGAAGCCCCCCCCCCCCCATAAGCTTTACACACTGGGTGGCAAAGAAGCATCTTTCAAAGGCAGAAGCACTGGTAAAGTTACACACTCACACACAGCCATCATGCATATATATGTCATCAAGTAAAACTCAAACTGAAACTTGAATTGAACTGAGCAATCCCTTATATCGAGTAACAACTCCACACCTTAAGAGCAAACTGTCGCTGTCAGTTTCTGTCTCATCTAGCACCACTTCCTCTTCTTCCATATTTCTTAAATACCCCTGGCTCATTTCCAGCACAAAAATGTAATACTGACCGGTCATTTATTTCGTTACACATGAAAATTAAACCTGACGATTTCGTAAATAAGAGCATGCCAAAACAAACACATGCACAGTGATCCAAAGGATCTATGTCCCCCGTCAAAACATTTTGCAAAAGTTGTTGCACTTGCTGAAAGGATGCACAAAAATTGATATGTTCTTGCGCCCTGTGACCTTGAATATAGGTCAAGGCCAAAAACAATACACAGGCCACATGCCTCTGGAATGATGTATCTCTGGTATAAATTTCGTTTCTATCTCTGGGTTCTAGAGATATGCTCCTGGACAGACCAACCAAGGGGCCCCCTATCCTCACTACATCTGTCCCCCAATGCCACTTTCGGTGGCGGGGGACACTAAGCAGATGATTCAATAGTTAAATCAAAACTACATCTTGACAATCGAGATACCACTGTGACTGACAGGTCTAAAAGCTACATAGCACAGCGAAAGCGGCAATTCTAGAAAGGATGTGCCCTACTCATCAGGTTTATAAAATTTAAACAATACATGCTTTTACCTATTGTAAATGTACATTATTGTGCATAAATGTAGCCTAGAAAAGAACTTTTTCATGAAGCAAAGTTCACTAGAACACATGGTTTACTCACAGGTGTTGCTGGTCAAGTTTTCGAAATTAATTCCACAGAAGTCAGGGATTCAAACTGTCAGCTGCACTTGAAGTTTTGATCAGCAACTGGGACCTGCCTTATCATTCTATCCTTTCACGCAAATACTAGTGGAGCCCATTTTGTTCTTGTGATCAACTTAAAATCTGTTTTGGTAGAGTTGCTTAAACATGCACTTTGACCTTTCAGTGTATCAGATTCCAAAATATGTCTCTGGCATTCAATCAAATTTCCCTTTTCTATAAGGCTACAAATCAAGTTACACTTTTCAACATACATCTAACCTGCCAAAAAACACATTTAACAAGATCACCTGGTAAATGAATCCCAAAATCACATTTCTTCCAGGCAACAAAGAAAAAAAAAAACCAGAAAGTTTGAACTTTTACCTGAACATTGCTTTCTCTCTACATGTGTAATGTGCAAAAACAGCTTCACCCTTCTTTATGATTGAGATACACCATGAAGCAGTTTTACATACTAACCTTCCAACGCCATTTTCCTCTACCTCTATATCTGGGGCCAAGAAATACTGCAGTGGATTTGGCCACATGTCATCTTTAATGACCTGTCAAGAAGAAAAGGGTAAAAGTTAGTCTTCAAAGTTAGGAATATGAAGCAATGGCATAACACAGGGTTCGATTTAATAGAATAAAAATGTTTTGCAAATAATGCTATACAAATTGAACATTGCGGTGCAACTTTCTTCTGTTGCAGAACACAGGGTTTGCAATGCACCGAAGGTGCGAGCATGCTAGGGGGGTCCGGGGGTATAACACAGTAAATTTGATAGACAGTCATTTCGTTGACGCTTTCAAATTGCAGACATTCATATTCCATATTGATCTGGCGCTGCCAATCTTTGACCGTTTGCACTCTAACTTTTGACATGGTGTTACAGTCAGGGTTGCGATAATAATTAGAAAAATTAGAAGTGACATCACAGGTTTGGCGAGTTGGGGTCCATCCAAAATTTTTGCATGGCACATGTTTGCTAGTCCCACACAAACTGGCATCTCATTTTTTAAACCAATCAGGAGACTGGATTTTCAGACACAGCGCCATCTATTGTTAATCTCTTCACTTACAGCCCAGACTGTCTCTGTGTCGTCGGTACAAATACGATACATTTTTGGCCTTACAAAATTTGTTAAAAAATGAGATTCAACGAGGTAAATTTCTACGTGGTAAATGAGCACAATTTCTTTCTTTTTTCAGATGATCTGATTTATTTTCAAGACAATTTTCTTTTCAGGACATGAACCTTTTATTTTTCAGGGCAAAATTTGTGTATAGCAACATTTGCTCCGGGTATGGCAACTTGCATCGCAGTTACCAATTTTTGCATTGTTTTTTAGCGATGCGATACTAATTAAATCGAACCATGTAACACAAATTAATTCTTTCAGTACCAATCAAGTCTTAAGTTGATCTACTTAACTCAACCTAGTCTGACTTATCATTAAGATTCCAGATTCGCATTCTTCATAAAAAGACCCTTCATTCAAGTACCAGTATGTCTATAGTTCCAGAGAGAATACCCCAGATCTACAGCTTTCCTTGGCATGCACTGTGCCCAATACGTGCCGAGAAAAGCTGCTGACTCAGTCCAAAACTGGGCACTGAAAAGGTTAAATTACAAAAGACTACTGTTATATCCTGTTACTATAAATCACTTTATTTTCGAGTGTATAAATTTTCCGGGTCTTCGGCTTTTTGACATTTCATTGTGGTTTCACCATTCACGGTTTTGGACATAACTCCTATTCAAACAATGTAAAAATACTTTTTTCACTGTGTTCACAGTTTTGTGCCATCAGCGAAGTAAGAGCACAGCAAAATTAAGGCAATTTACAGTGTACAAAGTATCATAAACATTTATTTGGTGGTCAATTCCATATTTTGGCCTATCCTTGTCTAGATATTTGTTGGTGGCCAATTCCATATTTTGGCCTACTATTTTCTAAATATTGGCTGGTGGTCAATTCCAATATTGGTTGGTGGGCAATTCCATATTTATGTCTATCCTTGTCTAGAAACATGTATTTGTTGGTGGCCAATTTCATTTTTTGACTTACCCTTGTCTGGATATTTGTTGATGGCCTTTTTGGCAACATCAGTGCTGGAGTACATCAATTCCAGATTTTGGCCTTGTCTACAAATTTATATATGTTTGTGACCATGGAATGGCCGGTCTCTAACCAGCAACCTTTGGTGCCAAGAGCCCAGCCAAAAGTGGCAAACGCACATACCTACTGCACCAAATCCCATTCCTAAAAAGAATGGTTCAATGGATGCTGGTATGGGCGAATGTTGCAATGGACACTGCCCAGCTCATTATATTTAATCCAACACAGGTACCTGGGTACTGTATTTGGAACTGTCCCAGATCAGGTACTGTACATATATATGTGAGTCCACCAGCATCAAAGTTGCACTGAAAATATATGTGTATTCAGAGTTGTCCAAGATCAGGGATTTTACAAATGAACCAGCAACCCTTGGTACCAATTACTGCCATGTGGGATTTCTGGCAACAGCACAGATGGAGTACAATGATTCCAGATTTTATTCTGGCCTATTGTGATATTTATTTGTAATTACCTCTGCTATATCATCAGCAGAAGGGTCTGTGTTGTCCAGGTACCATTGGAAGAAGGTCCGCGTTGGTCCCAGCTTTCTCTTTCTGTTCTTAGCTGCCTGATTCTCCTGAGCCCGTTTTGTCAAATCATTTCCTTCCTTCCACTTCATGGGCATTGACTGAGATGCTGGGTCCCCTACAATGAAACACAATTTATTTATCTGTGTACTTCTACATGGTGGACAGACTGTCATGGAGGCACATATTTCTTGTGGTCCTGTACTTGTAGCTGCAGGCAGATTTTTTAAGCTTGATCAAGTTTTTAATTTGAACACTAAACACACTGAATATGATGAGAAGAAGCACACAAATGAAATACTTGGGACACAAACTCGAACAAAAAGTATTAAACAACAAAGCAAAGTTTTCTTGACCATCCTGAAGAGGTCCATATACAGCTGAAGCAACAAGATAACAATATGCTGTTTTACTTCCAACATTTAATCAAGCACCTTTAAAGGAGATTTTCTTCTTTGAAAGTCCGCATAAAGCAAAAGTAAGATCATGACAACAAGCTGTCTTAAATTGCACAATTAATTTTGCAATAACTGCTCAGGAGGGGAGAAAACCCCCCAAAACTTGCTGGAATTCAAACAGGTAAAAAGAGCTCATACTACAGTGTACTTGTTTTAATTCAATTTCTCAACTGTTCTCTCCAGTTTTTTTGCAGTAAACCCCAGGTTTGGTCATTATGAAGAGGAACAGTAAAATTTTGCTCCAGAACAATGTAAGACTGATGAAACTAATCACCATCTTTTTCCTAACAAACTGGTGCATGTGTATATTAGCTTATTTTAGCATCTCTGTCCCTACATCTCCTGTTCCACCTTTTGTGGCGTCAGAAAATGACAAAATAATTATTCCATTAATTTTGTAAAAGTAATGACACCCTACTTAACATAGGTTTTGTCTCTAGTTTCAGACTATGAATTTTATTAAGTGACTGAGTGTGTAAAAGAAATCATCCTGAAAACGACTTGACTTTAAACCAAGACCAAGCACCACATCCACTTTTATGTCCCCTTCATGATGCATGTAGGTTGATTTATATTAACAGTGGTAACACAAAAGATTTGCTCCCAAAGCACCTACCAAACAATGGAATGTCCACAGAATGTGTTTTCTCTTTTTACAATACATTTTTGTACAAATTAGCAGCCCTCCATGGTTCTCCCAAGAGCCCTACTTTTGCAGGGCTGTGACTTAGGCTTCCCATTATAAGGTATAGGCAGATGGGGCAGTAATATTCTTGAAATCTGCTCAAATTTGCTTCAATATGGAAATCCCACAAAACTGCTAGCATTATCTGGGGAAAATCCTGAGCCTTCCATGCTTTGAATTCATCTGATCTGATCTATTAGCATACAAATACCAAGGACTACATAAAACACTAATCAACCCAAGGTTTGCCCTAAAATGCCAGGTTAGAAGCCAATGCTGGCCACAAGCAAAGTGAATTAGTCATGACAATATGGTAAATAAAATTGTCTTCTGTTTTCACAACAAACCTTGATGACTTATCTTATTCAATGGCCAAATATCCACCACAGATTATCTCATAACAACATGCAAATTTCTATCTATTCCTAAGCAATATCCAACACCAATTTTTGCCTTCTTTTGAAGTGGATTTTTTTTTTTAAAAATCAGGGCAGCTGGTGATTAACAAATTCATAAGTTTACTTGAAATACGGAAATTTAACTGGTCTCAAACTGGTGAAAAAAATGGACTTGGCAAGTATTGAAAATGTCCTCTTCAGCATGTTCAGGACAAGATAAATTTTCAAAAATTCACATGCCCACAGGGCTCGTGGATATTGAAAATCACTAGCCCCTTGGAAACAACTTGCCCCCCAAAATACTACCCAGTGAGTATTAATAATAATGTATTAACATGTACAAACCTGGCTCACACATCCTTTCTCCCGTCTAGTGCTCATGACAAGTTCTTTTGATATGTTAGTTTGGACCAATTTGTTCACCCATCCAAAGATCTTATTTGTGATAGCATATTCAGAGGTTGCCCCAATGCTAGTGCTTTGAACTAGTTTCTAGTCCTGACTAATATTTCACTTGTCTTCGCCTAGTGGACATGCATACTGGTGAGCCAAGTCTTTGTACATATTGTTGTATGTTGCAGGTATGAATGAACTTTTGACTTCATTAGGAAAAAAAATACATACAATATTTGAGCCCTTGTTCTCCATCTCCTTGGTCTGGAATGGAAAAATTAAGTCAGGTCCTCTACTTGAAAATAAACTTAAGCTACAGAAAAACAGCACAAATCTACATGCTTTGCTAAAATATTAAAAAACACAAATAGACATCTATAAGCAACACAGGTTTTTACTGTTTACTATTAGACAGATCTAACACAAAGTTATGAGAGCTATAAAGATTACACAAAGCTGCATGGGCCGTTTTGCCCAAATCTGCACCTCTTCAAAAAGATGTCATTCAACATTTGTCTGAAAGGGTAAACTGGACTGTATATGTATTTAAACTTTAACAGTCTTTAACTGAAACAACACATTTTACTGGAACACTGTACAAGTAGATATTACATATTTATTTTCAACCAGTTATACTGAAGTACAGAAAATAATTTCAAAAGCATAAAAGAACATCAATTTTAGTATTTTATGCTTTCAAATTCTTATCAAATGAAGCTTTTTGTCTTAAAATGCACATGGTAAAAAGAATGAGCCAAGTCATCAATAGAGACACAAACTTCTCAAACATGACTGAGCATTTACAAAGACTGCCAGACATCTTGAACGAGGTAATGATTTAAGGTGGAACAGCCCAAGAAGAACAGAGTGTGAATGTACCTGAGGTGGCAAGATGGAACTCTTTGCACAGAACGTCATTTTCAAAATATGGGTTTTCACTGAAGTGCAATTTGATTCTGTAGCCTGACTTAATATCTTCAAATTCCTCTACTTCCACCTGGAAATAAAATAAAAAGTGTACACTACAAATACAAAGACAATGATTCACCATCAAATAGCACCCAGTGTTAAGCTGTGGCATTTTGTGACTTGTGGACAAAAACAGCTATCAAAATGAGCTGGGTGGTGGTGCTCAATCAATAATGCCAAAAGCTCTGTTGTCATTATGACTCTGGGAGCAAGTGTATGTATCAACGATTATTCAGTATCTTATATGTAATGAGTATAAGGTGTACTTCAATGGCAGCATAAGTATGAACAAGAGGGCTGTGTGAACAGCCCGTGCCTCAGCTGATCTTGACATTCATCACACTTGCAGCTCTATGAACTTGGGAAAGGATCAAGGACACCATGTTCTGAGTAAGTCTGACCTTTATAGAAGAACACTTACATGTACAACATCAAAGTTCAAGTAGTTCTCAGGTTATAATGAAGAGTAAAATTCATGTATGTTGCACTGTGACCCCACAAACGAGGTCAAGGTCATTCATGTACTGTCTCAGCATGACCTTCATACAGAATAATTAACATGTGTAGCTAACTCAAAACAGATCTCAAGTTATCAAATAAACAGTAAATTTCGTGTCAGTTGTCCTGTGAATTAGCATTAGAATGCCCATTGACTTACATAGTAATCAATAGGAAAGCTCCACTGACTGGTAAGTACCGTAATTGAAAATCCTTAAAAATCAGGAATCCAAAGAAGTGCCACCTACTAAACAACTGTTTGACCCTTCCACAACAACATATCCATCACATTTCAGCTTAATCTGAGGGACAGTTTTGAAAACAAGTGAAAAATAGCAAAACCATACAAAAAATTCTTTAAAAAAATTGCAGCGCCACCTGGTGAACAAATTGGGAACTAGGTGTCCCCCCGGGTGTGTCTATGAACGATATCAAAGCAATTGGGTGAGCGGTTTCATAGGAGAAGAATTTTGAAGGTTTGCCCCAAAAAAGAACAAACAAATTCATAAAAAATCCAAAAATCAATAGAGCATGACCATTTGAACACACTTGATAGAGATCCACCCAAGGCACATCCCCACCAAGTTTGAAGTAAATCTGGTCAATATATTAAAGTTATGACCATGACAAGAAATTCCCATGTTTAACTTTCCTATTAAAACTTTTGTAGAGATTTTTGAAAAAAAATCATAAAAAAATCCAAATTCATTGGAACATGACCATTGGAACAAACCTGGTAGACACCCACCCAAGGTACATTGCCACCAAGTTTGAAGTAAATCTGGATGATGGTTTTGGAGAAAAAGTCGAAAATGTAAATTAGCATAGAATGCCCATTGACTTGCATGGTAATCAATAGTAAAGGTGCATTCAAAAAAAAATATAAAAATCAATGGAGCGTGACCATTTGAACAACTTGGTAGAAATCCACTCAAGGTGTATCCCCACCAAGTTTGAAGTCAATCTGGATGACGGTTTTGGAGAAGAAGTCGAAAATGTGAATTAGCATTAGAATGCCCATTGACTTCCATTGTAATCAATAGGAAAGCTGCATTGACCGACAAGTACCCGAATTGAAAAAATCGTTAAAAATCAGGAATCCGCAGCATTCCCACATAGTGAACAACTTTGTTTGACCCTTCTACAAGGAACATATCCACCATGTTTCAGCTTAATCTGAGTGACGGTTCTGGATAAGAAGTCGAAAATAGCTATAACACACAAAAATTCATAAAGAATTAGGAAAAAATCGCAGCGCCACCTAGTGAACAAATTAAGAACAAGGAGTCCCAGGGAGTGTTCCTGTCTGATATCAAAGCAATTGGGTAAGCGGTTTCGGAGAAGAAGATTTTTTAAGATTTACCCAAAAAAGAACAAAAAAAAATCATTAAAAATCCAAAAATCACTGGACCATGACCAATTGAACAAACTTGGTAGAGACCCACCCAAGGCACATCTCCACCAAGTTTAAAGTGAATCTGGCTGACGGTTTTTGAGAAGAAGTCAAAAATGTGAATTGTGGACGACGGACGGACGGACGACGGACCCTCAAAAAACCTCAGCTGACTGACAAGTCAGCTGAGGTAAAAACAGTACAGGGTGTACATTTGGTTAGACAAATGTCCAAATCTTTTGTCAGTAATTATTGATATTAAAGACAAAGAAGCTTCCAACATGTCGAATGAGATGCTTATAATTAGATGGTACAAGTTTCATGGTAGTAGCTCAATTTGTTCAAAAGTTATTGTCATCGTTCAAGTCATTGTGTCTGCAAGGTAAGAAATATGACCCTTGGTGACCTTGATATTAGGTCTGGCACGCTGAATGTTCAACTCAGCCAAGTGTCTTATGAAATGCTTCTGCAAGCTCAATTTGTCCAAAAGTTACTGCATCTACAAAGGTGGCAGACAGACAGACAGATGCTAAGACATAAAGACAACACCCGCTTGGCTAAAAGGCTGAGATGGTAAAAATCCAGGGAACTGGCCTCCAACTCCCCACTTGCATAAGAAGTGCTGTACCATTAAGCTTATTAGCCATACATTGTCCATGTGTGTACTGCACTTCTTATTGGCATATGTGTTGTTTGTGAAATTTTTGCAAATCTTTTGTAAATGCTCTACCACATTTCTGCATGGTGATTATGCCGCTCCACAAAATGGTTTTTCTATGTTTTGGGAGCATGGAATGGCGGGTCTCAAACCAGCAACCTATGGCACCAATTACCCAGCTGAAAACTGGAAATGCACATGCATACCATCCACACCAAAATCCCCATTCCTAAAATGAATGGTTCCATGGAGGCAGGTATGCATGAATGCCATAATTAAAATGGTCTAGTTCATTGTATTTATTCCAGTACAAATGAAGTACTGTGTTCGGAGTTGTTCCAGATTGGGGACTGTACATTGCAAGTCCACCACCATCAAAGGAGCACTGAAAATATATATGTTCTGTGATCACAAAACAGCCGGATCTCGAACCAGCAACATTCAGCACCAATAAAACTAGCCGAAAAATGTGAAACTATGTAATTTGAGTCAGGCACAAAGTAAACTGAGTGAGCTTTGGCCTTCAGCAAGATAGCACTTCAGTGAAATGGTTTTCAACATATAGTAAAACCTCTCTTCAGCCTATGCGGAAAGTAAAAATCTGGTGTTGGATATTCGGTCCACCAGTTATGTCTGTCATGGTGGACTGAATTCATATTTGGTGGACAAATTGGCGAGCGTCCAAAGGACGCGAAGCCATATTGGGGGGGGGGGGGGGGCCGGGGGCATGCCCCCCCCCGAAAATTTTGAAACCAAGCATGTAAAATGGTGCATTCCGGGGCAGTTTTTGACAAAAATAAAGGAGCTGAATTTGTGCACTTTCGTTTATTAAAAAGCTGTAAAAGTGATTTTCAATTAATTATCGTTTTGTATAATCTGTTTGTATTGTTTCAACTATCCTGTTTTGTTAAAAATATTTAAACTGGCATCAAACCTGGCAGGTTATCAAATGTATTTGAGTGGATTGTGTGTTACAAAACTTAAAAGTAGAATAGTTTTGTAACACACCTTAGAATTGCAAATACAATGAACAGCAGTCAACTCTTTTTCTGAATTCAACAAATTGATCTTTAGATCCAAATTATTTGTTAATAAGGCCAGCCTTAAAAATATTTCTGTTTCGTATAACAAGGCCTTGAAAAATTTGAAGAGGCAGGAAGGATTTTTAAAAAAAAAATTTTTTTTAAACTACACATACCTATCATGTATTACTGCAATATGGGCATCATGCCACTTCGGGGACTGATGGACTTAGTATTGATACAAGATAAACAAGATCCCAGGTTCAAAATTTTTTATTAAATATGTATTAAAGCAAGAGACTGCCACAGATGAGGTTGTAGTAGGACAATATATGCTTCAGGCAGGTTTGCTGGCGCTGAGACAGAGTAGCCCCACTGTAAATACACCTCGGCTTGGCTTGAATTGGGGTGGGTCTTTTGCTATTTTAAACATGTACATGTACAGGACTTCAAGAAACAAAGGATTAGCGTAATTATAAAGTTGCCCTTTTTTTAAAATATCACAGAAGAAAAAGAGTAAGATATCAAATACAAATGTGCAGTTTTAATTTTCACTTGACAACAGCAGGGGGGGGGGGGGGAGGGGTGTATGATGAGGGTTCCGAGAGTAAATATTACAAGTCATGAACACACCTCTTTTGTGTGTATGCGCAGGGACGTGGATTAAGAGTTTTATTGCTCTATGGTCAAGTCAGATTTAATCTCGGGCAATTTAAAATTAATAGGTACTTGCCCAGTTGGACAACCAACCTTTTTTTTGCTGGGAACTCTATTCCTCAATTTTTCATGACACAGTTACAAGTTGCAGTTGTTTGCAAGGCTGGCTACGGGGGGAGGTGGGTCTTATCACTTAAAAAATCAGAGCTTTCGCAGCACGCGCGTGGGGCGCCGATAGGTGATAATAATCGCTAATTGATAAACATTCCAAGTTTAAACAATTAGTTGGTCCGCAGTTGTATTCATCAGAACTTTATCTCTGTCAACACAAGCAGACATTTTCACTGTCGTACACTACACACGATTACGTTACCATAGCAAGGTACCGGCAGTAATTATTGGTTTGCTGAGCGGGGTCACACTTCTCACCGTCAGTGTGATCTGCCCCAATGATGTCAAAGCAGCGTCAAAATACAATAAAATTTGCATGGCGAATTCATCTGCAAATTAACATCAAATGCCATTTATCGGTGGGTTCTAAGAGTGTTGGAAAAAATAGGTGCCTTGACATGACTTCCAGTCACACCCAAGTGACAGCGCGGAGTGGATCTGCGGTGAACTGACCAAGTCTCATGGACTGATTTGGGACACATTCGGCTATTCCCGCTATCCCCTACCTTTGCGTATTTGCCTGTGACTCCAAATAATTGTTGCAATTAACACTGGAATCTTTCTTTACGCATGCTGCAATATAAACAAAGCTTCGCGTTTGTGTGTTCCCTCCGTAAATTACTACTGATTCACACATGTTCACTGGGCGGAAGCCATGATGAAAACATTGAAACACGAGCCGTGATTGGCTCATTTTTGCATGTAACTCAATTGAACAATCGGGTGATGGTGGCACTTTCAGCACATCTTACCTTGTTAAGATAATGTAAACATTCCTCCTCTTCTTCATCCAAAATAGCGGAGATCTGTGGATGGTTCACAAACTGGTGATGCTTGGTTAAGGTTATCAAAATCTTTAAGAAAATGCCAACACCTGGTGTTGTACAAACCACACACAATCAAGTAAAGTGCATCTGGTACCATGAGCTCTGAGACCCCAGGAGTAATGACTAGTTCTTCACCATATAAACATTTCTAAAACAGCCTCTTTCATAGTCTATCATTAAAATGTTTTCCTGTGTATATATTCAGTTTATTAAAGTAATTTAGTGAATGTGAAGTGTGTCCCGCTTTCAAGTCAAGTATCATCAGAAAAAAGTTGCAACTGCAAAGGTCTTGATCTTTTAAACACGCCACACAAACATATCCTCATTCTAACAAAAAATTTTGTAAAAACTTGTTGACTTCTGTTTTCTGGTAATTATGTGACAAGATGTATGTACATTTTACTCATTAATCAAGTTTACAGCACTAAAATCTAGCATATGTGAATAAATATTCTTAACATTTTAACTAGTCATTTTTACTCAATTTGCTAGTTTGGCAAGGGCAACATACTTTGCCACGTTTGATTCTAGGATCTGAAAGTTCACAGTAGTACTTCCTGGTTAAATGACTTCAGCCAAAGCAGCACTGCAACTTATAAGAATGTCCCATGCTTGTTACCATGATAAAGTTTTTTTTCTATAATGAATGTAACATTGATGTGTATGTTACAAGCCCACACCATATTACACTGTGTGGCATACAGATAACAGTAAATGCCCATGCATAGATGGGAGTTAATCATGGACGGCTTCACAAAGTATAAGAAGCATATAATTGTATGTTGCTTTAAAATTGAATCTAATTGGAATACACATCTCTAGCTTGTAACAATTTTGTGTATTGTGCTGCAAATTTGACAGAATACACAACTACAGTTGTGACCTTTCCTATTGTGCATCAATAGATAGTTAATTGGCATCTTCGAAGATATCACCGCATCTTGCCAAAATGTCAATTTAGTGTTCTTGATGTTTGAACCCTTGCTTCAGGCAAACCCTTCCCCACCATGCCCACCCTTATTTGTTTCTTACCAAACAACGACAGACGCTCCAGAATGTATCTTTTTTGTCTTGGAACATGTTATGCACGAATCCTAGCAAAAATACTGAACTTGAAGGAAGCTGACAGTTCACATAATTAGAAGAAATTTATATACAATTCATACCTCTACAACAATGGTGGGACTACAGCCACTTATATGTTTTAAAGTTTTCCCTCACCAAGTACTTCATTTTTTATGAAAACTGAAGGAGTTGAATAGTTATAGCACTCTTGAGTAGAAAATTTGCCTTTACGATGACGCAATACAGTGAAACCTGACGTAAGTGAATGCTGGGAAAAACTAATGTCGGTGTTGGCTTGCTGATGAACATGACAGGAAGTGCACCTGTACATATACACTGATAATACTTGTTTATCCACTTGCATATCCAGCCTTGTCTACATAAAAAAAAAAAAAAAAAAAAAAAAAAAAAAAAAAAAAAAAAGAAAGAAAAAAATAAGTCAAATCAAATCATGCAAAAAGAATTATGTGCATCTAAACTACATAAAATACACAAGATTGTCTTTAACCACAACGGTTCAGTGACTAATCACTTCTCCAGCATTTTGACGTCTTATCCTCACGAAAAATAGTGAAATACTATCAATAACATGTACACCTGCATAGTATATTTTTTACAAAATCTTAATGAAAATGATGCACAGGCACATGAGCACCAACTTTTTTTCCCAATAAAACTTTTCATAGACTGTTTCAGTTCATCATAC